>OX453080.1:2401188-2818683 GCA_949699795.1 Spicauda simplicius
AAACCTTCTACAAGAATTACCTATTAAAAGATTATACGTATACATAAAGCAGTGATAGCCTAAAATTTGAAACTTGGCCCTCTCGATGGGAGGGTCCGAGGTTCAAACCCAGGAACCCCTCATTTTTTTTTAATTATGTGCGTATTAGAAATTTAATATCACATGCTTTTCGATGAAGATGATGGAGTTGTTTAAAAAAAGTTCTCGGAGGAGTGTGAAGGTCCACCAACTCTAAAACAAACTATAGCCTAAACTCTCTCATTCTGAGAGAAGACCCCGTGCCCAGCAGTGGGACAACAATGCGTTGACTTAAGAAATACCTATAAATATAAACGTATCAGCGACGGAAATTTTCCGTAAGACTAATTAAAAGTTAATGGTCTAGAAAACTGCATTATCTTAATTTGTTACCTAAGTGGTTTATAGCCATATTTTCCGCGGAGAGGTTAACGTCACCGGTTTTGGTAAACAAAGGCGCAGCCTTGAAATACAACAACGTTAGTATCACGTCGTATTTTATTTCACTGAAGTAGCAAACGAGCATGCAGTCCACCTGATAGTAAGTGGTCACTGCCGCCCATGGACATCTGTGAGCAACTTCAAACAGGACATGGGTTCTATCTGAAATCAATCACAGATGCGCTGCTACTCCCCGAGGACTATGATGGTCGCCTCATGTGAAAGTGTGCCGGCAACCGTACCCTTCCATCGGAACGCAAGAAAATGCTTCACGCTAGAAATAGGTAATGGTGGGTGGTACTTTCCCGTATAACTACACTGGCTCTACCACCTGGATTTTACATTCTTAATCTTTTATTATCCTAATGTTTTCACTAAGGGCACTCGGGGCCAGTGCCCAGGGCCCCGAAGGGGCCCACAATTTTTCTCACATTTAATAGCAAAATATGGGCGGGGCGCATTATACTTTTCTCGTTGCACGAAAATACATCATACTTTCTTTACATTCCAAAAGGGCCCCCGAATTCCTTGTCGTGCTCAAGGGCCCCAGTATAGTTTAAGACGGCCCTGCTTATATCCTATAGATCAACTATCTGTGTGATAAATTTGAACGAAATCCGACCAGCACTTTCATCATAAAAGAGTAATAAACACATACATTCTCAGATACTTTCTTTCGTAAATCTTTTAGTAAATTCAAACGCAACCGTAGATCGGCTAGTCGAAGCGAAACAACGGGCGTCGTAGTCAAAATTTAAACAGATCATTAACCAATTCCCCTACTTAAATATTTGTGGGCCTATCCAAATTAAGATAGACGTCCCCTACGAGTCAATGACCTTGGAGACATTAATTTTGGAAAAGAAAGCAGCGTGACATTAGAACATAATAGAAGAATTGTTTCAATTTTTTGAAGTGAAACTTCTTTAGGCGCATGAAGGTAAAAGTTTTACAGATGAAACGTCACGCCGGTATGCAACGGAAGTGTCGGAAAAGAGAGAGAGAGTGATCGAGACCGATTGAGAGAGAGTAAGACAGGGCGAACGTAGCATGAGCAACTAGCCGTGGAGTGAGAGTAGGGAGCAAGCGAGTGAGAAAGATTGAGAGAAAGAGTGAGACAGAGCGAACGTCGTATCACGCCTTTTTCCCTTCCTCTTAATCTTGGAAATAGTTTTAGATTTGTATAAATATAAACAAGATTTATAAATTAGTTCGCCAAAGAAGTTTCACTTCTGACATGTGTACTTTGTACGCACGCATGTTTTTTATAATTTAACCTAACGATAAGGCAGACGGGCTACCTGATGGAAAGCAGTCACCGTCGCCTATGGACATTCGCAACACCAGAGTCGCCAATGCATCGCCGGCTTTGATGGAGAGCTCTTTTCGCACCTTTCTTGAAGAACCCCATGTCATAGCGCTCTGGGAATACCTCAGGAGGAAGCTCATTTGATTATCAGCGGACAAGTAGTCTTACCATCGTTAATGAGCCATCATACTCGATCAAAAGCACCGTGCCAACAGAATAGATTAGAAGAATAATTTCAATGTGGTTATCAGATGGTACGTAGCCACCGTCGCCGATTACTCAAGGCCACGAAATTCAGTACAGGACTTTTTCGCTTGGCGGTTTAAGCGTCAGCGCTGTGCGTTAAAAAGAAAAGTATACGTCCGATCGAGAGGCCACGAAATTTCGCTGCAAATAGTTTCATGGCCCTCCAGATTTTAAATATATTTTTTTATTTTAATTTTTTTTTTAAATAGTATTCTCTGTATTACTATTTGACATAATAGTTAATAATATTTCTACTAATAATTTGATAATTTTTAATACCCAAATATTGATAAATGTTAAATAATTCAACTTTAAAATGATAATTATTATTGATGAATATTAAAAGTAATTTATATATGTATACTAACACACTTGGCATTTACTAACGAATTAGGCATTCCTGTAATGTTAGTAAAGATTATTGAATAAATAAATAAATAAATGATCACAGCATCTTTGTCTTGTGTTCTCATGTCATAAACCAGATTCGCCACGTCATAGCGAACAAAGAAACCAACCGCGTTGTAATGAGTTGTCTGCTTTTTAGTTTTAAATCTTTAGCATTGTATGTTCATAGTCGGTATATGTATAAGTAAAATTGTCTGTATGTAGTATACAAAACGTGTTTTTAGTTTTTTATCGATTGATGTATCTCAATATTGTTAATTAAAGTAGAACATACGAGTATTTTTACGTTCCAGAGGGGTCGTAAGCACCTACGACACAGTTTTGTAACTATTGTAGTTGTTTACAAATGTTCAGTTTTGTGATATTGTCTATGTGTTCAATAAAATCTTTAAATTGCAAATACCAATCAAAAAATACTTATAAAAAAACTTAAAACGCTTTCTACACTCATAGCCCCACAGTAGGATTTTCTCCTGTGTCGTGGGTGCCATGGACACACACAAAGTCGAATACACAAACACCCAGACCCAGAACAAGAATCTAAACTCATCATTCAGATACCTGTCTGGCCGGGAATCGAACCCGGGACCCACTGCGTGTCAGACCGGTACGGTAACCGCTGCGCCACGCAGGTCGTCAAAAATGTGATTTTGTCACATTTTTTTTTTGTAAATTAATATGTCATTTTAGATCAGCCAGGACGAGAAAACTATGGGCTGGAAAGGAAGGATGGTTTTGGTCCCCATAACCATCTAGCCTACGTAGTTATTTGTCAGTTGCAATACTTTCTTACTCTACTGACGGATCGGAGCATGATTTCAACTGAGAAAATACGACAAGACATACAAAGGATGTCTATTTATTTTGACAGTTTATCTATAAATCCGAATAAATACTTTTGTTTTATTTTTTTATATCTTGTTTCATCCATCCATCAATCCTTTGAGGTCCACTGCTGGACATAGGCCTCTCCTAAATGACGCCACTCCAACCGGTCCTGTGCCTTCTGAATCCAACGGTTTACCGCTGTCCTTATTATCTTGTTTAGCATTTGGAAAATAAAAGCTATAGGTATCCAGTGTTTTGACTTATATTTCCCTATTTTTATTCCAACCGAACAATTTGTATCATGTGCCTACAACTGGTCAAGGAATACCCCCCACCCATCTGTAAGAGGCTTAAGGCTTAGCCGTACACTGCTTAAATACAGGTCGGTGGAACAAACTAAAGAATATTATGATAATCCAATCACCGGTCAAGTGCGAAACGGGCTTGTCCATCGAGCATATATTTTTTTATATAAAAATGTAGAAGCTAACAAGCATGCAAACCACCTTGTGACCTCATACAGAACAAAGGTTCTATCTAAAGTCAATCACAGATGCGTTGCTACTCCCGGGGTAGCATAAGCATACTAAGATGGTCACCGTTATGAAAGTGTTATCTTTTTTTTCAGTTATTTACGTTATATACAGGTTATATATTATTATATACAGGTAGTTATATACAGGTACAAACGAAAGATACATTTTATTTTGTACTAGCTGTGCCCGCGACTTTGTCTGCGTGGAATGGTTTCCATACATATATTTTTGGTATCTTGAACCGTTTTCGCAGCACACGCAACGGAAGCCCTTAAGTATGAATATTTTTTCTTGTTTTTTCCATTATTTCTTCGCTCCTAATAGTTGCAGCGTGATGTTATATAGCCATAAGCCTTCCTCGATAAATGGTTTATTCAAAATAAAAAGAATTTTTCAATTCGAACCAGTAGTTCCTGAGATTAGCGCGTTCAAACAAACAAACTCTTCAGCTTTATAATATTAGTATAGATTAAGGGTTTAACCAAAAAAAACAGTATTTTAGCAGTATTCTGATATAACATCAGAATACTGCTAAAATCTGAAATGAGCGTCAGAAATGGACAACAACAGTGCCTTCCAAGTCAAATTAAAATCGTATTATCGATTAATTCGCATTACCTCTCCAATGCACACACGCGTCCAACCGGTCCGACGTTAACAAAAACCATCGATCAATTGATCTTAATCGTGTCGTGACGTCGTGAGTCGTGAGTTGTGAACAATGTAACGAGTTCAATGCACTAATATTCGAGCGACTAGATTAAGGCCAATGTCACACGGTTTGGGTGACGCGTGTGTGACGCCTTTTATAAGTGTACTAGACAACGCTTTATTGTCCCACTGTTGGGCATGTTCTTCATTCTGAATGGGTGAGATTTAGGATACAGACCACCGCATTGGCCCAGTGCGAATTGTAGAATTTACACACCTTTGAACAACTTCTTTTGGAGAATTCTTAAGTATGATGTATTCCTGTACTATAAAGCAGTGTTAAAAAAAATAATATGTATATATTTTTTGAAAAATCTGTGGTAAATTCCTGGGAAATGAAAATAGGAATCACGATTGAGAGGCCGCGTTTCTACCGTTTCGACCAGGCTATCACTGCTCCTAGTCTTCTTAATATTTAATAATAATAAATAAATAAAATAATAAAATAATTATACATTGACCCAAACCCCGCACGCGGTTCAGGTCAGCACGCACGCGTGTTACTCGCATTCTATTGAATCATAGATACAATAGAATAAACAAGCACGCGTGACGCTGAGATTACAGCGGGTTAACTCACGCATGCTTAGATAAGTCCGCGTGTCGGGAAAAAAGCCTTAAGATTTAAAATCAACGAAAATCTAAGAAAAAAATCTTAGTTCGTAAATGTCTCGTTGATTATCTATTGTTGTGTGCTTAGATTTGCTCGAACCCGGAGCCAAATCTCTTCGGGTCGAACTATTATGCCTACCAGCACCAGATATTACACTCATGCCGTTACCTAACATCAAATAATGACTAAGTTCAGTAGATTTTATATTGTATGTTACACAATATTGCATACGAAATACTATTATTATTTATTGTCCCACTGCTGGGCACGGGTCTTCTCTCAGAATGAGAGAGTTATAGGCCATATTCCACCGCGCTGGCCAAGTGCGGATTAGTGGACTTCACATACCTTCGAGGACTTTTTTTTTTAAAGAATTCTCGGGACTCTTCCCGAAAGTTCTTTATCAGAGTTCTCTAACTCTGAAGAATTCTGGAACTGATTTAATGGTACATTAGTACGTCCCGCGGATACTCCCACGTTTAAGAAACATAATTTTAGATATGCATCAATATATGGGTTATAATTATATGTGTTTTACTGAATTTAATTTAATTTGATCCTTTACATTATTATAATACAGTAGGGATCATGCAGACAAACAGCCAGACAAAAATAAAAAAAAAACATCTATTACTTATTCCATAACTTTAATTTTTATTACATGTATGATCCATCCGGCACCTAGAGCAAACACGAGTGACGCCACGGGCGGAGTGCATAGCAAAGCCATCGACCCACGACGCGGCTAAGAATTCATCTTCCCCTTCGAATCTATCTAAAAACAGTATGAATCCGCGTCAACCGGTAACCGCCGTGCAAAAACTTAGTTCAACAAACTGTTACACGACCGAGTACGATTGTAGTAAATTCTCGTATGTCATATAAGAGACTGTATCCTCTTTAATTCTGCCGGATTACTTTAAGACGTTATAACCCGTATAAATTACGAAGTCACTCGGATGAAGCCAAATAAAATGTGTCTTATGCTGTTTAGAATTGGTCGTGTAAAACCAAAGTAATTCCGGAGATGCTGTAAGCGCTGCAAGCGTTAAGATGTTGCGACAATAGGAAGATCGACGCGATTATCCGTGAAGATTTGCGAGTGATGCAATTTTTATGAAATGTCCCACCTTCTGGAGCAATACCTGCAAGTTTTTTCGAGAGCATATTATCAGATAGTAGGAAAATAGTTCAGCTATGAAGGCCTTTGACAAACCTATAACTACGCTCGTGAGTACGATCCGTGCCTATTAGAACTAATGTAACGATAAAGAAAAAAAAACAGATTAATCAATTCTACTTTAAGAATAAATTAAGCGATCCACACAAATATTACACCTACTTACTATTTTACTAACTAAATTAGTAGAGTTGTAGTCTGCCACTTTGATGTACTGTGGAGCCTGATACATCACGACATTAATGATTCGCACTAATCTACTTTAAGATTTACCTAACCGGGGATCGTACCTGGTACTCCGCGTAAAGTACCAGGTACGATCCCTAGGTAGGTTCGCTATCCAAACCGCTTTATTACAACAATCTACACTACATTTAAACATACTTCGCTTACTCAGACTCGACACTAAAATCCGCGAACAAACAAGATTGCCCAGCGGGTATCGTACCTGGAACCTTTTCCACCAAACCGGTATACTAATAGCCGCAGTTAATGTAAGGTTCCCCTAGGAAAATTTACTACAACGGTTACATGGAGACATGCGGCTAGACATAAAACTGGTTGGTGTTACTCGAGGCCATAGAACATGCGGTTAACGCCGCAAACCTCAACTCTGATTGACAGCAAAATTCGCTACAATATGCAACATTAAAACAGCTGAAGGATATTATACTTAACAAAAATACAATAAAGGCGATATAAACCGACACAGATGAGTTTCTACTTCCGAGGACTTGGTCGCCTCAAATGAAAGTGAGCCAGAAACCACCAAACTTCCATCGAAACATAACAACTTCTTCATGGTAGAACTTCGCTACGGTAGGTTTTCAAGGTGGCAGAACCAGTGTACTTCGATCGGGGAAGTACCACCGCCACACCTATTTCTTGCACACTTTCACATGAGGTGACCTTCATAGTCCTCGGGAGTAGCAACGCGTCTGTAATTGATTTCAGATGGCACCCATGTTGTGTATGAAGTTGATTACAAATGTCCATGGGCGACAGTGACCACTTACCATCAGGTGGACTGCATGCTCGTTTGCTACTTCAGTTCAATAAAAAAGGTCCCTCCTCGGATGAACCTTACCCATTCTACGACTTTAAAAATAGGTATTTTTTTAACACTTGACACGCATGCTACGCCATGCGTATAACGCTTAACGCCAATTTCGTGGCCCTCGGGCTAAAACCTAGAAACTATGCGCTACGGTAGAGTAATCGCTGTTACTACTTAGTTAATGTGCGGTCATTAGTTACGGTGAAAACAAACACTTGTAAATCTAATTAAGGTTGTAGAGCCCAGAGGTTTGATTCTCTCACTACATTTATTTCTGTCTTACAACTGCTAAGCACTTTTGCCTTCTGGCCTGAAGGGTCTGGTAAAGGTGACATACTACCCGAGGCGTTAAAAATTTGCTTGCGTTGATTTTTTATATTTGATTGAAATAGCAAACGAGCATGCAGTTCACCTGATGGTAAATGGTCACTGCCGCTCATGGCTATCCGTAACCAACTTCATATATAACAGAGTATATAAAAGTCCATTACATATTAGTTTTTTTAATAGGACTGAAGTAGCAAACTTGCATGCAGTCCACCTGCTAGTGAGTGGCCTCTGTCGCCCTTGGACATCTGTAACCAACTTCATATAGAACATGGGTTCTATCTGAAGCCAATCTCAGATGCGTTATACTTATGAAGACTAATCGCCTCAAGTAGAAGTCAGCCGGCAACCAGACTCTTCCATCGAAACGCAAGAAATAGTTCAAGCTAGAAATAAGTGTGGCGGTGGTACCTCCCCGGTTTAAGTACACTGATTCTACCACCTTGAAAACCTACCACACGACCTACCGTAACGAAGTTATACCGTGAAGAAGTTGTTACGTTTCGGTAGAACGGTGGTTACCGGCTCACTTTCATTTGAGGCGACCTAAATCCTCGTAACTAGAAACTCATCTGTGTCTGACTTCAGGTAGAACACCTTTTCTATGTGAGTTTTTTACATGTCCATTGGCGGCAGTGACCATTTACAAGCATGTGGACTGCAAGCTCGTTTGTCAGCATCAAATCTGTGGCCATCTGTGGCTCAGGTTAAGCTCTGATCATATATATTACATCGATTCTATCACCTGGCTAGGACGGGCTGTATGCTCGATTGCTACGTCCATATTATTAAAGAAATACTCAAATCGTCATGGCGTCATGCGAGAATCAACATGATGAATATTGTTTTTGTCATCGTCACGTATGCAAAACAGGTAATCTGACCCTGTAACCAAGCAATAAAGTTATATATGTATTGACTGTGTATATCGGGAACCATATATGGTTTCTATTGTGTCAAGGATCTTCAATAGCTTAAGATTTATATAGATATGACGTCACTGTAAGCAGTGATAGCCTAATGGTTGAAATTTGCCTGAGAGGTCCGAGGTTCAAACCCAGGCACGCACCACTGATTTTCCTAATTATGTGCGTATTAGAAATTAATTATCACTACTTTTCGGTGAAGGTAAACATCGTGAGAAAACCTACTCACCAGAGTTCTTAAAAAATAAGTTCTCGGAGAAGTGTGAAGTCCACCAAATCGCACTTGGCCAGCAAGCTGGGCTAAGGCGTAAAACTTTCACTGAGAAAACACCCGTGCCCAGCAGTGTGACAAAAAATGGATTGACGATATATAAGGAATCAACATAGCTCAGTCTCTTCAAATATACCACGTAAAGCTGTAATCCATTCTTGGGTTGATTTAGAGATGACACACTGAATGCTCGTTCACTACTTCAACCATATAAAAAAATACAACCCCAAAACCACCGAGCAATAAAATACAGAGCGCGTAAACAAAACCTCTAAAGTGCCGATAATAACCGGTAAAAAAATAATTATATTTACGAACCGTAATTCACCAAAACCGCATATTCGTACATACTGACGGCGTGCCGAATGCTGAACAATGGTTGGGGTAACAATAAAACGCGAAGTGCCTTCGAAAATATCGTAAAATAATTTCAAAAGAAGAATGGGGAAACACTCGAGCGCATACAATTAGGTTCGTTTTTGATGGGAGGGTCGCTTGTTTCGAATTTACGATTTTTTGTATATTATTTATACCGGTTTTCTTTAAATATTTTTACGATAACATATATACATACACAATACGTCTTCCGTATATGTTCTTTTTAGGGTTCGATAGCCAAAAGGTAAGAACCGCAGCATTGTTAACCCTCTACTGTATTTTCGTCTGTGGCAGGGTTATTTCTTTTGAACCGAAAATAAATGTTTGAAACTCTTAAAAAATGTTTTATGATACTACAGCTATCGGCTGTACAACAAAAAATAATTAAATAAAAAGTTGAATATGAATGAGAACTCCAAAGAAAGAAACAGAAGAAACCGGTATTTTCGGCGTTGTGTGGTATGTCTATAAACCGTAATTAAATAAACACTAAATTTTCACAGGTTTTTAATATTACGCTTAATTTAAAAAAAAACATCTAAAAATATATATATAAAATATGCAGCAAATGAGACAAGTAATTAAAGAGTCCTATTAGTCTTTAAAAAATCTGCGCTAAACATAACAGACTTAGTCGTAACTAAAGGCTAAAGACTTAGGGCCTAAAATCGAGTCGAGTTGTGAGTCTAACCTTATCAATAGGACTTATAGCGTGTTTTATCACTAGATACCCTTTAGTATGTGTTACAAACCAACAAGTAGCTTGCCTGGGGACACTACTGTTAAACTCGTGACTACATTAGTTATAAACATCAATAAGAATCTATATAATGATTGTATTTAAATTGATCGTGCTATGTTATTATAAATATCATAAATCAATAGAAGTCGCATCATAAATAAATGGTTATATAAATAAATATTATAAATGCATATATTTAATTTTATATAATGTAATAGATTAATAGTAATGTTTTTGTCTCTGTGACGGTTTCCTTAACGCCTGCCATTTTTAGTATAAAAGGGAGGGTATTATCGTAATATGGATCATTCTAATAATTCGCAAGTGTAAGACGTTACTCTGTCCGAATGTATTCTGAAATTGTATACGTGTAAAATCGTGAGAATATAACAATGTTGTACATAATGTGTCGTTTACTTTGGCCATCCAATTCTACTTCTGTAACATATGGCTATTTTTAGAATCATAGTCTCTTAATGGTTATGATTATAGACCTTTCGGCATTAAAGTCAGCAGTATTTCTCTTGTTTACAGTTATGTCGACCACCAGAGACCACCTGAGCACAGTTTTATGCGCGGCCATAAAAATGCGCTGTAAAATCACTATACATGCATGTTTCAAAGTATTTCTTCACTAATCGTAAAGATAGGAGAACTATGACCAAGTTCCTTTGTTTTTAAGATTGAAGGTTCAAACGAGCGGCAATCTACCTTACCTTATGTATGTAATGTTTACATTACATACATAAGGTAAGGTAGATTGCCACCGCGAGTCGTCAATCTTATTTTGACGACCCACAAGGCCGAGCGGCTTCCATACCGGTCTGACGCACAATGGGCCCCGAGTTCGATTCCCGACCAGACAGGTATCTGAATGATGAGTTTAGATACATGTTCTGGGGCTGGGTGTTTCTGTATCCGTCTTGTGTGTGTCCATGGTACCCACGACACAGGAGAAAATCCTACTGTAAGGCTGTGAGTGTAGAAAGCGTGTTTTTTTTTATTTACCATGTAAAAAAACATGATTGTAATTATATTAAAAATGAAAAAATAACAAAAAAGACAAACCCGCTGAGTTTCTTGCCGGATCTTCTCAGTTGAGGTCCTATTCCAATCCGGTGGTAGTGTAAGAAAAAAATGTAACTGACAATTTGAAAGTGCCCCCGTAGGCCTATACAAAATAAAGACATTTCATTTCATCTGAGATTGTTGACAGTTGCTTTGCTATCTCTAAAGACTAAGCTGGAACGCCTCGTTATATTTCTCTATTACGACACTCTTCAGATCAGAAACCGAGCAGCACTTCAACCCTGGGGGCCGTTCAAATATTACGTAAGCACTATTGGGGGGTGGGGGGTCTTTGTTTTGCTTATTTTGGATTACATGGGGGGTACGGAGGCTAGACGATGATTACGTCATCGCTAGTTTTTTTTTTTACAATACTGTACAAATAAATACATTTTTAATTGAAAAATGTTTACGTAAGCATGGGGGGAGAGGTTCAGAGCTTTGCTTACTTTTGCTGACAAGGGGACTGGAGGGGGGGTAAATATCTTTATTAAATCTGCTTACGTAATATTTGAACGGTCCCCTGTCTCCCTTACCATCACCTTCCGTTATGAGTCACTCTTTAGACCAGAAAACAACGGCTCTAGACAGATTAAGGAATGACATTGGTGTCTTCGGAGTACCACCACAAAGAGTTGTACCAAATTAAATTCCCATTATTAGTAATATCTCATCCATCTCATTCATATTAACAAGGATTTTGCTACTCAAACGAATCACCAGTCCAGAAAATTGTTTATAGCCTGCACGTACACATATGGACATACACAAAACCGGTGAAATTATAAACTTAGTTTGCCAAGTGGAGGTACAAGCTTTACATACATTAGCCGAGCCGTATGGTTTTATTAAATAAAGCTCACTATTCATACGACAACGATAAATCGTAAATATAATAGTCTATAATTCTTTTCTTATTATTACAATTCTTATTTACATTATTCCACCAATACGCACTTAGCCAGTGCGGTGGGCTATGGCCTAAAACTCTCTCAATCCGAGAGAAGACCCGTGCCCAGCAGTGGGACAATAATGGGTTGACGACGACGATTTACAATTGGCCATATAGGAAATTCTTTGCAGAACATTTAGCTACGATTCGGTGTAAGTTAAAATAACGATAACAATTAAGTTAATATACAGTTTGTCTTAGCAAACTGTATATTGATGTGTTAAATTGTAACATTGAATACGTTTCTGTAATTAATTAAATGTCAAATTGTAGGGTATCCTGCCAAACATGCTTGTTCAACCAAATGGAAGGCAAGATACTGGAGATAACTTTTATAACCCATGTAAAAACAGGATGAGAAAAAAAACATATAGAAAGAAAAAAGACAAATCCACTGAGTTTCTTGCCGGATCTTCTCATTTAAGGTGGTTGTTTTCCGATCCGGTGGTAGTATAAGAAAAAATATATATGTTACTGACAATTTGTAGGCCCGTAGCCCTATGCAACATAAAGACATTTCATTTAATTTCAGTAATTGTGTATTTGTTTCTTTTTTAGCCAAAAGTTACCAGTCGGGTTTCGCCGCAATTTTGCACACACAAAGTTTAAGACCTAGATTATCACATAGGATACTCATTACCATGATAAAAGTGACTGAAATCGACGGAGCCGCAGGAATAACCTAATAATCAATAAAAAACGATATTGATTATGTAGTCAAGTAATTTAACTTATTTTTAATTCAAGCAAATCGTACAATGAATAGCAATCTTTACAATGTTTGCAGATATCCTGATAAAATCCGGTTAGGCTCGCGGTGACAATGTTTACAGATTCTTGGAACGTAACAGAATTTATCGCGACTTTCCAAATTCGTTACTGTTCGGGAGCTTACTCACTGACCGACAACCATTGTAGCATTTCCAAGTCAATGTTTTAAAAGACTTATTGTATTAGTCAGAGCAGTGATAGCCTAATGATTGAAATTTGCCCTCTCAATCGGGAGGTCCGAGGTTCAAACCCAGGCACGCACCACTGATTTATGTGCGTATTAGAAATTAATTATCACTGCTTTTCGGTGAAGGAAAACATCGTGGGGTAATCTACACACCCGAGTTCTTAAAAAAACAAAAAATCTCAGAGGTGTGTGAAGTCCATCAATTCGCATTTGGCCAGCGCGGTGGACTATGGCCTAAAACTCTCTCATTCCGAGAGAAGACCCGTGCCCAGCAGTGTGACAATAATGGGTTGACGATATATTGTATTGGTCTCTGAATAAGCCCTCGAACTAAACCTAATCTTAAAGTGTTTCTTTACAGTTTATTCTGTTTCTCAAGTCACCCCGTCTTATGACATCAAATAAACACTACCTACCTACATTCATTACTAAACTAGGTTATCCCCGCAGCTACGCCCGCTTCGGTCGCGTCTATCACAGTAAAGAGCATCCTTTGTGTTAATATAGGTCAACTATACGTATGCAATTTCATCG
Source organism: Spicauda simplicius (assembly GCA_949699795.1). NCBI lineage: Eukaryota > Metazoa > Arthropoda > Insecta > Lepidoptera > Hesperiidae > Spicauda > Spicauda simplicius. The sequence goes on from OX453080.1 coordinate 2,414,692, forward strand.
AAATGCTATCTGCAATTGTTTGGTAAAAGAGTAACAGACACACATACACGTCACTAAGTATCACATTCATAATATTAATTAATACGTGAAGCAAAAACTTGTGATCCGTTTTTAAGATAATTGCCGCAGACGGAGTATGAAATTACACACGGTTATAGTTAATGTAGAGAAGGATTAAGCTATGCTAATATTTCAAATAATGCATAAAACATACATAAAATCATCTAAAAACCCATTACACACACTACCTTCCATTTGACATAAACACATACATAATAAAGGAAATAGAACATTCAATGTCTTACGAAAACATGTCTTATGTCTTATGAAAACACATAACGTCAAAAATGTCAGATGTTTTTGTCAAAATACCTTAAATGCTTTTAAATTCAGCTTGGCTAATTAAACCTCTTCTTACCTTTAACGGGTGCGTTAAAATAACTTGAAAATTATTACAATTTATTTGAATTTGAGAGATATTCGTGCTACTTTGGACAATATTAAGTTTAGTTTTTTAATTTAAATTACGGTCGAATTTCGACCGTTGCGACGGGGAACTACCATTAATTATATTATGAATTAATAACAAAAATATTCTATGCAAATCAAATTAACAAATAGGTGGGTAGTCATTTACGTATACCGTTTCCATCACGATAGCCGTGAAGTGTCGATCGGCCTAGTAGTATTTAGTCGTACACAAACAAATGTGATTACGAGTGGCGTCCTCCGTAAACATACCTTGTTGATTGCAGACTAGAGCCATGCATGGAATAGTCTTTCGTATTGAAAAAATATGTTTTTTGCATTTGCCGCTACACTTTAACCTCGTTTGCTCGAAAATAACATTAACAGTAGGATCTAATTTAGCTTGTTGACCTGAGCTTCTTTTAGGAATTATAAAAACGTGTAATTATAATAAACGCGTCAAATACGTTATAACAAGAAGACAAACTAAGCCAATCAAAAGTTAAGCCATATAGCCGTATAAGTTGAAGGATAGCATTTTTCAAGACAGATTTAAAATGAATAATAATGATGATAAAAATATGACATATACACTACCACAACTCATGGGAAGAGTTAACCGATTTTAAAAATGGAGGAGGTAGGTTTCGGAGGTAGGAGGTAGGTAGGATTCGTTTATGATCAAAAATAGATAGAATCTATTTTTGTAGATAGAATCTATTTTTGTAGTACCGTATTAAGACAACTGAATAACAATAGAAGGATGAAGACACACGAAGTACATACAACAAGGAAACAATAAATGGTAGTCAGTGTGAACTATGTACGTAGTTTAAACTCATAAGTTTGAAAATTAGTTTTGTGTCACAAAAATGGTAAACAAAGTCTCTGGATCATGATGTAAACTTTGATTTATATATTCATACTAAAAATATTGATTTCAACAGTTTTGAATATAATAATTGCACTATAAGTCATCTGCACTCCTTCCCCTGTCCCTAATCCTGGACTAATCCTAAGGCTCACGCGCCGGCGACAATTTGAGCGCGCGCCGCGAATACAAATGTCGCCACTCGTCTACACACGCGTTTGCATATCCCACACACTTTTGATTTCTATGGACCTTGACTTATTATACATATTTTACGAAAGAAAAAGTTATAATGATAAATATATCACAGATAATAAAGTTATGGCGTTTTAAAAATATATATATTACTAGCTTTTGCCCGCGGCTTCGCTCGCGTGGAATTTAGTCTGCCACATAAAGTTTGCAAGGTGGTAGAGCAATGGTCCAACCAGGGAGTTATCACCGCCGCACCTATTTCTACCGTGAAGCAGTTCTTGTGTTTCATTAGAAGGGTGTGGCTGCCGGCTCGCTTTTATATGAGGCGATCATCAAAGTCCTCGGGAGTAGCAACGCATTTGTGATTGACTTCAGATTAAACCCTTGCCCTACTTCCTAAATCTGTGTGTTCAAAATTCAAATCACAGGCACGTATATTAATTTGAATTAGTTTTGTCGGCAACGGATATTAATACTTACCTATTCTGAAATTAAAAGTTTTAAGAAAGGGTCTCAAAACGCGTGACGGTTACCAACGCGCAGTTGGCTAGCGTGGTCAACTACGACCTAAACTACTGCTAATCTGACTTATGTGCCGAGTTGTGTAACATTAAAAGGTCGATGACGATTGAATGAGATATCTAACCTTTTCCACTGTTTCATTCTTATTGACCTTTTTTTGTTGAACCTTTAAAAGGTACCATACGCCGTGGGAGCGACGCAGGGTTATGTGGGATTCTTATCGCATCAGGACTCCGGGATCTTCAAAGGAACGCAACTGGAGTCTTCTGAATGCATTGTCCCATCGGGCTCCTCCCATGTGAGCGGCTGGGCCCACCACTACATCTGGTCTTTACCACGATATGCGACCACACGTATACCACCGTCCTTCCCGGGATCGCCTGGCTGGACTGTTCAAGCTCCGTGCATCCTGGCTCTCGCGACAGCATGCGACCACACATGCTGACATCTTTCCCGAAGTTGCTGACTGGGTGTTTCGAGCTCCCAGTCTAGCCGCCCGCAACCCCGAAAGCCCCCTTTTAGTCGCCTCTTACCACAGACAGGAGATACCGTAGCCTTATTCTGATCCCGGAACTACAGGGACGTCATTCACATAGACCTTTCCCATTTTCCTCCGTGATTTATAACCATTTAAATATTAATTTCATAGAACTTCGTTGTATACGGCGGCGGCGCACGGCGCGTACTGCCGGGCAATCAATTGAGTACGCAATAAGTTATACTCGTAATATCTTCTAAACTACTTATCCAATTTACATGGTGTGAAAAGTAGATTTAATCTGTATGAGATGCTTGATTTTTTGAAATCATTTATTTTGATAAGGATTAATATTTAGTTTGTATAAAATCCATGGAAACATAAACTTCATATTTTTTAAATTTTCAAAGTATAAAAAGAGTTATTGTGGGTTATACATAAAATATAGACATATGCTGTCGCGGACTTTTATTTAGATCTATGTGAGCCAAACAATCCAATCGTACATTATATTTGGATATCTCCAACGGTTTAGGCAGCGTACGCGAAGATAGCTCTCAGAGCGAGAGATACCTTATTACAAAAAAATCGGTATAAATTATAGTCCATGTGTTATTCTGATGTATAACCTATACTACTGTAAAGTTTCAACCAAATCCGTTCAGTAGTTTTTACGTGAAAGAATAACAAACACACATACATCCTCACAAACTTTCGCATTTATAATATTAGTAGGATGGTCATAAACGCCGTTTACATATTTACGCTATTGAAATAATATAAGCTACAGCCGACTGGACTGCGAGCGACCAAATCATATTTGTACAAAAATACAACCCGCTTCGATGTAACTGTGAAGCAAAAAAATGCTGGACAATTATATTACTTAGTTCGTCGTCAACCCATTACTGTCCCACTGCTGGGCACGGGTCTTCTCTCGGAATGAGAGAGCTTAGGCCATAGTCCACCGCGCTGGCCAAGTGCGAATTGGTGGACATTACTTAGTTATTAATTATTAAATAAGTTTTTTATTCGAAATCTGAAAGATTTTGAACCTTTCAAAATTTTGCTATAAAGACCATTGGTAGATCATGCAAAAATGTTTCCTATATGTAGGTTTGGATGACCGCTCCGCGGTTGCAAGCGGCTAGAGTGAGAGCTCGCACCGTCCGGTCAGGCGAACCCGGGAAGGATCTGGGATCTGGTAGGAGCCCGATGGAGCAACGCGCTCAGAGGATGCGTTCGTTTCGAGGTCCTGGAGTTCTCTTTATAGCGCCGATGACGGCCACCTTGGGTTCAGTGCGGTAAAAAACCCACATAACCCTGCATTGCTCTCACGGCGTCGGGTACCTTTTGAAGGTTTCCACCTCGAGAACAAAAAAAATCTTTGGACGACCGCAGATTTCACCAATAAAAATAAAGATAATCAAATCAAAATCCTCTCCACACATTCCCCTGTCCCTAATCCTGGATAAGGCTCACGCGCCGGCGACTATTTGAGCGCGCGCCGCGAATACTAATGTCGCCGCTCGTCTGCACACGCGTTTGCATATCACACTTTTGATTTCTATGGACCTTGATTACTATGTACGTAACACTAATCGTTTGTTTAGGACACATTTTATCGGTTTTCATAGACTTTTGAGTATATTTTGAAAAATGAGGTACGTAACGTTTTACCATATCCTTTTCTAAATCTAAGGTATAAATATAGGATAACGGGATGATAAACGTCAGATGCGAAATGCTATTTAATTAATGAAATTATATAAGGAGAAAACATCGATATAGAAATACACTAGATACACAGTCTCGAACAAAAATGACACCTAAAACTGTCGTCAAATGTACGTAGTTATTTATAGATGGTCATAACGACCATATATTCTAGCAATACAACATTACGTCCATGATTTAAAGTTATATTTACAAAGCTTTAAGCAAAAAGCAACAAAATTTTACTACTTGAAATGAGCGCTCATTTTTGACATTGCGCTCTTTTTCACCAGACAGTTTTGATACGCTGAATATGTATCTTGGGTTTTTCTATATCGATTAGAGAAAACCATCAATTTCGCGAATCCTATCAAATTCATTATCAAAACGCAGCGGGTGGGAAATCTCGGCTTAAAATCCCTTTTTTTTTCTACAAGATACCATAAAACGTAGCGGGAATACTTAGAAATACATGTTTCTCTCCAAATGTTTAACAATCATACGCGATTAGTCCTGAGAATGGAGACAAATTTCATGTCACGTCACCAAGGGGTGAAAGTGGGTCGAAAAATAACCAAAAACTTCACGCAATAATTAAACCTCTTATTAAAAAAATATATGTAACTCTCTCCTCGTGTATGCCGTATCAAAAAAAAATATAATATTATCTCATTTCGAAGGTAGATGCAACTTCGCCGTATTTTAAAACCCTTATATATAATCGTTATTATCATACCCATCACCTGTATTGCCCAATCATAGGATAGACTAAGGTTAGTCACATAATTATAAAAATACGTTTAAGGAACATACATAAAATTACTGAAAAATAAAATATGATAATCTTTTGGTAAACTAATAATCTTAATGATATCATATCAGCATAATTCTACTAACATAATTATATTACACCCTGGGAGACGACATCTATCGTCGACTCTTGACACTACAGAAACTCATGACTTCGGACAGGAATCTGAATTCATCATTAAAGTTGTTTTGCCGGAAATCAAACTCGGAACCCTATGCCTGTCTCTACGACAAATAGGCCTAACATCAAATGACAAGTTATATTTCGAATACATGTATAAATATGTTAATAGAATGATGCCTGGAATAGATTTTTTTGCATGGTTAGTTTATTCAAAATTTAAATTCAATGATTCAATATGAACGAATATAAAAATAAATTAACATAAAATTACACTTACCTTTTATATGTAAATAGTTTCCTCGTTTTTTATTTATTTTACTTTCCTTTTATATTTCTTTCGGTTATATATTAACAAAAAATGTAGCACTATACAAATGTGTATATTTTTAACACATATTACGCGAAAAAAAATTTTGCGTTTTTACAAAGAAGTTTTTTTTCAACTGCGTAATGTCAATTCTGTATAAACATTTTAATGGCAATACCGCATCAGTTTTAATTTACTTTTAATAAAAATACTAGCTTACTAGCTGACCTGGCGAACGCCTGTAAGTCAAAAATCTAAAATTACCAGTGTTCCTCCACTATATAAGTTTTAAGCAGGCGCTTTTATTTTTAAGGTAGATAATATTATATTACTACATTCCTTTATAAACGTAACAAACTACTGCATTGTTAATAGCTGTTTTCGAAGTGAAACTTCTTTATCGGGGTTGGAAAAAAAAATAGTGTAACATTTTTTCGTTACGCGCCATCTTTTTCTGTTACGCGTCATCTTTTTCTGTTACGCGCCATCTTTTTTTTCCGTTACGCGCCATCTTTTTCTTATCCCTACCACGTGTGATATTAGATAGATTATTATAGATTAGATTATTAGATAAAATTTAATAAAAGCCTTTTATTAAACTTTATCTAATTTAACTTTATTTAACCAATTTCTGTAAAGTTGCATATAGTAAATAATTTTTTGAAAAATAACGTCATAAAGAAGTTTCACTTCTTACGATTGTGTACGCTAGTACACGCACACATTTTTTTATTTGATTTAAATCTGATTTCCTTAGCCAAAATCAATTGATCATCACTACATAGTATAAAACAAAGTCGCTTCGCGCTGTCTGTCCTTGTGTCTGCTTAGATCTTTAAAACTACGCTACGGATTAATGCAGTTTTTTTTTAAGAGTGATTCAAGATTAAGTATTTTACGTATAATCCATGCCTAATATAGTGAAAGAACACTGATAATTTTAATTCTTGACTTTTAGGCGGAACCAAGTTCGCCGGGTCAACTAATAAAGTATAAAAGAACCAACCATCATTGCCAATATATCGTAACAGTTGCGTGTTCACCGTTTTCAGAGTTTGAAGGTAGAAAAATTATGACCATCTTTTTGTATTCGCGTTTGAAAAATATATTCATTCGCGGATGTAGTTGGTAAAAAAAAACATGCGTGCGTACAAAGTACACATGTCAGAAGTGAAACTTCTTTGGCGAACTAATTTATAAATCTTGTTTATATTTATACAAATCTAAAACTTTAAATTTCCAAGATTAAGAGGAAGGGAAAAAGGCGTGATACGACGTTCGCTCTGTCTCACTTTTTCTCTCAATCTTTCTCACTCGCTTGCTCCCTACTCTCACTCCACGGCTAGTTGCTCATGCTACGTTCGCCCTGTCTTACTCTCTCTCAATCGGTCTCGATCACTCTCTCTCTCTTTTCCGACACTTCCGTTGCATATCGGCGTGACGTTTCATCTGTAAAAATTTTACCCTCATGCGCCTAAAGAAGTTTCACTTCAAAAAATGTTTTGATTATTTTTCGTTGTATGTTTTTTAACACTCTTTCTATACTCATAACATCACACTAAGTTTTTCTCCTGTGCCGTGGGTGCCAAAGACACACACAACCACTCAGACCCAGAACATGAATCTAAACTCATCATTCAGATACCTGTCTGGCCGGGAATCGAACCCCGGACCCATTGCGCGTCAGACTGGTATGTTAACCGCTCCGCCACGCGGGTCTGAGTACTATTGGTCAGTTACGGGCTCTGTATTCGCGGCATATGGACGAAACATAACTTTCGCTAATAACGAGCTTTTACTGAATATCAATTCCGCAATAACACGAGTCTAAAATCTTTATTGCACGTCTCAGAAGTAACGGTTTAAGATAGTGCTATACTCTTACTGCAGTTATCATTTCTTTAATAAATTAATTTGATCTGATGCGGTATTGCCGTTATACAAAATCAAAAAACGTTGATAATTAAATCTTATACATCTATTACTCACCAGCTCAGCAACAATTTGTTTGTTGAGACGTTGACACTCGTTCATCGTCTGTTTCTTGAATGTGCCCGTGTTGATTGGTTTTGTCTGAAATATATGTACAAAAATCAATATATCAGAGAGTAAGAATGAAAGAGACCTAATGCGAAATCTGCATTTAGTGGAAAAAAAAATGTTGTCATTTTTAAACTATTGAATAGCTTTTATCATAGCGCGGCGACCGAATCAAGAAATTCCGTAACGAAAAAACCTAACACCCCCCACTCCGCCTACCATATGGCGCGGCCGAGCGTTCGCTTAACGTGTATGTATATGGTACGACGTCCACCAATTCGCACTTAGCCAGCGCGGTGGACTATGGCCTAAACTCTCTCATTGTGAGAGAAGACCCGTGCCCAGCAGTGAGACAGTAATAGGTTGACGACGATATGGTGCGACATGTACAAAAATATGGTACGACAGTACGAAGCTCGCACGGATCGAGACGAGCTGCTCGGAAATCGGACGAATATGTAAGCAGCTGTTTGTAAGAAAGTACATAGGTATCAAAGAGAAAAAAAACATTAATATCAAAGAAAAAAAATACTGCATAAATAAATAATTATAATTGCATAAGTTAATAAAAAATGCTATGCAATAGCTTTACCGCGGCAGTCTCCGAGTGTCGCACGTTTTTTTTTGGTAACTGGTGGTGGAATGTATGTGGTTCCACCGTCACACGTCTAGAGTGAAGCAGTTCTTGTATTTCGGTCGAAGGGTATAATTACTGGCTCACTTTTATATGTGACGACCATCTTAGTCCTCGAGAGTAGCAACGCATCTGTCATCATTCAGGTTGACTGTGTTATATAAAGTTACTCACAGATTTTAGACTATGGACTGCATCAACTTATATTAATTTTCAGGTAATTTAACACACCCGAAAGGTACTCTTTTTACCTTTCGGGTGTATTATGTGACAAAGCTGCATTTAAAATCAAAATGTTTTATTTCGTTTATTATTTGTGTTTGTGACAAATGCACGCTAGTAATGTGTTTTTAGTAGATTTTATGTGCATTATTTGAAAAAAATATTAACATTCTGCACTCCTTCTCTACGTCGACTATAGCCGTGCAAAATTTCATACTCCTCCGTCCACGGCAAGTTACTTAAACAAGCACAGTCTTTGCTTCATGTATTAATATATAGATATACAACCCACCTTGTTTGTCTTAGAAGTAGCTGTCTTCAGTACTTGGTTTATGTCCTTGATGGAGTGTATAGATACATCCAGCGTGGAGGCGTCGTGCTTTTCATCTCTGCGATGCATCGGCTTTTTGGGTTCGGGATTCTGGAAATAATTGTATTTTTCTATCAGTTACATAATTAGGCATTACGTGCCATGTTGAACCAAAAATTTAAACTATTGGGTTGTCCGGAAAGTTCATGCCGATTTTCGGTAGCTACCGGTAGGCACCTGATTAAATATATCAAAAGTATTGAAAAAAATGTGTGCGTGTACTAGCGTACACTCGTAAGAAGTGAAACTTCTTTATGACGTTATTTTTCAAAAAATAATTTACTATATGCAACTTTACAGAAATTGGTTAAATAAAGTTAAATTAGATAAAGTTTAATAAAAGGCTTTTATTAAACTTTATCTAATAATCTAATCTATAATAATCTATCTAATATCACGCGTGGTAGGGATAAAGTAACGTAACAGATAATGGCGCGTAACAGAAAAAGATGGCGCGTAACGAAAAAATGTTACACTAATTTTTTTTACAACCCCGATAAAAAAGTTTCACTTCAACAAACAACATATCGTCGCATAAGTTGTAACACCGCGTAACTCAAAAAATGCCCCGTTTTGTGTTAATGAAATAACGGTATATCAAAATAATATAGGAACATGTGACATTGATATAAAAAATATTATTTTAATATGATTATATTAATATTTTAAACGCAATATATTATTTGGTAGTTGTAGAATTAAAAATAACTATTTGAGACAGTTTATTTGCTCTCCTGAAAAGTTGCTAATTCTGAGATCCGCGGTGTTAGAACTTAAGCGACGATATGTACAAATAACATATCCTAAAAAACATAGCATCAGCCACATTTTAAAAAAGTTTGGTTACGATTCGTTTTTTTATGTTCTGTGAGCCTTAGAATATGGTGGCAAATGTGCATTATAGGCATTAAACGATTTCTTCTTCTTTAAGGGCAAGAATGCAATACACGCGGCTAATAAAATATGCACTGTTTATGGCAAGGATGCTGTAGCCGAAAAAACTGTGCGATCATCATTCGGGGGACCTCTTACCCTCCTGGACTCTCATATGCTAAGGCGTTATATAGTTATTGTAAATTGTATGTGCCCTGCGGTATTATTTCCGTTTAAAAAAAGTAACAGCATTTATATTGTAAAAGTTTTCATAGAGTAAATTATTGAATAGCTCCACACAGAGATGAGTCTCTGCTACTATAGTGGTAGAATCAGTGTAGTACGCTCGGGAATGTACAGTCAGCGTCAAATAGTTAGGGACACTCAGAGTATTCAAATAAATAGACGCAACCAAAAAGTCAATAATATCGGTACAAAGTTTTCTTATTGTTGACAACAATATAGTCGCTCAAAAAGCCAAGACGTTTAAAATGTCATATACATCGGTTCAGTCAAAATGCCATAAATATGGTTACAGTCATCCCATGCGATCCCGTGTATTGTAAACGTTGCCCTTTAAGCTTCGGCGTGATAGAAGTTATGTTGGTGGCGGCGGAGGTCGCAGAGAAACGCAAAACCATACTTAAAATTTAATTTAAACTAATAATTACAATTACATTATGTCTTGAAACTAAAGGTGTGAAACCGAGTCAATGTTAGATCTCGGAATGCCGTGTATTCCCACGATATGTGGGAACGTTGTACGTGCTGCGTCAGCTCCTCGGGTTGCTGGCTGGGTCGCGATGCACTAGGGCTGTGCATCAGCGTTAGGGTTATGTAACATAGATAATAAAATGATGGGTTGCGTCTATTTATTTGAATACCCTGAGTGTCCCTAAATATTTCACGCTGACTGTCGCATTGGGGTTCAATCCAATATAGGAAACTACTGGTTTAAATAAACTTACTATTATATTTAATCACTTCTCAATTCCATGTAAATAGATGCTATAAAACTCAGCAGATATTACAACTTACATAAGTATGATGGCTCAGATCATCCTCCCAGTTGTTGATCTGGTCTGCGAGCGCTGCCAGTCTACCGAACTTCTTCTTGCCGTCCTGACATCTGGGTTTAGGCTGCTCGCACACTGACGGCGGTGTGGCCGATGTGAACTCGGACTCCGTGCGATGTATCGGGGAAGATAGGTTTGGTTTGTCTGGAAAAGCGAATGAGCAAATTATTTTTGATTTTCGGCCAACTTTGGCTTGATTAGGTTTAAGGTGGTGGTCGCAATTCGCACTTGGCACCAATTCGCACTTGGCATCAATTCGCACTTGGCACCAATTCGCACTTTGTACCAATTCGCACTTGGCACCAATTCGCACTTGGCACCAATTCGCACTTGGCACCAATTCGCACTCAACTGGCACCAATTCGCACTAGGTACCAATTCACACTTGGGGCCAATTCGCACTTGGCCAGCGCAGTGGACTATGGCCTATAACTCTCTCTTTCCGAAAGAAGACCCGTGCCCAGCAGTGGGACAATATTGGGTTGACGACAGGTGGTAGAACCAATGTATTTCAACTTGAGAAGCTCCACCACTACACTTAATTTTACCGTGAAGCAATCCTTGCGTTACAGACGACCCGCGTGGCGCAACTGTTACCGTACCGGTCTTACATGCAGTGGGTCCCGGGTTCGATTCCCGGCCAGACAGGTATCTGAATGATGAGTTTAGATTTTTGTTAAGGGTCTGGGTGTTTGTGTATTCGTCTTTATGTGTGTTTTTTTAAGCGGTAGAGTATGATGACTCACTTTTATATGAGGTGATCATCTAAGTCTTATGGAATAACAACACAAGTATGATTCGACTTCAGATAGAACCCCCTACTATATGGAGTTGCTTACAAATGTCTATGGGCAGTGATCGCTTACCTTCAGGTAGTGCTATTTAAAGTCCAATTATATCATCAACCCATTATTGTCCCACTGCTGGGCACGGGTCTTCTCTCGGAACGAGAGTATTTTAGGCCATAGTCTACCGCGCTGGCCAAGTGCGAATTGGTGGACTTCACACACCTCCAAGAACATTTTTTTCCCCTCACAATGTTTTCCTTCACCGAATAGCAGTGATAATAAATTTCTAATACGCACATAATTTTAGAGAAATCAGTGGTGCATGCCTAGGTTTGAACCCCGGACCGATCCGATCGAGAGGGCAAGTTTCAACCATTAGGCTAACACTGCTCTATGTATGTAAATACTTTTTCTTGGTAATTCTTGTTGGACGTTTTAAAAAAAAAACATGTTAAGCATTTTTTTATAAGTACCTTCTCGGTCTAACTACACTAGTTTTACCACCCGTTAGAGCTACCACCTGATACACAACCCAAATCTATACTGAAGTGATTACTTCAACATTAGCAATATTATAAACTTTCTATTAAATAATAATGACACATTTTGAACAATTCAGTTATCACATCCTGTTGTTGTTCGAAGATTAATGTTTTTGAACTTATCAAAACAGGATACATTGAGTCAGCTCTTAATGTTACTATTTTGTGATTAGAAGTTGTATCTTTACATATCACAAAAGTGAAGGTTATGTGTGTCTGCATTTTGGATAAATAAAAACAAAAGTTTGGATCAAAAGAACGCGAAATAATAGGAAGTTTCAATAACATTGACATTTTCTGTCTGTCTGAAATTACTAAATCTATACTAATATTATAAAGCGGAAGAGTTTGGTTCTTTGTGTTTGTTTGTTTGTTTGTTTGACTGCGCCAATTTCTGGAAGTACTTGTCAAATCTAAATATTTTATTTTGAATCTAATAGGATATTTATCGAGGATGGCTTTAAGCTATATTTTATTTAAATTGGATGAATGGAAAGAGAAATATAAGCAACCAATTTAATATAATGCTTTTAAATATACTGCGATGTCTCTATCTAAAAGTTCTGTAAGTCAGTTTATGTTAAATTGACACTATATAACAAAATTTTAAGTAATACAAACCTATTGACAGATTTTGTTCAGGAAAACTTTAAAAAGAACAGAGATAGAACTCCATTTTCAACAATTAACAATTCTAGTACAAGACAATTTGACAATAAATCGGACACAGATTTATCTATAATCTAGCTGACCCAGGAAATGTTGTTTTGTGATATAAAATTTAACTATCTATAAACTAGCTGACCCGGCAAACATTGTTTTGACAGATACAAATTTAAAAAAATGTTAAGGGTGGACAACCCATATCACTAAGGGGTATGAAAAATAGATGTTGGCCGATTCTCAGACCTACTCAATATGCTCACAAAATTTCATGAGAATCGGTCAAGCCACTTTGGAAGAGTATGGGAACATTGTGACACGAGAATTTTACATATTAGATGGAGGTAACCACTTAAGTCTTTGTTTAACTGAATCCATTTCGATCTACTATGTCAAAAGTAATTACTTAAAGAAAGACCTTTGGCTCAACCGAGATTTAAAAAGGTTATAAATATAACGCTTTCTACACTCATAGTCCCACACTAGGATTTTCCCCTGTATTGTGGGTGCCAGGAACACACACAAGACGCTAGACAAACACCCAGACCCAGAACATGAATCTAAGCTCATCATTCAGATACCTGTTTGGCCAGGATTCGATCCCGGGACCCACTGCGCGCCAGACCGGTATGGTAACCGCTCCGCCACGCGGGTCGACAATTTGAAAAGGTTCACTACAATTTCATGAAGAAAAGCTTACCAGAATACAAATTGCCAAGTCTGTCCAGTCTTGATTTGATATTATGTCGAAGGCCAGCCTTCTCTGTCTTGCACTCCATCATATCACTTGATTCCTTCTCTAAGTGTCCCTTAGATGTGTCCTCTGGAAAATAAAGTTAACAACAAAATTATTAAAAATGTGCCCAAATAGCAATAAAATAGTCCAGTTATCCTCAGTTGTGTCTTTGCCACCACCATCATTAACCTTTTTTTTATAATAATGAAGTAGCAAACGAGCATGCAGTCCACCTGATGGTAAGTGGTCCCTGGCGTCCATGGACATTTGCAAGCAAATTCATATAGAACAAATGTTTTATCTGAAGTCAATCACAGATGCGTTGCTACCCCAGAAAACTAGGATAGTCGCCTCATATAAAGTGTGCCAGCAACCACACCCTTCCATCGAAACGCAAGGAACGCTTCATGTTAGAAATATGTGTGTGTGGTGGTGGTACCTCCCCGGTCCAACTACACTCGTTCTACCACATTTAAATCTATCCCAAAGCTGAGAATGGCTCTTCTCTCAAGATAGGAACAGTTTAGCTCATAGTCCAATATTTGCCAAGTCAGATCCTTAAGAAATACTTAAGCAATCAATATTTGTTGATGAATCTTTGGGTGTCCATGTAATTTCACAATATTTTTGATCACCATTGAAATGATTGCAAATGATTTTTTAGTATTCATATAATTTTGATAAGTGAGAGCCCAAAATTCATATCACTAGAAACATGTAACTTAACAAATATTGAATTAATGGCAATGATGTAAAAAAACAATATGGCATTAAATGCATAAAAGTGTGATATATCGATGTGTCCCTAGAACAAAATCGTATATGAAAAATTACCAATTTACAGTATGAAGCTTTGTTTATTGTAATAGTTCATCGTAGTAGCTGTTTAGGAACTTATTTATTAAGTTCCTAAATAGCTATGACAATGATTTTCCATAGATCGTCTTTCTTGGTAAGTAATCAATGTTTGCTTCATGCTGTAAATTGGTAATTTTTCATACACAATTTTGTTCCAGGGGCCGGTCAATATAAGCTATCATATTAAAAGAAATAATTCAAATGTTAAAACTATCTACCTAATTCCAACTCCATGTCGTAATAATGTTTTAATTTATTTATTAAACTATTTACTTATTTATTTAAATCACTGCCCAAAAAACTGGTGTGAAGCACACGGCAACGTTACACTAATTCACAAGAAGCATTGAACGTAAACAATTATTAATTGTTGTCAAAATAATCGTCTTAATTTTGTTTACTTATGGATTTGCGGAACATTTATCATTAGCATGAGTAATTAGGGAATAAGGAAAACAATGCTAAGTTAACGACCTATGGACTTAAGCTTATGTGGTCACCTGAGTCAATATTTTGTAGTCTTATATTATATCATAGTATTAACACATACAATACACATACAAAGGAAGTATAGTCGCAATAAACTTCTAATTTTTATCTATCTGATTGAAGTAGCATACTAGCATGCAGTCCACCTGATGGTAAGTGGTCCTGTTGCCAGTGGACATCTGTAAACAACTTCAGATAACACAGAGAGTTCTATCTGAAGTCAATCACAGATGTGTTGCTACTCCCGAGGACTATGATGGTCGCCTCATGTAAAAGTGTAACGGCAACCACCCTTTCGTTGAAACACAAGAAATGCTTTCCACTGGAAATAAATGTGGCAATGGTACTTTGCTGGTCAAACTAAACTGGTGTTAGCACCTCTAAGTAATAATATCTTCTTACTAATACTATTAGCCTGTGAAGGGGAAGTCTGCAAGGATGAGTAAAGACTAATCAGCTATAGATCAAGTTTTAATGTACTTATTTGTTCTAGTTTAGGTCACCATGAGAAGCACGAATAAATCATAAATTACTTTCATCATTGTAAAGATGAAACCTTATAGTATATAAGTATATATGAAGACATTCTGGAGATATGACCTATTTTATAAAATTGATGTAGCAAACATGAATGCAATTTACTTGATGGTAAGTGAAAACTGCATCCCAAAGGTGATTGAAATCAGGCCCTAGATAAGATGAAACTTGTCTGCGGTTAGCTACATATGTCACTATGCCTGAAGACCATGTATATGTCCTTTGCCACACCCTTTACAGCTAGTATTACAGCAGTAATTATATAAGCATTACTTACCCTCTATTTCTTTAATGATCACGTTATTCCCGCTCTCCAAGCCACGGTCATACACAATGCTAATAGGTGCGTCCCGTTCCTCAACTTGAACTTCGATTTGAATGTCATTTCTATGGGATATATTGATTTCCACGGACACGTCTGAGTTCCGTCTCGTCAAGCTACCTTTTCTAGGGCTTTTAAACTCCCTTTTCGTCACTATAACGTCATTACGAACTTTCTGCGGCGATCCTGCGTCGTACTCAGATTTTTGAACCAGCTTGTCACATTTTATCGAACTTTTACGCGCTGGCGAGCTAATTACTGCCTTTTTGGGTGAAATTACGCTGTCCCGCGCAACTTTACTGGGAGATTTAACAGGCGACGCCTGCGATTTGATTAAATCTATGTTTTCAGCTAAAGGCTTCCTCTTCGGCACTGTTTGTCCCGAATTTGCCAATTTCTGATCGATTTTCTCCTGCCTAGCACGTGCCCTTTCCAACATACGCTGGAATACGTTTAAATTTATTATTAGAGCATTAAAATTCAAGGCTTCGCAGCCGTTAATTTATGGGAATCCCAAAACCTACCTGAGTGAAAGGATCCATATTCGAAACTGTGTAACAATTATAAAACAGTCGCAAATAACACAACTAGCATTACGAACGTATACAATCGGTCTTTTTTACACAAACTAACACGAAACTTCACAAACAATGAATATAATTGTACTCCCAATGGGAAAATTTCACCAGTTACAAGTTTGACGTTCACAACAAACCGAAATATTTGAATCGAGTACCCGTGACATCCGGTGGAGGGCGCTGTTTACTCTTGTCTCTTGTCTACTGTGTCTATGGTTTGGGTTAATGAAAGATAAAGAAAATAAAATTTACATATTAGCCATATGAGTATTTATATAAAATCCTACGGTTACTTGTTGTTTATACTTTGTTTTTGTAACACGATAATTGTACTTAATCAAAGTATTTTGCAGAGGCCGTAAGTAATGTGCGTAAACCTTTCGGATGCGACCGATTTTATCTTAGAGTGTGATAATAGGCGACCGTGAGTTTAGCATTCTAGGATATGAAGAAACTCTCCAGTTCTTCGCCATGAGTAACTCTAATTATTAAAATTCATTATCAACTATGCATTTAATATGAGAAACGTACTACGATTGCGTATCTCAAAATTATGCCACTTAATATTAACGTTTCTCAGCTTTTATTTTCAGTTCAGTAGAAGTTATAAATATTTAAATAAGTTACATACATGTATGAAATTACACTAAAGATATTAAAAATATAAACTAACTATGCAATATCTACTATTTATTACTTATTTTAAACGCTTCACTACGATGAACAAATGCAAATAAGTGGTTTTTAAATTTATTTCTAAAGTTTTAAGAGACATTTTGTTAAAATTGCAAATATAAAAATAATAATTATTTATTTATTTATATGTTTAGTTTTTATTTAGTCTAGTTTAAGTTATATAATTTTATTTACTTTATCTGTTGTATCTATATAGAAAAAAAAATAAAAGCCCAGGACTATTACTCATTTGATTTATACAGACTAAAGTACCGTTTACAAACAACTAGCATTTTTCGTACTCCGTAACTATAAAGTAAATTTAGTTATAGCAACCATATTTTCCTGCAAATTATTGTCGTTAAATTGGTAACTTGACAATGTAGAATATTTATTGGTTCTAAAGCAGTAATATCTTATTGATGAAAGTTATTAAACATGAATGGAAAGATAAGAAGACGTAAAATAGTATTATAACAAAATAAATTAACAAGATAACTTCTATGTAAGATAATATGGTAGATGAAACATATTAGGTACCTACCTACCATAGTGCGTCGCGATTAAATTATTTTAAGAAAGTAACCCTAAAAGCACACCCTTGCACCAAAACGCAAGAACTGCTTCAAGCATTGAAACATGTATAGCGGTGGTACTTCCCCGTTTGAACCATACGTGTTCTACCAATTTGAAAAACAATCAAACACATTTTTCCATCCATCCATCCATCAGCCTTTGAAAGTCCACTGCTGGACATAGGCCTCCCCTAATCTGCGCCACTTCGACCGGTCCTGGGCCATCTGAATCCAGCGGTTACCCGCCGTCTTCTTCAGGTCATCAGTCCACCTGGTCGGGGGGCGGCCTGCACTCCTTTTGCCCAGACGTGGTCTCCATTCGAGGACTCTTCTACCCCATCGGTTGTCTGTCCTACGAACGATGTGGCCTGCCCATTGCCACTTCAGCTTACTAATTTTGAGAGCTATGTCGGTAACTTTCGTTCTCCTACGGATTTCATCGTTACGAATTCTGTCACGCAGCGAAATACCAAGCATAGCTCTCTCCATAGCTCGCTGAGCGACCTTGAGCTTACGCACGAGGCTCACAGTAAGGGACCACGTCTCGGCGCCATATGTCATCACTGGCAACACACACTGCTCGAACATCTTCGTCTTCAGGCTCTGAGGTATATCGGATGAGAAGATATGGCGCAGTTTCCCGAACGCTGCCCAGCCGAGTTGGATTCTACGAGTGACCTCTTTCTCGAAGTTGGACTTACCCATCTGCACCGCCTGCCCTAGGTAAATGTATTCGTCAACAACTTCGAGGGTGGTGCCGTCAACAACAACCGGTACGGGTATGACATGGACGTTAGACATGATCTTCGTCTTGTCCATGTTCATCTTAAGACCCACCCGTTGAGAGGCACCAGAGAGGTCGCTGAGCATGGTGTTGAGGTGCTCCATCGACTCCGCCATGATGACTATGTCGTCTGCGAATCGAAGGTGAGTGATATATTCGCCATCGATGTTGATGCCGAATCTTTTCCACTCCATCAGTTTGAACACGTCTTCCAATGCAGCGGTAAACAGTTTCGGAGATAACACATCCCCCTGTCTCACACCGCGCTGCAATTGGATCGGGTTCGTACTTCCGTCGTGTAATCGGATCGACATTGAGGCTGCCTTATATATACACTTCAACACTTCGATGTACCGATAGTCAATCTGGCACCGCTGAAGCGACTCCAACACCGCCCATGTCTCGATAGAATCAAAGGCTTTCTCATAGTCCACATAAGCCACACACAACGGCAGATTGTACTCCTCGGCCTTCTCTATTATCTGCCGCAGTGTGTGTATGTGGTCCATGGTACTAAAGCCTTTTCGGAATCCGGCTTGTTCGGGAGGCTGAAAGTCGTCGAGCCTGCGAGCTATTCGATTATTGATGACCCTCGAAAACACCTTGTAGATGTGGCTCAGAAGCGCGATGGGCCTGTAATTCTTCAGCAAGGATCTGTCGCCTTTTTTGAAGAACAGTATCACCACGCTTCTGCTCCACGCCTCCGGTGCTATACCCTGGCTTATGACGGAATCGAACAACTGTTGGAGCGCTTTTAAAATTGGTCTCCCACCTGCTTTTAGCAATTCAGTTGTGATTCCGTCTTCACCGGGCGCTCGGTTGTTCTTGAGCTGTTTGAGGGCCAATCGGATCTCGTACAGGCTGACGTCCGGGATATCTTCGGTATAGTGTCGGGTTAGCGTGGCTCGCTTGTCGTTGACAGGCGGCAGAGGGCCACGCGAAGCGGTATATAACTGCCCATAGAAGCGCTCAATTTCTCTCAGAACTTCAGGCCTCGCGGCAACTGTGGTGCCTCCATCCGTCTTCAGCTTCGTTAATAAGCTTTGCCCAACACGCAAATCCCTTGCGAAGACCTTGGAGCCCTTGTTTCGCTCAATTTGCTCTTTAATGCGATTTGCATTAAAGAGACGAAGGTCGCGTCGCATCCTGTTAGAGATTTGCGCGTTGAGCCGCCTGAACTTCGACAATGAAGCTGGAGACTGCACACACATTGCCCGCCGTTGTGCCATGAGTTCCAGAGTTTGGACCGACAGTCTTTGAGTACTTCTATTGGAGGGGGTCTCATAGTACTTCGACCCTACCTCATGGGCAGTTTCTACCAACTTGGTGTTTATTTCGTCAACATCAACGCAATTGTCTAGGCATTCCAGGCGATTGCGTAGCTCGAGTTGAAAGTCTTCAGAGCCCTGGATTTGACAAGATCTTGGACGGAGTATTGACCTCATAAGGCGGAACCGTTCCAGCTTGATCTTGATATTTAACGTGCCCCTAACCATCCGGTGATCACTTCCGGTCTTGAACCTGTTGATCACAGAGACATCGTTAAATATGTGCCGCTTGTCTGCCAGTATGAAGTCAATCTCGTTTTTGGTAGTACCATCGGGACTCATCCAGGTCCATTTCCTTTGAGGCTTCTTCTTGAAGAAGGAGTTCATCATGTAGAATCCCTCCTTTTCCAAGAAGTTAGCCAGCAAATGGCCTCGATGGTTCCGATTACCAATGCCAAAGGGCCCTACCTTCAACTCATCGCCACATTGAACGCCCAGCTTTGCGTTGAAATCCCCCATCACAACTGTGAAGTACGATTTTGAGGTATGTATGGCTTTGGATATATCCTCATACATAACCTCAACCTCGTCGTCGGAGTGTGTCGATGTCGGCGCATATACCTGTATGACCTTCAACGAGTACCTCTTGGATACTCTGAGTATAAGGTATGCTACCCTGGACGACACACTCTTGATCTCCACGACGTTGTTGACAAGGGACCTGTTGACGAAGAACCCGACACCACCTTGGGACAGATGTTCGCCCTCCCGGTGGTAGAACAAGTTACCAGATTTAAGGATCATCGTGTCCTCCCCCTGTCTTCGGACTTCAGACAATCCTATAATACTCCAGTTTAGCTTGTCTACCTCTTCTTCCAGCTCATATATCTTCTCATCATTCCTCAGAGTCCTGGTGTTATATGAAGTCGTCGGTTGTGGTAGCTCGATCTCTGCCGGAGATTCTTAGCACCCCCTGCTCCGCCGTAACCGTGACCGCTACCATAGCCAGGAATAGCGGGGCTGCCGGGGACTGGGGGCCGTGGTTTTATTGGAGCTTCCATTAAGGGGTTTTGCCATAGTCACCGCGCTTGGCTGTGCGTGTTGGTGACCGCAGTATATTTAAAAGTTCTCAGAGTGATGCTGCTGCCCATCATCTGGTTTAATGTCCCTTAGTCGCCTCCTACGACATCCACGGGAAGAGAGGGAGTGGTGCTATTCAAGAGACCGACACCACACGGCCAACACACATTTTTGACTGAGTTAATTTACCTCCCACGCGACCAACTATTATTATTACCAACTAGTTTTACCTGTGTAGATCAGTATTTTAAGGCGCCTGCGACAAACGGAAATTATGTTCAGTACTTGAAAAGTGTAGAGTAGACTAATAATGCTAGTCATATAAGGGAGGAGAGTCAGGTCAAATCAAACCACATCGTAAGGAGAGGAGGGGCGTGGGTCGAATAGGCAAACTAGGGGGAATGCGATGCGGCAACGAATCGCGTACGGCAATGTATAGCAAAAAACGTTAACAGTGATCGATAAAAAGAAACGTAATGTATTCGTAATAAGGGCACCGGGTTATAGCATAAAAAGCATTGAGCAATAATACGTTTATAGTTGTAAATACGTAATATTCTATTTGTATTATTATCTGTAATACTTAAACCAAACTACAGGTGGTAGAATCAGTGTTCGACCGGGGAAGTACCACTGCCACACCTATTTCCAACGAGAAATATTTCTTGAGTTTCGATGGAAGGATGGACTTCAGATAGAACCCATGTTCTATTTGAGTTGCTCACACATGTTCATGGACGGCAGTGACCACTTACCATCAGTTGGACTGCATGCTCGTTTGGTACTGCAATCAGATAAAAAATTAACTAGTCCTTCCTTGATATCGTTATCCTTAGGCTCAAGGGTTATTTTATTGGCTTACCTACTTATGTTCTTATGAAATTAATGTACAAGTAACATTATTAATTAAAACGGAATTCCCGGAATTTAATTTTAAAATTTAGCTGTCGTTTTTGTTTATAAAATAACTTTTTATTTAAAATATTTAGTCTGCCTATAAAAACTGGTTTTATTTAACCTCGAAACGTAGACTTTAAAAACATGAATTGGAAGCCAGTGAACACTCATCTTTAGTTTATTTATGCTAAGTGAACATGAATCAGTAATAATAAGTGTATTTCCATGCAGCCAATGTTAGTATTATTGCGACGTCCGTGTGGAGTGGTAGACTTGTGCGCTAAAACCAAACATATTTAAAAAATAAACAATGGGTGAGTGGTTTTTAAATGTTTTTCAAAGTTAATGTTGACTAATGACTAACAAAAGATCCTATTAATATTACATGACTTAGTCATTAACTAATAATTAGATAAACAGTTTAAAGTGTTTACGACTTTACTAACTGTGCGGTTTTTGTATTTACATAAAATACATTTTCTATATTATTATACGATTAGGTATCAAGAAATAAAATAAACACTGAGAAATTGTCGCACGAGGAAAAGGACGCCGAAAAATAATTTTGAAGAAGTGTTGCCATCTTTAAAATTGTTTTTTTAATCAAATTCAAAATAATGTGTGTGTACTGACACGTAAATATCAATGCGTAAGCTTTGTTCACTTTAATATAAATAATTATATTGTAAAAAATAATATATCCTTAGGAAACCAAAAGAAAATAATCCTTTGTAAGTATTAAAGATAGCATTATGCACTGCATCCGAAAGTGATTGCTCGTCGACCTTTCGAAGATGATTGAAGAGGTCAGGGTCACGGACAAAGTAATTAAGAAACATATGTACATATAACGTAACATTTATATACTTTAAAATAAGATAGTCATTTATTTATTTAAACTGTATTATACCTTAAATGTAATAATAATACAATGTCATATCTATGAGACCAGTTACTTACTTTAGCAAAACTAGAATTAACAACATAAATAGCATCATTAATATTAAAAGTATTAGCTTGAGCATAAATTTGGAGATAGTCGGCATATAAATGGTAAGAGCAGTTGAGGGAAAAAGTTAGGAAATTAATGTAGAGTGAGAAGAGTAAAGGTGATAGAATACCACCCTGAGGGACGCTGTTGGAAAGATTCCACCAGTCAGAAAGCATGCAATCAACTGAGAGTTGAGCTTGCTAATGCCCCTGAAGGTATGATGAAAACCAATCCAGCACCGTAGGAGAAAACTTGTAATGTTGAAGGGCAGCAAGAAGTATATTATGATCAACCATATTTAAGGCATCCGAAAAATCTATAAGACCGAGGTCTGTGACCAATTTGTCCTCTATGAAGTCGCAAATATCCTCAATAAGTTTGAATGAGCCGTTGTTATGCTGTCCTTGCGTGTAATTCGCTATTAAATATTATTAATATTATAAATGCGATAGTTTGTGGGGATGTATGTGTGTTTGTACGTTTGTGTCTTTCGCACAAAATGTACCGGATTTCGCTGAAATTGGATACACAAGTAAAATTAATGAGCTGGATTAACACAGGAGATAACTACTCGTTAAATTTTTACCTACATTCGTGGTCCTTTTTATAGTGAACACTCACTTTCACTATTTTAAAACAAATATGAGTCTACACGTTTTCAGTTCTACATATTCATGTCATTATTTAGTTTAATTTTATCCGTAATAACACCGTATAAGATCACTATAATCGTTGTATGTTTTTGCCCATCATTTCAATGTAATTTTTATTTTATTTTGAGGAAATGTAATAAACTCTTACAGAAATTAAGCATTAATGCGTATTGTACGCAGCAGGGCTAATTTATGTCAACAGGGGCCACGGCAGTGCTCCTGCCACGTCGAGCAAGTATGCACTGCCGTACCATTCATTTTTCAAAGCAATTCAGGCCATTTTCGATCCCCCATAACTTTGTTGTGGATAAGACTATACTTTGTAATCCTATATCCTATATTTATTTTAATAACCGAATAGGTATTACATAGATCTCTCAACTTTTTACGGTAGACGAACTGAGTTGTGAGACTTGGTTTATTTGACAAGTATTGCTTTTTATGGGATTAGGTATGACGGTAGTGCCTTCAAAGTCAAACAATAAACGGAAAATGAATACAAACAAGAAAATAATGTTATTTGCGGTCAAATATGTAACATTACCTCTTTCCTCGTATTGAATTACTATTCTCGGGATGACTTCATCGTCTACATTAGAAACAATTTACTTGAGGAAGATAATCCCCTACTCAGGTTACTTGATAAAATGAGGAAAACCAGGCCCAAAGCCTCTCTTTCGCTATACTGTATCATCGTTAACCCATTGTCCTACTGCCAGGCATGGCCTCTCATGATGAGAGAGCTATAGGCCATAGTCCAACGCGCTTGCTATAAGCGGATTTTTAGATTTCGCAGTTTCGCGCACTTTAGAAAAAATGTTTCTTTTTAATGGCGTGTTAGTTTTCGCGATGTTTTCGGTCGGTGAAAAACAGTAATTAATTTTTAAAACGCACATTATTTAGAATTACTTAAATAAATTAAAATAAAAACAGCCAAACACCTGACTGCTTAAAAACAATCAACTGAAACTGAAGGAAATTAATTAAATCGTGTTTAATTAGACGGGATTTTTTTATTATTTAAAGATGTACCTTATTCACCTATTTCATAGGTAAAATAAGTAAGGAAATATAACCTAATTACTGCCTTACTCTAAGCGTAACATTATACCTCATTCAATTCTAGATAAGTGGCATTAAGAAGGAAGGACTAGTTTGGTCTATTACGGATATTAATACGAATAACATATTAGGTAGGTACTTAGAACTATAGGGTTGCCAAGTTAGGGGTTTTACCCCAAATTTAGGGGATAAAAAGAAGGATGGGGTTTGTTTAGGGGTTTTCTATTTTTAGGGGTTTTTATGACTTCAACATTTTTTTTCTTCGTCAGGGAAAAACCTACGACCTGATTTAGAAATACGGAAGGTTGCCAGGTATTCCAATTCATTGTGGGGAGTTTAGAGGTATTTTTATGGAGGCTTTAGGGCAATAGATTTTTGAGAGTGGTAACCCTGCTATATACCCAAGCGTATGATTACTCAACGCTCTATTAGCTTATTATTCAGTGCCCTTAGAACATTGTTTCCTTAGTTTATGTTTCCGCCCGACTGTTTACGTGTTTCGTTGGCCATTCCTCACAACCTTCTTTATTCTTTCGATGATATTTGATGAGATTTGACCCGATCTTTTCCGTTTAATGATCTACTTAATTGTTCAATCCAATTGAAGTAGCAAACGACCATGCAGTCCACTTGATGTTTTTTGGTTATTGCCGCCCGTGGATACTTGTAATCAACTTCATACAGAAGAATAATTCTGCCTGTAGTCAGCCATGGAGCTTTGTTCCGTTGCGAGGATTAAGATGGTCATATAAAAATCAGCCGGCAACCACACCCTTCTACCGAAACACAAAAACTGCATAACGTTAGGAATAAGTTTGGCAGTGGTACCTCTCCAGTTGAACTAAGCTGGTGCTATAACCATGTAAAATTGAACATGTCGTCTTATTTACATGACCCGGCGAACTTCGTTCCGCCTAAAAGTCAAAAATCTAAAATTATCAGTATTCCTCCCTATATTATGCATTTATAATACATAAAAACCTTCCTTTTGAATCACTTTATCTATTAAAAAAACTGCATTAAAATCCGCAGCGTAGTTTTAAAGATATAAGCGTACATAGAGACAGACAGCGGGAAGCGACTCTGTTTTATATTATGCAGTTGTTTTATAATATGCAGTGATTTCTCGTTGCCTTTTGCTGTCACCGTGGTATCTGGTATGTGGGAATAAAGACATTAGACCGCAACACACACCAAGTAAGCTAACTCTGTAAATCGAAGGCGGGTAAAAAATCTGATCTAGACAAGTAAAACTAGTTGTCATAAACGCGTGGGTGATACATTATGTGGATAAAAAAATACCGTTGGATTATTTATTATTTTACGATAGGTAAAGAAAACCTGTTTTATCGAGGGAAATGTTACCTATCTTTAAAAATAATTGTGTATTCACTACCTAAATACCGGCGGCTTCACCCGCATAAGTCCTATGTCTAATGAGTATCCTGTGTTAATCTAGGTCAGTGTTTCTCAAACTTTCGGCTCCACGTACCCCTGTTAAAATTTCCAGCGAATCATCTTAACTTCACTAACTAATTAACCCCCCCCCCCTCCCTCCCCCAAGAAAACAATAAAATTGACTGTTGGTGAAAATAATGTTTTTATTTCAATAAAAGGTAACAATAAAGTGCCAAAAGAAATATATTTTTACTACGTTTAATGTGATGGGTGTATTTGTTTGTTGTTACATATAGAGTCAAGGTGTTTTCGAGGGTCATCAATAATCGAATAGCTCGCAGGCTCGACGACTTCCAGCCTCCCGAACAAGCCGGATTCCGAAAAGGCTTTAGTACCATGGACCACATACACACACTGCGGCAGATAGTAGAGAAGGCCGAGGAGTACAATCTGCCGTTGTGTGTGGCCTATGTGGACTATGAGAAAGCCTTCGATTCTATCGAGACATGGGCGGTGTTGGAGTCGCTCCAGCGGTGCCAGATTGACTATCGGTACATCGAAGTGTTGAAGTGTATATATAAGGCAGCCTCAATGTCGATCCGATTACACGACGGATGTACGAACCCGATCCAATTGCAGCGCGGTGTGAGACAGGGGGATGTATTATCCCCGAAACTGTTTACCGCTGCATTGGAAGACGTGTTCAAACTGATGGAGTGGAAAGGATTCGGCATCAACATCGATGGCGAATATATCACTCACCTTCGATTCGCAGACGACATAGTCATCATGGCGGAGTCGATGGAGCACCTCAACACCATGCTCAGCGACCTCTCTGGTGCCTCTCAACGGGTGGGTCTTAAGATGAACATGGACAAGACAAAGATCATGTCTAACGTCCATGTCACACCCGTACCGGTCGTTGTTGACGGCACCACCCTCGAAGTTGTTGACGAATATATTTACCTGGGGCAGGTGGTGCAGATGGGTAAGTCCAACTTCGAGAAAGAGGTCACTCGTAGAATCCAACTCGGCTGGGCAGCGTTCGGGAAACTGCGCCATATCTTCTCATCCGATATACCTCAGAGCCTGAAGTCGAAGATGTTCGAGCAGTCTGTGTTGCCAGTGATGACATACGGCGCCGAGACGTGGTCCTTTACTGTGAGCCTCGTGCGTAAGCTCAAAGTCGCTCAGCGAGCTATGGAGAGAGCTATGCTTGGTATTTCCCTGCGCGACAGAATTCGTAATGATGAAATCCGTAGGAGAACGAAAGTTACCGACATAGCTCTCAGAATTAGTAGGCTGAAGTGGCAATGGGCAGGCCACATCGTTCGTAGGACAGATAACCGATGGGGTAGAAGAGTCCTCGAATGGAGACCACGTCTCGGCAAAAGGAGTGCAGGCCGCCCCCCGACCCGGTGGACTGATGACCTGAAGAAGACGGCGGGTAACCGCTGGATTCAGATGGCTCAGGACCGGTCGAAGTGGCGCAGATTAGGGGAGGCCTATGTCCAGCAGTGGACTTTCAAAGGCTGATGGATGGATGGATGGATGGACATATAGAGTCAATTTTGGAAATAATTTTGGACAATTTTAAGCTTAATTCTGACTCAAGCATCAAGTTGATTTCTATATTTAGTTTTTATTGCGACCAAGTGTGAATACCCACTCTTACATAAGTACCAGCCACCATGTGTGCCGCGCTTACCTGCCACTGCCAGTCATCACGCCAACGGCGCAAACCTTCGAATGAGGAACCCTTAGGGGTTTACGTACCCCACTTTGCGAAACACTGATCTAGGACATATTTAAGCGGCTGCCAAATTTTAGTGAAATCCGGTAGATTTGCGTGGAAGAATAACAAACACACATACGTCCTCGCAAAAAATAAGATTATCAAAAGTACAACATTGTGTAATGTTAAATTGTATTTAAAAAATACCGACATTGGCTACATGATAAGAATCTAGATGTCAATTAATATAAGACTGGTCTAGGTAAAACCAAAAAATACAGACTCAACGTTCCGAAAGAAGAAACATGCCAAATTCATCCTATTCGTTTAGTAAATGATAACTATTCTTGTATAAAACACAAGAATGAGTACAGATTAAGCTTAGCCGAACGTAGGCTTAAAAATTATGACAAAAAGGTCTACTGATGAGGCGATTTAGGTCTGTTTGATTTGGAAGGATCCTCCTCCTCCCATTTCCTACCGATTTTGGCCCTTATCGTTAAAACATGTCATAATTCATTTCTAAATTTACAGACTGTGTCTTTGTTTTTTAGTCTAAGTAACGGCACTAATTTAGCACGCCTATTGACCGATATATCACTATTAGAGGTCAACTTGTTGCTAGCACCTTTGATAACACTGACCTAACTAAATATTGCTTATTTATTAATATGTTACATAGTCATACAAATAATTCAATAAGGACGCCTACTTATATCAATAAGTAGTTGAATCCCGCAGCTTCGCCCGCGTTAACAAAAATCGATCGTCCAAAGGAATAAGATATTTTCCCACAGTAAAAAGTAGCCTATATGTTAATCCAGAGTGTCAGCCAACTCCCTACCAGATTTTATGAAAATCGCTCCAGCCGTTTACACGTGAAGAAGTAACAAACATACTATCAAACTTTCGCCTTTATAATATTAATATGAAGTATGAATATGAATATGATGATATTACTACAAGAGCAGTGATCTCGACCCGATCGAGATCACTGCTCTTGTAGTAATATCATCATATTCATCTGGTCTGAGGTTCAATCCCAGGCACGCACCACTGATTTATGTGCGCATTACAAAATTAATTATCACTGCTTTTCGGTGAAGGAAAACATCGTGAGGAAACCTACGCACCCGAGAGTTCTTAAAAAAAAGTTCTCGAAGGTGTGTGAAGTCCACCAATTTGCACTTGGCCAGCGCGGTGGACTATGGCCTAATCTCTCTCATTCTGGGAGAAGACCCGTGCCCAGCAGTGGGATAATAATGGGTTGATAAGAGAGACTACAATACTAGGTGGTAGAACCATTTTAGTAACTTTGAAAGGGTGTGGTTGAAGGTTGTGGTTGTGGGTGGGTGTGGTGAAGTTGCAGATTTTTATGAGCGGATTGAATTTTTGAAAGATAGTTGCAAATTTTCAGTGGCCACTTTTAGTGCCCACTTTCAGACAGTGGGTACCTACTTACCATCAGATGAACTGAATGCTTATTTGTTTTTTTTTGTCCTGAGAATGAAGTAGCAAACGAGTATGCATCATCTTATGGTAAGAAGTTAATGACGCCGATGGACGTCTGTGAGCAACTTTATACTGTATAGGGATTCCATCTGAATTCAATCACAGATGCGTTGATACTCTCGAAAACTAAAGCCTTCTAAAGAGTGAACCGGATTCAAAAATCTTTAATTAAGTAGCAAGTTATGATAGACTCTTACTGACAAGGAAAATAATGTAATATTTATATTTAGTAGGCACATATTAAGGGGAAGAACAATAATAAAGTCATTTTACATAATACCTACTATTAAGGGGAAAAACATTGATGAAGTAGGTACCTATTAGGGGTGTGCGAATAATTCGAAGTTAAGAATTATTCGCTCCGAATCGAATATTAATATTCGATTCGAAACTCGAATCGAATAATAACATTCGATTCGATTCGATTCGAGCGGTATTCGCACACCTGTAGTACCTATATGATTACCTAACTTGAACTACTTACATTATACGTATTCGTAAGTTCATGGAAAGTATAATTCTGTAAGCCCGTATAATTCTGTAAGTTTTTTTTATGATAGTAAGTAGTCAGTGCCGCCCATGGACGTCTGTAATCAACTTCATAGAGAACATGGGTTCCATCTGAAGTCAATTACAGATGCATTGCTTCGCGCTAGAAATTGGTGCGGCGGCGGTACTTCCCCGGTCGAACTACACTGGTCCTACCACCTTCAAAGCTGCATGCTCGTTTGCTACTTCAGTCAGATAAATAAAGATAAGAGTATCAATTGCGCCATAATATTGATCTCAAGTTTGCACAATTTTTAATTTATTTATTTATTTATTTATAATACAAAATCTACAGCATTACAAATAACACAAATTTATCACCTAGGCTTGACTTGGCGCCATTTATGGATTTACATTTTATTAAAATAACAAAACTAAGTAAACACGTGCGTGTGTGTATGCGTGGACGAGTGTGTGTGTGAGTGTGTATATGTGTTAGTGATAAAGGTGTGTATGTAAAACAAGTATAACATGATAATATAATTAAATAATAATAAAATATAATATATATGTGTTAATATGAATATATAAGTAATTAAATACATGTTAATAAGTAAATAATTAATTAATGTTTAACAATTCTCAATTACAGGGTCCGTTACACTTGTGCTGTCAATCCTGGCTGTGGTGGTCATCATCAACACTGTGGATGCTGGTAAGAAAACTGGAAAATCCATCTCTTTGGATCATTTATTGGGCTTTTGGAGTTTACTGATTTATGACTACGACTTTAGATATATGAATATTGACTATAGATAGACGTATATTGTAATTATTAACTAAATTTGAATTGAACTATGATTATTTACTGACTTTATTTGGATATTATGTTATTGACATTTTATATTGTTATTAATTATTGAAATTGTCTTGTTACAAATGAAATTAATGAATGATTGTATTATAAAAATTGTATGTAATCTTTTCTGATTAATAAAATAATGACTCTGTAATATTAAGTACTTATAAATTGCATGCCTTAACAGGTGGAATTTGGCGAATCCATTATGTTTACTATTGACCATCTGTACTTACCCATTTTCAGGCAATAAATGATTTCATTTGATTTGATTTGATTTACTGCTTAAGAATCGATTTTCATATATAAGGACCCGGTATGAGAAGTTGTGAGGAGTAAAATCTACTGATGAATGACCTCGTTACGTTTTTTATTGAGTATAACGCCATCGACCGCGACGACCATGACGACCCGCGTGGCGCAGCGGTTACCGTACCGGTCTGACACGCAGTGGGTCCCGGGTTCGATTCCCGGCCAGACGGGTGTCTGAATGATGAGTTTAGATTCTTGTTCTGGGTCTGGGTGTTTGTGTATTTGTCTTGTGTGTGTCCATGGCACCCACGACACAGGAGAAAATCCTAGTGTGGGGCTATGAGTGTAGAAAGCGTTTTTTTTTTTTTTATCTATTTAAAACTTTAGAACTATTTTATCATTACGCGTGGATGGTATGCATAGGTTTCGGGATTACGTATTACCGAAATCTCAATGGAATTTAAAATAGTAATTTGTTAAGATAAGTAATGTAAATACTCTGTAAATACGTACAATATTAATATTCTAATACGTACTTATATATTCGATATAGTTTGTCAAAATGAACCATGTATTATTTATATCTTTAGTGTGGGAGTATGGCGCCATCTATTTTAAATGCAAGTAAACTCCAGTCGTGCGTCGGAGCTGACACACACACTTTTTGTTTATTAGTTACCACATGTTTTAAGCGACAGTGGATGTTGATGTTACACACAAGACGCTGCTGGCCACTTCCTAGATTTTGTTCCTCAGTCCCTTTGGCATCAGTTAGGAAAAGTTTCAAAGCCGACATCACACGGAATGTGAAAAATATTAATTGTGTATTTCTTAAATATTTTATTTAGTAATTTTAAATAGTTAATTTTTTAAAAAGATGCAATTGTGCACGCTCTAAGGTCAGAGAACCACGTTTTTTTATTACTGGAATGTCGTAGAAGGAGAATAAGTGCTCTGGAAGGAGACTGTGGGTTTATATATTTATTTATTAGCACGGTTGACTTACAACCAATTATACTAATAATTAAAATATATTAAACTAAAATTCAATAATTAGAATTAATTAAATTACACATTACACACAATTACTTAGGCACACATCACGCATTCATTTCACAATACTCTAGATATTCTGATAAAATCGTCTTCCATTCATGTGTAAAAACATCAAAGTGAGGCGCACTGTAAAGGAGACTGTTAAATGTTTTAAGAGTTCTAGGTATAGAAGATTGAATGTATGCAACCGTACGGCATTTGGAACAGCAAAGAAATTGTGCCTTCTGCTTCGACGGTAGTTGTTAGGAACTAAATATTCTACACTATTCATTATGTATGTCAGGAGCATCGATCATTCCCGTCAAAATTTTGCACATTGTTAATATTTGTTCCTAGAACTTTTTACTTCCAAAGAATTGTAACCAAAGCAACCTAAGAGAAATTTTGTAGGGTAGGTACATATATGGATAGAAACAAAATGGTTATAAAAATCAAAAATATTAACTAAGATTGTGGGCTGTAAAAAAAAATATTAAATTTAAGAAACTTTTACTAAGGGTCTGTACCTTTAGTACAAGTTTCTTAGATTTAACAGTCACTGCTCATCTCCATATTTTTCCACTTCCAGCTGGAACCGGCAGCTGCCCCCTCCCATCCAAGATCTACGGCTGCTCCCCCAAGTGCGTCCAGACGTACGACTGCAGCAACGGCAAGGTCTGCTGCCCGAACTCCTGCAACGCGAAGTCCTGCGTGGACCTGGCTACCTTCGGCAGTGCTAGCACTGGGAACAACAAGTACTCACAATGTAAGTATTTTTTTATCTGACTGAAGTAGCAAACGAGCATGCAATCCACCTGATGGTAAGTAGTCACTGCCGCTCATGGACACCTTTAATCAACTTCATACAGAACATGGGTTCTATCTGGAGTCAATCACAGATGCGTCGCTCCTCCCGAGGTCTAAGATGCTCGCCTCATATAAAAGAGTGGCGGCAACCACAACCTTCCAACTCGCGCAAGAACTGCTTCACGCTAGAAATAGGTGTGGCGGTGGTACTTCTCCGGTCGAACTACACTGGTTCTACCACCTGTTGACTTCAGATAAAATGCCTGTTTTACAGGAAGTTGATGTCCATGAGCGGCAGTAATTAGATGCTAAGTGAGTTTGCTGAAAAGAAGTACGAAAGTTTGTGATGATGTATGTGTTTGTTACTCTTTTACGCAATATTAAGAGGTGACCATCATAGTCCTCGGGAGTTGCACGCGTCTGTGATTGACTACAGATAGAACCCATATTCTATTTGAAGTTACTTGCAGATGTCCATGGGCGGCAGTGACCACTTACCAACAAGTGGACTGCATGCTCGTTTGCTACTTTAATCATTTAAAAAAAACCGAAACGAGTGCGCAGAAATAACCTAGTGCTTTATATTTTCAGCTGGGGGTACCGGTACCTACTGCAACAACGAGAAATGCAGGCCTTCTGAGGTCTGCAAGATGGACCCTGCCACCAGGAGGATGAAGTGCGTTAGGGCTTAACCCGTCAACTAGAATTGTACTAAGTTACTAATGTTGTGACTATTCTTATACTCATTTTATTTTTTACTTATTTTCTGTATTGTTTTGTAATAATGTTTAGTTAAGTACTTATTGTCTTTAATATACACAAATACAAAGGCATTCGACTTTTCAATTTTTATACTTATACATTTCTTCCTTGACAACTAATTATTGTCTCACTAAGGAGCACGGATCTCCTCTCATAATTAGGGAGTTTTAAGCCATAGTCCACCGCGCTAGCTAAGTGCGATTTATTAGACTTCACACTTGAGAACGTTTTCCATGTGAAATCTCCACCTGACATTGAGAATTATTAAACATTAAAAACTAGCTAAACCTTGCAGCTTCGTCCGCGTTCATAAAATCGATGTATTTATTATCCCGTGGGAATAAGATATTTTCCCACAGTAAAAAGCCTGTGTGTTAATCCAGAGTATCAGCTAACTCCCTACCAAATGTTATAAAAATCGGGCCAACCGTTTCGACGTGAAGAAGTAACAAACATACACACTCACAAACTTTCACCTTTATAATATTAGTATGATTGTGCACACTTGAGATCATTAATATCGCGCAATTGATACTCGTACATATGTAAGGGATACTTACGATATGCGGTTTTTTAAACTTTTTGCCGACCTTTCCACCATTTCGCCATGACCACGATCAATGTAACTGGATCGAAATATCGGCAAAAATGATTTAAAAACTGCATATCGTTAGTCACCGTTACATAATATGAGAATTGTGTCAGCTCATTTAAGGATTTTGGCCCTTATTAACATTAATAGTTTAAATTTATTCACGACGTTTTCCTTTACAGCAGCTGTTTCAAGCAGTGATAATTAATTTCTCATACGCACATCATGAAAATTAGTGGTGCGAGAAAAAATCCCAAGTTTTGGGATATACAGAAAAAACGAGAAAGTCGTACATGTAAAACATCACTACATAGTATAAAACAATATTCGTATTTATTGAAGTGAAACTTCTTTATCGGGGTTGGAAAAAATTTAGTGTAACATTTTTGAAGTGAAACTTCTTTATCGGGGTTGGAAAACAAAAGTGAAACTTCTTTATCGGGGTTGGAAAAAAAATTAGTGTAACACTTTTTCGTTACGCGCCATCTTTTTCTGTTACGCGCCATCTTTTTCTGTTACGCGCCATCTTTTTCTGTTACGCGCCATCTTTTTTTTTCCGTTACGCGCCATCTTTTTCTTATCCCTACCACGCCTGATTTTAGATAGATTATTATAGTTTAGATTATTAGATAAAGTTTAATAAAAGCCTTTTATTAAACTTTATCTAATTTAACTTTATTTAACCAATTTCTGTAAAGTTGCATATAGTAAATTATTTTTTGAAAAATAACGTCATAAAGAAGTTTCACTTCTTACGAGTGTACGCTAGTACACGCACACATTTTATTTACATTGATGATAAAAATACGTACAAATTAGTGGTGCAACGAACGTTGTGATTTGAACATTCGCGGATGAGAATATCCCTTACCAACATTCGCGAGTGCGAATGCGAATGCGAATGTTGTTTTTTTTTCACTGTTTGGTGTAGGGGATCGAAGGATCCCTTCTTTTTTGACAAATTGCAGTTCCATTCCTACCTATATATTAAAACGTGAAACAAAAACTTGTGGTGCATTTTTAAGTAATATGCCGTGGACGGATTAGTATGAGTTTTTGCACGGTCATAGTGAACGTAGAGAAGGAGTGTAGAATATTTTTTTTTTCAAATATTGCATATAACATACATAAAAACAACTAAAAACACATTACACACACTTGCATTTGTCACAAACACATAAATAATAAACGAAATAGAACATTCAATGTCTTACTATGAAAACACATATCGTCAGAAATGTCAGTGTCTTTGTCAAAATACCCGCACTAATTAAGCCTCTTTTTACATTTAACGAGAGCGTTCAAAATTACTTGAAAATTATTACATTTTATTCGAATTCGAGAAATATTCGTACTACTTTGGACAATATGAAGTTTAGGTTATTATTTTAAATTACGGCCGAATTTCGACGGATGCGACGTGTGACTAGTTTAGATACATTTGGAAACCTTTATTTACGACACACTGCAATTCAATATTCGCAAAACACACGCAAAATTACGAATACGAATATCCACGAGCACAGGTTAATGTGCACACCCCTTTATCAGCAAAGTGGGCGGTTGCCGTCTCCAGGGTTGGAGCGTGTATAGTCAATATTTCTTAGTACCTCTCCGACGTTGACTGAGATTACGCGACCCCTTAAACGTTAACTTTAATGAGTTAGTTTCGAGTTAGTTGTGATTTGTGTTTTTCGGAAGTGAATTTCAATGTGGAAACAAAAACATTTTTTCTAAAAAAAAATCTTATTTTATTTCTTAGGAAAAATGTTATTATAACTGAACTCATTATAACTGTACTCATAATTATTATAACTGAAACTTAACTAAAGCGAATTAATGTTTACTTACAAATCTTGTTATAATAAAAAAAAATGTTTTTGGATTTATCACTACTTAGTATAAAACAAAATCGCTTCTCGCTGTTTCTGTGTATGCTTAAGATCTTTAAAACTACGCTACGGATTTTAGTGCAGTTTTTTTAATACATAAAGTGATTCAAGAGGAAGGTTTTTATGTATAATACATAATATATGTATAATATAGTGGAGGAACACTGATGATAATATTAGATTTTTGATTTTAGGCGGGCCGAAGTACGCCGAGTCAACTAGTTGTATATATTTTACATAGTAATAGTTGTTTAAGGTTAATAACTGCCATGAACGTAAATAATATGTGAAATATAATTTAACAAATTAGGTTTTTATATATGAAAACATTAGTAAACGTAATATACTTTAAAACCAATAAAAACAATTCTCCACCTACGATTCGACGGAATTTTAAACATTATTATCATATTAAAAGGCTAAAAATATTCCTGCCGCTTATTTCGTAAAAACATTAAATATTTATCATCAACTATACGTATGGTTAGTTAAATTGAAAGTTATCTTAAGTATATACGACCATAAAATAAAATAAAAAAAAAATACAAAAAAAATATAAAACCAAATTACATTTCTTTCACATTTAATCTTTCAGTAACTCTGAAAATATTCAGACCTCTTAATTAATTAAGAAGATTTTTTTAACATAAGTGCATTACGATAAAATTTTTGGAAAAATAGGTAATTCAATGTTTTATGATTTAATACTTATAATAGTTTTAAAAATATTGAAAAATTAAGCATCAGGCCTCCATTGTAAAATTCAAAACCTATTTACATGCAGTACGTTGTATTTGTAAGTATATTTCTATGTCTAACTGTCATTTTGATGATTGATGCATTCATTAAAATTTTATGCGAGACTTCAATATACCTATTCCCATTGTTTATAAACACGCTTTCTACACTCATAGCCCCACACTAGGTTTTTTTCCTGTATCGTGGGTACCACGGACACACACAAGACGAATACGCAAACACCCAGACCCAGAACATGAACCTAAACTCGTCATTCAGATACCTGGCCGGGAATCGAATCCGGGACCCTTTACGCGTCAGACCGGTATGGTCCACGCGGGTCGTCAAAGTATGAGTTTATTATGATTTCTTAAAACAAGCAGATGGATGGACGGATAACACAAAAACAGAAACAAAGTTCCATACACATCAACGATCGTGCAATACTCTCGATTCTCTCAATTCTCTCTCGATCTCGATTTGCAATCGTTTTCGTCAGAAACGTGAAGATGTGGAAGCTATTCTTCAAAGCCAGCGATGGTGACTCCTCTGGTGTTCCAAATGTCTATACGCGACCAGCTTACATTCGGCTTAATTAAAAAAACGATAGTAGGGGAAAGGGGCCCAAAGCAGGTCACTTAAGGTTTCTTGTGAAATAAATGACACATTTTCATATTTTAACTGGTTTTAAGCTGTTAAAGCAGTGATAGCCTAATGGTTGAAAATTGCCCTCTCAACCGGGAGGTCCGAGGTTCAAACACAGGTACCACTGATTTATGT
Organism: Spicauda simplicius; assembly: GCA_949699795.1. Classification (NCBI taxonomy): domain Eukaryota; kingdom Metazoa; phylum Arthropoda; class Insecta; order Lepidoptera; family Hesperiidae; genus Spicauda; species Spicauda simplicius. Next base: position 2,451,747 of record OX453080.1, read on the forward strand.
GCGTATTAGGAATATTAGGAATTAATTACCATTGCTTTTCGGTGAAGGAATACATTGTGAGGAAACCTACACACCCGAGAGTTCTTTAAAAAAAAGTTCTCGGTGGTGTGTGAAGTCCACCAATTCGCACTTGGTCAGCGCGGTGGACTACGATCTAAAAACTCTCTCATTCTGAGAGAAGATCCGTGCCCAGCAGTGGAACAATAACAGGTTGTACCCCCAACTGGTTTTATTTAAATTGTCCGCATCCTTTTCTATTCAATTTGTAATTATTATCATAGATCAGGCAAGTTCTACCAATACCACTGCTTTGGGTGGTGTACCCGCTTTGGGCTCCCTTCCCCTATCTCACCTACAATACCCCGTATTACAGTGGTATTCACGCATTCATGATTATTTATTAATAACTCACACGTGCGCAAGGAACTTAATAAGAAATAATTCATAGCTATGTCGAATCAATGACTTCGGGTTACAATTTCTAAAAATATAATACACACGCCAAAGGTTTTTGTTATAATTATTTATAATTTTGTTCTTCCAGTGGGTTAACATTGATTTGTAATTGGGGTTGATTCTGTAATCAATCTAATTATTATTAGATTATGGTGCTATCATCGTAGCAATTTTGACACGGTACTAAGACAGCAGTGTTAGCCTAATTCGTAATCTCCAAAACACAAATTACCAGACCTCTGATCTTTCTAAAAAAAGTTAATTAAAGAGAAACATCAAAAGGAAACATACACGCCTAATAGTTCTTTAAAAAAATACTCAAATTTCCAACTGCGTGGTGCACTATGGCCCGAAACTCACTCAGAGGTTGAAGGTTCATTGTCTTTTAAAATGAAACTGCTAGTGCTAAGCAAATTATGCATTCCGAAACAGTTCTTCATTGATTTTAAACAATATCTGTTAGGATAACTTCAGGCTGCTTTTGCTAGTCTAAACTTATGCTTTTATTTCGCGATGGCGTCCTTAACAGTCGCTAAGTAGAATATTATTTATTAATTTACCCGGCGAACTTCGTTCCGCCTAAAAGTCAAAGTCTAAAATTATCAGTGTTTGTCTATTATATTAAACACTAGCTGTTGCCCGCGACTTCGTCCGCGTTTCCATTGTTTTTCGTAAAAAAAAGTAGCCTATGTCCTTCCTCACGGTTCAGTGGTTTTGATGTAACAAACAGATTAACTTTCGTATTTTAGTAGGGAAATATAATATGTCATATCTACAATACTGTTGAAAAATATCGCAATACGGAACCGCACAATATTATTGTTAATAGCTTTGCCCGCGACTCCGCCAGCGAGTAACTCCTTGTGTGTTATTGAGTTAATGTATTGGTAATATTGTTTAGATCACGTTCACATGAGGCTTAAGAACCTTTTTTATTTTTGTTTTCGAGGGGGAAACCTTCAAAAGGTACCCGACGCCGTGGGAGCGACGCAGAGTTATGTGGAATTTTTACCGCACTAAAACCCCCCCGGTGGCCGTCTTCGGTGCTATAAAGAGGACTCGGGCTCCTCCCAGATGGGCGGATGGGCCCACCACCCAATCTAGTCTTTACGGCGGTATGCGACCACACATATCGCCACCTTCCCGGTATCGCCTGGCTGGACGGTTCAAGCTCCCACTCTAGCCGCCCGCAACCCCGGAAGCCCCTTTTAGTCGCCTCTTACGACAGGCAGGGATACCGTAGCCCTACTCCGATCCTGCCGAAGGCTTAAGTACTTATATAACGAAAATACTTCAATGCAAAGCTTCCGGGTAAACTATGTTGAATGTTGATCCATCCGGCACGTGAACGTAAAGATTTTTGGAACTACTGACCCGGGAAAGAGCGACGTACAACTGACCATGCGAGAAACAACTGACACCGAGATCTACTCCAGCAACACGAAAAGTCTGCCCTTGAGCCTTATTAATTGTCATTGCATAACACACCGATACTGGGAATTGCGTTCTTTTAAATTGGAATGGAAAATTATTAGGTACTAAGGGAATTCTGGGAATAAAGACGGTTTCTCCTGCACCGCAACCTGTTAAAATTTGAGCCTCGATAATATTTTGTTGCAACCGGGTTACTTTTAGCCGAGTTCCATTGCAAAGTTGTGGTGGTCTTAAATTTCGGAGCAGAATAATCGGAATGCCAATTTTTAAACAAATTTCATGAGAAGGAAGTCCGGGCATATTTAAAGAATTTAAAAATTCTATCGGGTAGTTAGTGGCGTCTTGTTCATCGACCATTCTATTTATTGAACTATAAACTTTGCTTTCCCCTTGTATATTCGACAGTATTTTATTATTAATCTCAAATGCCTGGTCATTGCGAGGAGTTAAGATGGATCTTTCGCATAGCCAAGAATTGTCCCTATTTAATATATTTGTTACGTCACCGTGACACTGTTCACTGTTCACTGTTCACTGTTCACTGTTCACTGTTCAGTGTTCACTGTTCACTGTTCATTTTTCATTTTTCATTTTTCATTTTTAAAAATTTCATTTTTCATTTTTCAATTTTCAATTTTCAATTTTCATTTTTAATTTTTCATTTTTCATTTTTCATTTTTCATTTTTCATTTTTCATTTTTCATTTTTCATTTTTCATTTTTCATTTTTCATTTTTCATTTTTCATTTTTCATTTTTCATTTTTCATTTTTCATTTTTCATTTTTCATTTTTCATTTTTCATTTTTCATTTTTCATTTTTCATTTTTCATTTACATTTTTCATTTTCCATTTTTCATTTTTCATTTTTCATTTTTCATTTTCATGTTCATTTTCGTACAGATAGATGACTGAGTTAAAAACGTAAGAGTAGACAAATATAATCAGAAAGCTTTGAACTGCTAAGCTATCGGGAGTTACACGTGTTATTGTGAGTCAACCATAAAAGATGGACATATGCTGTCGTAGGATATTTTTTAGATAATTTTAAGGAAAATATTTCCCTCATACATGATTTCTGTGTAGCTTTAACCATTAAGGTTGCACAAGCGACAGAAGCTTAAAAAAGTAACTTCTCCCGTTTTCCCAACATTTCCCTTTACTGCTCTGCTCCTATTGATTGTAGCGGGATGAAAAGTATACTATAACCAGCCCAGGAGTATAAAGAATAATCGTACCAAGTTTCGTTAAAATCCACTGAGTAGTTTTTGTTTCTATAACGGTTATACAGACAGACAGACAGACAGACAGACAGACAGACAGACAGACAGACAAAAATTTTACTGATTGCATTTTTGGCATCAGTATCGATCCCTAATCACGCCCTGATAGTTATTTTGGAAAAATATTTCATGTACAGAATTGACCTCTCTACAACTTTATTATAAGTATAGATAAAGACCATCCGTTTGAATCACTCTATCTATTAAAAAAACTGCGTTAAAATCTGTAGCGTAGTTTTAAAGATCTAAGCATACATAGGGACAGACAGCGGGAAGCGACTTTGTTTTATACTATGTAGTGATAGTATGTATTATGCAAAATGGTTACAAAAATAACTAAATTAGGCTACAGAAACTTTAGAGACTAAGCATAAACAATGTAAAAGACTAAAATAGGTTTCAGTTACTTTGTAATATGAAAACTTGGAAAGCCATTATTAAACTAGCTGTGACCCTCGTATTCACTCGTGTTAAAATGTAAAACTGTAGAAATTTCCATCATATATCTAACGTGCTAAATTTTTATAAATCTATAAGGCATCCACGCGAAATTTCATTTTTATTTTATGTACGGAAAAGTTGTCCTACTATTTGTTTATACTAACTTAATTTTATAATGGCTAAATCCTTGTAAATAATTCAGGACTAAAAAGAAATAACAGACACATTTTAACTCGAACAATTTTAAATATTTTGCGAGACAATAGTGCAGAAAAAACCATGTGAAGTTACTTTAAAACTTCGACAAACAGGACCACTTTAAACAAAATGAACGGAGAAGTAACGGAGAGTAGCGAGGAGGAGAGACAATGCCCTCTGTGGGAGAGGTTCACGTGCGGTCGCTTCTACGCCAGGCTGTGCAGGCGGCGACTTCGCCGGAAGGTGGCACCTGAGCACGGAAGCAATGGGAAGTCTCGGTAAGTATTTTGTATATCGACCGACTAGTATCGTACCGTGTAACGGAGAGTAGCGAGGAGGAGAGACATCGTCCTCTGTGGGAGAGGTGTACGTGCGGTCGTTTCTACGCCAGGCGGTGCAGGCAACGACTTCGCCTGAAGGTGGCACCTGAGCACAAAAGCAATGGAAAGTCTCGGTAAATATTTTGTATATCGAACTACTAATATTATACCGCGTAACGGAAAGCAAAGAGGAGGAGAGACACCGTCTTCTGTGGGAGAGGTTCACGTGTGGATGCTTCTACGCCAGGCTGTGCAGGCGATGACTTCGTCAGAAGGTGGCACCTGAGTACGGAAGCAATGGAAAGTAACGATAAGTATTTTGTATATCGACCGACTATTATCGTACTGTGTAGAGGAGAAAAGCGAGGAGGAGAGACGCCGTCATTATGAGAGAGGTTTTCGTGCGGACGCTTCTAGACCAGGCTGTGCAGGTGATGATTGCGCCGGAAGGTGGCACCTAAGCATGGAAGCAATGGGAAGCCTCGGTACCTAAGTATTTAATGATTGTTCATACATTGAAGTGCCAAACAGCTTAAAATATTTAATATGGCATATTGAATGAATAAATCACTCACGCTCATTAGTTACTTGTCGTTTGTTACAAGCCTGTATCAAGTTGCTTGTATAGATATCCATGGGCGGCAATGCACACTTACTATTAGGTGGACTGCATGCTAGCTATCTACTTCAATCGGATAAAAAAATGGCGAATGAATTGTTGAATAATTGAACTTAGGATTAAACAACCCTAACAACCCTACCCTTCAAAAGGTACCCGACGCCGTGGGAGCGACGCAGGGTTATGTGGGATTTTTACCGCACTAAAACCCCCCCGGTGGCCGTCCTCGGCGCTGAAAAGGAGGACTCCGGGATCTCGAAACGACTTCAACCGGAATCCTCCGAGCACGTTGCCCCATCGGGCTCCTCCCAGATAGGCGGCTGGGCCCACCGCTCCGTCTAGTCTTTACGACGGTATGCGACCACACATACCGCCGTCCTTCCCGGGATTGCCTGACCGAACGGTTCGAGCTCCCACTCTAGCCGTCTGCAACTCCGGAAGCCCCTTTTAGTCGCCTCTTACGACAGGCAGGGGATGCCGTAGCCCTATTCTGATCCCGGAACTACAGGGCGTAGGGAAACGACCCTAGGGATTTAATTATTGGACAAACAAATGAATGAATGAAAGAACAAAAAAGATTGAATCAGTAAATCAATCAATGGATCAAAGAAATATCATAACAATGTACATGAACGCATATTTTTTTCAAACTATTTATTAATACGTGAAGCAAATATGTATAAATGCTTAAATGTAAGAATATCGTGTCGTAAGAAACTCTCTCTCTTTAGGTAATTCTAAGGTAACCGTTTCCAGATTACGTGGAAACTATTTTTCGTCACGACATTCGAGAAGCAGTGAACACGTGTAATTGCCGCTGAAGGCAATAATTATGTACAGTAAAAATGTGTGTGGATTTCGTGATAAATTTTGAAAGAAAAGAAATGAAATTGTAATAGCGTATATGCGGTCTACCTGGCAGTTAATATTGTCATTTCTGCCTGAAAAAAGTGTTTTTATCCTAAATAGGATTTTTACAAATGTCCTCAGACAGTGCTACTTTCCATCAGATGGACTACGTAGGCACGTTTGTCATTTCCATAGTATAAAAAAATTATAAAGGTATATGTAAAGGTAAACCTCGTGTAAGATAAGTTGGTGGCGGCCGGAGGTCGCAGAGAAACTCAAAACCATACATAATATTTAATTTAAACTAAATATAACAACTACATTTTAACTTAAAACTAAAGGGGTGAGGCCGAGTCGATGTGAGATCTCGGAATGCCGTGGATTCTCACGATATGTGGGAACGTTCGAGGTGCTGCGTCAGCTCCTCGGGTTGCTGGCTGGGTCGCGATGCACTAGGGCTGTGCATCAGCGTTAGGGTTACGTAACATGTATGTAATTATCAACATCCTACAAACTATCTTTTGTTATATCAAATCAAAATACGGCAAGAATATGTGTTAGGTGTACCTATGATGCTAATGCAATCGAACCAAGAGGGTTTCCCTTACCATTTTGACGTTTGGCAAATTCTCATAATCAATTAGAAAATTGGTTAAGAAAATATGCCAAAGGGAGATCTCTCATAATGCCATTCATTCAATAATCCATTACACTCGGTCGTGATTCCTCTCATTCAGTTACATCATCGTTCGCTAATCAAACAATTATAGATGGTTTAAACTGTATTTAAGAATCCCTTTTTATTTTAATTATTATTACAAATGATATTATTAAAATGAACATCTAATATATAAAATTCTCGTGTCAAAGTTTTTGTTGCCATACTCCTCCGAAACGGCTTGACCTTTTTTTACCAAATCGGCCAACATCTATTTTAATGTTATTCCGTCATTTTATGCCTTTTGTTAAACTATTCTGAGTTAATAGAATAGAACATTGTTAATTACGTATTACTTTATATTCTCGCCCGATTATCCTACGCCCACCTACGTAAAATAATATGGAGTCGCAGACAAATAATGATCACCACACTGTTATAGGCCTGCCCAATACCTTTAAATATATAACACATAATTAACAGTAAGGAGTATACAATCCTGGCTTACTCCAGCGGTAGGATATATTCAACACTGGTCCATAAAAAGACTTTCAGCCATTACAGATTAATAATACTTTAATTTCACACATAATACAAACACAAAGTTTTTTTTTATCCGACTGAAGTAGCAAACGAGCATGCAGTCCACCTTGATGGTAAGTTGTCATTGCCGGCCATGGACGTCTGTAATCAACCACATACAGAACATGGGTTCCATCTGAAGTCAATCACAGATGCGTTGCTACTCTCGAGGACTATGATGGTCGCCTGTGAAAGAGTGCCGGCAACCACACCCTTCTATCAAAACGCAAAAATTGCTTTACGCTAGAAATAGGTGTGGCGGTGGAACTTCCCCGGTCGAAATACACTAGATCTACCACCTTGGATAATTTAACCTTTTAATTTTAACTCTGAAAATTATGAAAATAGCTCAAACCTTAAATTTCGTTCTTTGACAATACAAATTACGTGTTCCAATTCATACTTGACCCAGTGGCCAGATCACGCAACGCGTTGCGTGGCATTTATAATCACAATAAAAGATATAATCCAAAATGGCGGATTTTGTATCTCTGTCTCGCTTACTCACTATAGAAAGCGAGCGAGAGGGAAACAATACCGCCATGTTGGATTACAATCTTTATTGAAACATAGTAATTTATCAGATTTTCTCCGTAATAATGAAGGCTTTACTCACACCGTGTTTACGTGTAATTTATACGTACCTATAATAAAATTAAAATATCTGGTTGGTCATTCAAAAAGCTACCTAAATTATGCCTAAAATTATTCGTATGAGATACCGATAGAAAAGCACATGTTTCTTTAAAACATTTATAGATTATGTTTTCGCGGCTCATTTTTAAAAATAAAAGCTATAATGCTTTATGTCCTAAACGCTCGTCTATTGTCGAAATAAACTTTTCTAAGGGTACTGAACAACCCGTTACCGAACTGACTTCTCGTTTCCACGGAGGCGAGGATTCGAACTATATCTATTTGTATTTAAGGCTCCTAATAATTTTGCTTAAGACAAACAGGACACGCTTAAATAATACATATTTCTTTTCAAAGAGCAAAAATACTTGTACATTTTTTCTTGTTCCAAATGTAAAAAAAAAACCTACAATCTTATTTCCAAAAAAATTAATCGTGTTTCTTAGCTGCACTATATAGATTAAACTTGTAAAAAAACAGAGCCATACGCTAACTTGCTTATATGTTAACAATTACAAATTATATAATTAAATACGTACCTTTTAAAACACACGCTTTCTACACTCATAGCCCCACACTAGGATTTTCTCCTGTGTCGCGGGTACCATGGACACACACAAGACGAATACACAAACACCCCGACCTAGAACATGAATCTAAACTCATCATTCAGATGCATGTCTGGCCGGGAATCGAACCCCGGTCTCATTGCTCGTCAATCCGCTATGGTAACCGCTCCACCATGCGGGTCGTTATTATAAAACAGAAATTCGCATGATCTTGATTATTATTATTGATTATTCGCATGAATTAATAATCCTTACAAATTAATTCACTCATTTGACATGGACATAGCCTAGGAAGGAGAGGGGAGAGCAGTAGCCGTTTCCCTAAAGATTTACAAAACTCTTACTGGATTTCAACTGCAGTGGCAATGCCACAAGGAGCAACTGTGGCTTTAGTTCGACCGGGGAAGTACCACCGCCACACTATTTCTAGCGTGAAGCATTTCTTGCGTTTCGATGGAAGGGTGGTTGCCGGCACACTTTCACATGAGGTGACCATCATATTCGGGAGTAGCAACGCATCTGTGATTGACTTCAGATGGAACCCATGTTCTGTATGAAGTTGATTACAGACGTCCTTGGGCGGTAGTGACCACATATACCTCAGTAGACTGCATGCTCGTTTGCTACTTTAGTTAGATAAAAAAAAAAAATTCATTTGCTAGAACTTGTGCGTTCGACCAGGCGGTACCATCGTCACACTCATACCTAGAAGGAAGCAATCTTTGCGTTTCCTTGGAAGAGTGTGGTTGTCGGCTCACTATAATATGAGGTGACCATCTTAGTTCTTGGGAGTAGCAGAAGTCAGTCATGCTATGACTAACTTCAGTTAGAACCATTGTTTTATACGAAATTGCATACGGGTCCCATGGGTGGCAATAACCGCTTAAAAAAAATCGATTGGCTGTAAAGTCGGTTTACTGACGGTAGTTGAACGTGACAACGTCATAAAAAAATACTTAAAACGCTTTCTACACTCATAGCCCCACAGTAGGATTTTCTCCTGTGTCGTGGGTGCCATGGACACACACAAGACGAATACACAAACACCCAGACCCAGAACAAGAATCTAAACTCATCATTCAGATACCTGTCTGGTCGGGAATTGAACCCGGGACCCATTGCGTGTCAGACCGGTATGGTAACCGCTGCGCCACGCGTGTCGTCAAATACTGATGGACTGGTTGCATTTTTCAAATGAAAATATGAGAGAGACAGATTTCGAACGCTGCCGAACGCGGAGGCCGATTGTGCCTCTTAGTCGCTCGTTCCGCGCTCTCGCTTGCACTTCAAGCCTTAAATGGAACGCCTCAGAGCGAGGTAACGCCGCATGTTTTTTGGTGCCATCGAATTATAAGACGTAGTCACGTCAAAAATACATGACAGGGTCACACGCAAGCAAAATCAAACATCGCACAAACACGCGTGACAGGAAAAATGAGTTAGGTCCATTACTGTCCTACATACAGAACACAATAACGTAACGTAATGTAAGAAAAACGTTTTCCTAAACACGTTAATCTCAAAACTATCATTTTGAAAATACTACATTACACATTACGACAGCAGATTAGGTACTTAAACAATATACATAATATTATAGTGATTAAAAAAAGTACCTTAATGTCCTATTTTGATCGCGTGATGCTAAACAAAACAAAACGTCCACTCCATTGCCCTGTTAATGGCTCGTCATATACCGTATTTACCAACGCTATGTTTACTGTCCTTCGTAATGGTACTGAGTACAAAAAACTACGAGCAGGTTACTTCTATCCTTTTTAAAGACGGGCACATAAATAAACTATTATTAAAATTAAAAATACAATGCGTAAGTTAACAAGACCAACATAAATATTACGATGATATCTGATATATAAAAAAGAATGTTTGTCTGTATGTCCTCCATAGAATCGTAAAATACTCATTTGATCATGTGATGATCTTTAGCAAAATGTGTTCAAAAAATTCATGAACTCGCGGTTTCTGGTGATTTTTTTGTGATGGCTTAGCAACGCGGGCTGGGTATAGCTAGTAATATATAAAACAAATAACTGTTTAATTATTAAACCAAAAACATAATGTATATGAATTTGTTAATGTTATGTTAATAAAAAAACGTCCTTACCTCCCTTTTTCTCTGACCGCAGGCATCTTATTATAAACTATAAATATCGTGTTACTCTACCAACTGAGTCTATGCTGTAGCTCGAGACAAAGAAATGAACATACATAAATAATTTAAATACTTTCAAACATACGAACGCTCAAAAAAAACATAAATAATCGGCTGGATTTAAGACATTTTTACCCGACAGCCTAAGGTGGGAGGCTGTCGGGTAAAAAGGTCTTAAATCCAGCAGATTTTTAGACATTGAGGCGTTACCCTTCAAACCAGAACACAGCAGCGCTTAACACTCCTGTTTGTAGACATATAAGATGGATATGCCAGTCCTGCTTCCAGATTCCATCCTCAACGGTTAAACCCCCCCTATAAATATGATACAATTTCAGTTGAGGTCACTCCGGATCTTTTCAGTTGAGATCGGGTCCGATCCGGTAGTAGTGTATTAAATAAAATTATCTGACAATGCATAAGCCCCCGTAGGGCTATACAAAGTAAAGACATTTCATTTCATGTCAATATCCACTTGTAGATCTAATGACGCTTTCGTACACCTTCAGAATTTAACCACTCATTTTTTGCAGACCGTACTGCAACTAATGTAAGCGGTTGATAAGTTTTTATTCATGGTAGTGTTGAACAGTAAGTTCACTGTAACAGACGAATTATTTTTACGGACAACAAAAAAAAGTGAAATTACTTTTCTTTGTGTAGTGTAAATCCATCCATCTGAGTTTCTTGCAATGATTTTGTTATATTATAAGTATTTGTGAATCTCAGTAGTTTTTTTTAAGTTTTATCGAGAGTTTTTATACATATATTTTAGGTCAAAAATATGTCCAAGTGAATGTTTATAAATTAGACCATTTTTACTCCGTTCTATAAATTGCTGTCTTTATTACTAAATTTAATGTAGCTTTTAGGCTGATTACAATAAAATGAATATGTTTCTGAATATTACATTTATACAACCAAGTAAATTGTGAAATAAACTAAAGTTCTTACTTGTTCTTAGGAACTGGTATCCCCAATACCAAAGAACCAGTACCTAAGTACCCTCTAGGTATTGGTCCTTTGGTATTGGGGATCGTCCGCTTGGCTAAGAGATCATGTTTGAGGAGCGGCCGTGCTCTGTTCGGAGTTACTGTTGGCGCTATTGGCCTTTAGATCCTCACCGGGTTCTGTCTAACTCTGTCTTAACTCGCTCCTTGTACAAGAATACTACGGTAATGAATACTAGACGATCGATTTCTAGATCAATCACAAGTCGCATTAGATTTTTAGTCGGACTGAAGTAGCAATCGAGCATGCAGTCCACCTGATGGTAAGTGGTCACTGCCGCCCATGGACATCGGAAATCAACTTCATACAGAACATGGGTTTCATCTGAAGTCAATCACAGAAGCGTTGCTACTGCCGAGGACTATGATGATCACCTCATGTGAGAGTGTGCCGGCAACCACAACCATTCCTCGAAACGCAAGAATTGATTCACGCTAGAAATAGGTATGGCGGTGGTACTTCACCGGGCGAACTACACTGGTCCTACCTTGAAGTTTTGCCATGTCATCTTTGTTTATATTCTAACTTTAATTTGTTAGTTAAGCTATAATATTAACCAAATAAAGAAAAGAAACAATAGCACCTACAAGGCCAATTGCGCCACTAAGTCCAATAGCGCCAATATAGCCAACAATGCCAATACGGCCAACAACCCGTATAAAGCTAACAACGGCCAACAAGGCCAATATAGCCCGTAGTGCCAATAGTACCAATACTTCCTATAGGGCCAGTAGTGCCAATAAGTACAATAAGGCTAAGAGAGCCAACAACTCTAATACGGCTAACAATGCCAATATAGCAAATAGGGACAATGGACCAATAACGCCAATACGACCCACAGAGGCAATAACACTCTTGGATGCGCCAAAGTTTATAGCAAGATGTAATTAAATTTATTGATATCTGTTTGCTGAACGAAATTTTTCTTGGTCGTCGGGTTAGTCAGGTGAGGTTAGAAGGATTCTAGCTCTACCAGCCTAATCGGGGCGATTTCGAACAGTTAAAGTATAAACTTTTATAAGGTAATCAAGTTATTTAGTTTATGTCTAATTATTGAGCGCCAAAGCCAAATTATCACTACATAGTATAAAACAAAGTTTCTTTACGCTGTCGGTCCCTATGTATGCTTAGATCTTCAAAACTACGTTACGGATTTTAATGCAGTTTTTTTAATAGATAGAGTGATTCAAGAGGAATTGTTGGATGTATAATACATGCATAATATAGTAGAGGAACACTGATAATTTTAGATTTTTGTCTTTTAGGCGGAACGAAGCTGGCCTTGTCAGCTAGTAATATACAAACGCTAAAAAACCCTAACGTTCCCGCCATCGCAGGAGGTAAAAGGCTAAAATTATATTTCCATTAAAATCAGGCATAGATTTTGAGCAATTAGCGTTCTAGTAATAGATTGTAAACCTCTAATGACTGAATACCGTGTGACCGTGTCATAAAACAATTTTACCGTAAAAATCTACTTCTGTGAACCGTTAGCCCTGCCCCGCGGTTTCACTCGCGTTAAAATGTAACATAACTTTAAATTGTTGTTGTTCATTTAAATGTTACCACTAAATTTGTTAAGAATGAAAGAGTGACTTTGCGTCACAATCGAGGGACCGAGACAAGCCCAGGCATGCATTTTTCTTATTCCAAAATTTATTATCGCTGATTTACGATAAAGGAGAGAGTTCTTTAAAAATGGAAAAGTTTTCAAAGGTGTGATTAAGGTCTACTTATTCGGACTACCTATTCAGACTACCTACTAGCACGTTGGACTAAATGCTCTCATTTCGAGAGAACCCGTGCCTAGCAGTGAGACAATGTGGGATTCACGACAAGGCCAAATTAAATTCAGTTGTTTCGATTTCATGCGATTTTAAACACATACAAACAGACTGACAAAAAAAAAGAAAATATTTTTTTGCTATTATTATTTTTTTATTTGACTGAAGTAGAAAACGAGCATGCAGTCTACCTGATGGTAAGTGGTCACTGCCGCCCATGGACATGTGTAATCAACTTCATATAGAACATGGGCAGAGATGTGACTTATCTAAGATACAAGTATCTAAGATACAGATACAAGATAAAAGATAAGTATTTGCATCTTGTATCTCGAATGCTTTTTTAAAAATTATCTTGTATTTTGTATTTAAATACATTTTGTTATGTATCTTAGTATTTTATTAATATTTTTTTGATACGATACTTTTAGTAGTAATGAAGTCTCTTAAGAAACTATTTCTCTACGAAATGTGAATTTGTATGATGACATTTAATAAAATAAATGCGTAGAACGGCACCTACTGTATTTAGCCTGAGACCAAATTGATAGACGGCGACTCTTTTTTGCTACAATTATCATCAATACATACCTACATATCAAGATGTGAAATTAGTTATTTTTTGAGCGACTATTTTTTTTTTTGGGTTGTGATCATGAGCCCTCATCGAAGAAAAATGAGTGATAATATTTTTAAAAACTAATTTTATTTAAGTCTTTTACTTAAAAATAAAATATTTTGTCTTCACATTTTCGCGTGATCAAATAATTAATGTAATCTTCTTCTTCTTCTATCTATACTTATAATAAATCTGTAGAGAGATCAATTCTGTACATGAAATATATTTCCAAAATTCCGATTTTTCCATCAAGGGGTGATTAGGGATCGATATTGATGTCAAAAATGCAGTCAGTAAAATTTTTGTCTGTCTGCCTGTCAGTCTGTCTACCTGTCTGTCTGTCTGTCTGTATAACCGTCATAGAAACAAAAACTACTCAAAACTACTCGAGGATTTTAACGAAACTTGGTACGATTATTCTTCATACTTCTGAGCTGGTTATAGTATACTTTTCATCGCGCTACAATGGGAAAACGGGAGAAGCTACTCCATTTTTTAAGCTTCCGTCGCGTGTGCAACCTTAATAGTTAAAGCTACACAGAAATCATGTATGACGGAAATATTCTGCTTAAAATTATATAAAAAATATCCCGCGATAGCATATGTCTATCTTTTATGGTTGACTCACAATAATACGTTTAATTCCCGATAGCTTAGCAGTTCGAAGCTTTCTGATTATATTTGTCTACTCTTACGTTATAAACGTAAGAGTAGACTAGTACTTAAACTCGACCACGATGCATGCCGTGGTGGCCTGTTATTAAGACAGCATTTAATTTAAGCCTAATGTAGTTTTTAATTGTAAGTGTAAATGTATTGTCTTGTTGGCTGCCCTTTTTAAATAAATAAAAAAAAAATAAAAAAAATAAAAAAAAATATATAATATGTTGGTTTAGAACATACTCAGTACTTAGTACATAGTTAGGAAGTAACTCTTATAGTTCAGGCTAGCAGTACCCCTGCATCATTAGGATCGAGGAGTTGAAGGTCAAATCTTTCATAGTAAATATCTGCTAAGTAATCTTATTATATATTATACCCAACTGGACTCCTGCAGATCATGTTGGGCCGAGTATCGCTAATTTCGTTAATTTGCTTCGAAGATTTGAAGAGGTCCACTACTTTGTTATGGATCCAATGAATAGAACCTAATCAAACTCCCATCAGATCCCCTGAAGTATATGCTTTCTAAAATAAAAATAAAAACATTGAAATTGGGATAAGGGCCTGAAGCGTGGAGTGCCTGGAGTGCCCAGAGTGGCCGAAATGCCCGGTGGGCCAGAAATGTCTAGATTGATCGGAAAACCTGGAGTGATCGGGGTGCCTGGAATGCCCGGAGTGCCCAGAGCCACCGAAGTGCCAAGAGTGACCGAAGTGCCCGGCGGGGCTGAAGTGCCCAGAATATACGGAGTAACCGGAGTGCCCAGAGTGACCGATGTGCCCGGAGTGACCGAATTGACCGGAGTGCTCGAAGTATCCAGAGTTCTCGGAATATCGGAGTGCCCGGAGTGACCGGTGTGTCTAGAGTGCCCAGAGTGACCGAAGTGCCCGGAGGGCCAGGAGTGCTCAGAGTGACTAAAGTGCCCAGAGTGCCCGGAGGGTCGGGATTGCCCGGAGTGCCAAGAGTGACCGAAATGCCCGGAGTGCCAGAATTGCCCAGAGTGACCAAAGTGCCCGGAGGGCCAGGAGTGCCCAAAGTGCCCGGAGGGTCGGGATTGCCCGGAGTGCCAAGAGTGACCGAAGTGCCCGGAGTGCCAGAATTGCCCAGAGTGACCAAAGTGCCCGGAGGGCCAGGAGTGCCCAGAGTGCCCGGAGGGTCAGGATTGCCCGGAGTGCCAAGAGTGACCGAAGTGCCCGGAGTGCCAGAATTGCCCAGAGTGACCAAAGTGCCCGGAGGGCCAGGAGTGCCCAGAGTGCCCGGAGGGTCGGGATTGCCCAAAGTGCCCGGAGGGCCAGGAGTGCCCAGAGTGCCCGGAGGGTCGGGATTGCCCGGAGTGCCAAGAGTGACCGAAGTGTCCGGAGGGCCAGGAGTGCCCAGAGTGCCCGGAGGGTCGGGATTGCCCGGAGTGCCAAGAGTGACCGAAGTGCCCGGAGTGCCAGAATTGCCCAGAGTGACCAAAGTGCCCGGAGGGCTAGGAGTGCCCAGAGTGCCCGGAGGGTCGGGATTGCCCGGAGTGCCAAGAGTGACCGAAGTGCCCGGAGGACCAGGAGTGCCCAGAGTGCCCGGAGGGTCGGGATTGCCCGGAGTGCCAAGAGTGACCGAAATGCCCGGAGTGCCAGAATTGCCCAGAGTGACCAAAGTGCCCGGAGGGCCAGGAGTGCCCAGAGTGCCCGGAGGGTCCAGATTGCCCGGAGTGCCAAGAGTGACCGAAGTGCTCGGAGGACCAGGAGTGCCCAGAGTGCCCGGAGGGTCGGGATTGCCCGGAGTGCCAAGAGTGACAGAAGTGCCCGGAGTGCCAGAATTGCCCAGAGTGACCAAAGTGCCCGGAGGGCCCGGAGTGCCAAGAGTGACCGAAGTGCCCGGAGTGCCAGAATTGCCCAGAGTGACGAAAGTGCCCGGAGTGCCAAGAGTGACCGAAGTGCTCGGAGTGCCATAATTGCCCAGAGTGACCAAAGTACCCGGAGGGCCAGGAGTGCCCAGAGTACCTGGAGTGTCCGGATTGCCCGGAGTGCCAGAATTGCTCACAGTGTAGAAGTGCCCGGAGTGCCAAAATTGCCCAGAGTGACGAAAGTGCCCGGAGGGCCAGGAGTGCCAAGAGTGACCGAAGTGCCCGGAGTGCCAGAATTGCCCAGAGTGAAAAAAGTGCCCGGAGTGCCAAGAGTGACCAAGTGCCCGGAGTGCCAACATTGCCCAGTGTGACCGACGTGCCCAGAGTGACCAAAGTGAACGGAGGGCCAGGAGTGCCCAGAATGCCCGGAGTGTCCGGAGTGCTCGAAGTGTCAACAGTGCCCGGAATGCCCAGAGTGACGGAAGTGCTCGTTGTGTCTGGAGGGCCCAGAGTGAGCGAAGTGCTCGGAGTGCCCGAATTGACCGGAGTGCTAGAAGTGTCCGGAGTGCCGGAGTGACCGGAGTGCCCAGAGTGCACAGAGTGACCGGATTGCCCGAGTACCCCGAGTGCCCAGAGTGCACAGAGTGACCGGATTTCCCGAGTGCCCGGGGTGCCCAGACTGACCGGGGAGCCCAGAGTAAGCGGATTGACCGGAATGAGCGGAGTGAATGGAAAGAGCGGAAGGATCGAAATGAGTGAAGTGAGTGGAGTGACCGGAGTGACCGGAGTGGACCGGACCAGAGGCTACATACTAGCTTTCATTTAATACCCTTATTGTTATGATTATATACCAGCCAGAGGTATCTGAATGATAAATTTAGATTTCTGTTCTGGGTCTGGGTGTTTGAGGGCCTTACGAATCCTAATAAAAAAAACATTGAAATCAGTTGGCGTGATATTGAGTTATTCGTCCATTTATCGCACACATCCTCCATGTAAAATTAAGACTTATACGCTTTTCTTATGAATGCCATGGTCAGAAGTAATCTATAAAAAAACATCCAAATAGGTTCACCCATTCCGGAGCAATCAGGTAACAAATATAAAAAAATGCAGACGAATTGAGAACCTCCTCCTTTTTGAAAGTCGGTTAAAAAGTATTTTATCTTTGAAAAAGTATTTGAAAGATACGTATCTTGTATCTTGTATTTCAGATACATTTCTCGAAAGTATTTTGTATCTGGTGTCTGAAATAGTTTATTCAAAAGTATCTCGCATTTTGTATTTTAAATACTTTTACAAGGTATCTTGTACATCTCTGAACATGGGTTCCATCTGAAGTCAATGATAGATACATTGCTACTCCCGGAGACTATGATGGTAGCCTCATATAAAAGTGTGCCGGCAACCACACCCTTCTATTGAAACGCAAGAAATGCTTCACCCTAGAAATAGGTGTGGCGGTGGTACTTCCCCGGTCAAACTTCACTGTTTCTACCACCTTGGACGTAACATATTTTTAGTACTCCAAAATACTCATAATTATGCCATATTATGAAGGTAAGACGCACGGAACTTAAAATTTTATTATATATAACGATGAATGCAATCATGCAATACAATTATTCTAATCGTTTTTTGATTTATGAACAGAAACCTTTAGTGATTTATTACACATTAGTGAATCATTCTCATAGAATACTTGGTCTCTCCATCTTAACTTAGTGTTACTCTTCTTTGAAGGTGGTAGAACCAGTGTAGTTTGACCGAGGAAGTACTACCACCGCCACACCTATTTCTAGCATGAAGCATTTCATGCGTTTCGATAGAAGGGTGTGGTTGCCGACACACATTCCAAATGAGGCGACCATCATATTCCTCGGGAGTAGCAACGCATCTGTGATTGACTTCAGATGAAACCCATGTTCTGTATGTAGTTGATTACAGATGTCCATGGACGGCAGTGACCACTTACTATCAGGTAGACTGCATGCTTGCTTGCTACTTCAGTCAGATAAAAAAAAATGTATATAGCTTCCGTCAGAATCTTCAACCAGCTACAAATTTTTGGATTTCTCATTAACCCCCATCCCCAGGAGCAGAGAGTCCCGTCGCCGCATCAACCACCCCCCATCAGCCCAGTACAGCGCGCTGAGCGAGCGGCTGCGGACGACCACGCCAGCAGGGTTGCAATGCGCCTTGTTCTGCGGCGGCGCGCGCTGCCAGTACGAGCTGCCGCAGCAACGCTCTGCTGCTATCCAGGGACTCTATTCACACTGGTAATACCATCTTTATCTCCATTTACCATTTTTTTATTCGATAGCGTTATCAGCTACTGCAGTAGCAAACGAGCATGTAGTCCACCTGATGGTAAGTGGACACCTATTTCTAGCGTGAAACATTTCTTGCGTTTCGATAGAAGGGTGTTGTTGCCGGCACATTTTCACATGAGGCGACCATCATAGTCCTCGGGAGTAGCAACGCATCTGTGATTGATTGACTTCAGATGGAACCCATGGTCTGTATATGTAGTGACCACTTACCATCAGGTGGACTGCATGCTCGTTTGCTATTTCAGGCAGATAAAAAAAAAAGTTGTCACTGCCGCCTATGGGCATGTGTGAGCATCTTCAAACAGAACATGGGTTCTATCCGAAGTTTAATTTTTATTACATGTTCATATGTACATATTTTAGACCTAAGACCCGTCAAAACGTTTACATACTTAGCTAATGAATACAACGGTCCCATTTCCATGAACATTATTGGAAGTGAAATACATTATTTTAATTATTTCGTGTTTACGAACAACTTTACGTTTCAGGCCAAGGTTGAGCTTAATTTTATTATACGCTTCTATTCTTAAAATTCTTAAAAAATATAATAAATCTATCTGTCTGTAACCCCAACTTATTATTTTATGACGATCACCCGCAAGTCGCCAAGAGATGGCGCTACTAGTATTCTGAAACACGCAATCGAAGTATTCTCAATATCCCGCATATATACAAGTTCCGAACATCAATTGTCGGAGCACGGCCGCTCCCCTGGCATGGTCACCTAGCCTGGCGAGAGATCTCCCTTTGCCAAAATTTCAACAACCTACTAAATAGTAAATGGTGAATAGTAAATAGTATTTCGCAACATCATCTAATGAACCTCTGATAAGATTAATTTTAACTGGGTTTAGGCACATATGCGTTGCTACCCTGGGACTAAGTTAGAATGCTTCGTAAGGGTGTTTCCCTTCTAATATTTATTTTTTAAACTTCAGTTCACGTTTAAAAACGAGTATAAGCCATATATTTTTTTTTCTTACAGTGTGTATAATAATTATTATTTTGAGAGGAAATAATTGAAATTAGTTACCCGTAGCAACGGTCGAAATTCGACCGTAATTTAAATTAAAAAACTAAACTTGATATTACCCGAAGTAGCGCCAATATTTCTCTAATTTAAATAAATAATTTACAAGTTATTTTGAACGCACCCGTTAAAGGTAAAAAGAGGTTTATTAACTAACATGCATTTAAAAGGTGTTGTCGTTGCAATAGCGGGTATTTTGACAAAGACATCTGTCATATTTGATATTATGTGTTTTCATAGTAAGACATTGAATGTTTTATTTCGTTTTTTATGTTTGTGTCAAATGCAAGGTTGTGAGTGTAATGTGTTTTAGTTGATTTTATGCATATTTTATGCATTAATTGAAAAAAACATTAGCATTGTGCAATCCTTCTCTACATCGACTATAACCGTGCGTAATTTCATACTTCTCCGCCTGCGGCAATCTTAAAAACGAATCACCAATTTTTGCTTCACGTATTAATTACATCTTTATATAAATTATTTTTATAAAAACTATTTTTAAAACCAAGTCAGGTACAAAAGCTAGTAATATTTCTCTGAATGTCCACACTTGCGTGACTTCCGAGTCCGAGGGGTAAGGGTTGAAGTCTGCTTATTAAAATAACTGTTAAAAAACTGTTTTACATTCGGAATGTCAGGGTTTCATTAATTTTTATTACACTGCAGTCGGACAATTTGCTGTATAATTCAAAATTTCTTTTACCTACAATATTTGACGCAAAGTTGTTAGCTTCAAGGATAGAATTTAAAGGTGCTGAACCCAGGGCATGTATTTTGAATCCCTTATTAGCTAGCTTTTTTTTTATTTGACTGAAGTAGCAAACGAGCACACAGTCCACCTGATGGTAAGTGGTCACTGCCGCCCATGGACATCTGTAATCAACTACATACAGAACATGGGTTCCATGTGAAGTCAATCACAGATGCGTTGCTACTCCTGAGGACTAGGATGGTCGCCTCATGTGAAAGTGTGCCGGCAACCACACCCTTCTATCGAAACGCAAGAAATGCTTCACGCTAGAAATAGGTGTGGCGGTGGTACTTCCCTGGTCGAACTACACTGGTTCTGCCACCTTTAAAAATATTATAAATTTAAAAGTTTGTGAGTATGTACGTGTCTTTCAAAATTAGCAAGCTGAAGTTGTAGTAGGCCGGCCACATCGCTCGAAGGACCGATAACAGATAGGAAAGAAAGGTTCTCAAGTTCTCAAGGTTAGGCATAGGGAGTACAGGTCGCCCCCCTACCAGGTGGACCGTTGACCAGAAGAAGACAGCGGGAAACCGTTACATTAAGAGTGCACAGAACCAGTTGGAGTGACGCCATTAAGGGGAGGCAGCTACATCCAGTACTACATCAAAGGGCTGATGGATGGATCTTTGTTACTCTATCGCAAAAACTACCGGTCGGATTTTGCTGTTTTTTTTTTATTATAACACAAAAACTCCACAGATTGATCGTCCGTGCCTTTTGTCACAATAGTTCTTCTTTTTTTTAACAATAAGGCTTTATTTCTTAGCTCCACGTTAGGCCATCGCTGTCGCAGTATTTAAAAAATATATTTCTTACATTTTTATTGCCAAATCCTGTGCGCAGTGATAGCCTAATGGTTGAACTTGCCCTCTCAATCGAGAGGTTCGAGGTTCAAACCCAGGCACCACAGATTTTTCTAAAATTATGTGCATATTAGAAACAAATTATCACTGCTTTTCGGTGAAGGAAAACATCGTGAGGAAACCTACAAACCCGAGAGTTCTTTAAAAAAAAACGTGGTGGTGTGTGAAGTCCACTAATTCGCACTTGGCCAGCGCGATGGACTATGGCCTAAAATTTTCTCATTCTGAGAGAAGTCCCGTGCTAAGCAGTGGGACAATAATGGCTTGACAACACAAGTCAATTTGGCACCAGCCATACTTATGCTATGCCATGACTATAGGTGGGTATTCGCGTTACAACGGTCGCACGGACTGTCGCAACAATTCAAGTTGAATACTTCAACGGACCTGCGACCAGTGTTGCCAACTCTAAAAAATGTATTCCCCTAAAGTCTTCATTAAAAACCCCTAAAATCCCCCAATTGGAATTCTTCCTGGCAACCCGACTTGACAACGAAAAAAAAAAGGTCTTCGGGTGTAGTGCATGACGTTTTTTTTTCGTCGTGAAGCATTGATTACATAGACTGGCGGGGAGATTTCCCATTAAAAACACCTATATGTTGAAGTTATAAAAACCCCTGATAATACCCCTAAAAATTTTACACACGTAAAAAACCCCCATCCTACTTGAAAATCCCCTAAATTTGGGGGGAAAACCCCTAAGTTGGCAACACTGCCTGCGACATGACCTTGGTCGTACAGTCCGCCTTAGGACCAAGCCATTCACGATCGAACTTGTCGCATACGACCGTAGTTCGTGCGACAGTCCGTGCGACCGTCGTAACGTGGATGCCCCCTTATATTATTTTCCCTAAATGCTTAGCTCAAAATCGCAACGTTGTCAATAAGTTCGCATGTCCAGGGTCACAGACGACATTCTGGCGATGGCGCGGCCGAGCACCGCCAGCATCGCCGCTAGGAACATCATTCAGCAGTTCCACAGGTAACATTTGAATTTATGGGTACCGCATTAAACTTTATATATGAAAACACCAAACAATCAAACGTTTCCATATAGAAACACCGAGCCCTTTTTATAAAATTGTAGTACCAAACGGCTAGGGATGCGACTTGAATAGAATTTTGTGACTCGAGCATCTCAGGCACTCGAATAATACACTTTTTCATTTGAGTACAAGTTTGAGAAATTCGCTCGAGTAACTTGAATAAAAACAGATCTCCGGTGGCATCACTGCAAACGAGCATGCAATCCATCTGATGATAAATGGTGAGCCGTGGACGTGAGCGAACTTAATTCAGAACAAGGGTCTATCTAAGGTTAGTCACCGATGTCTGCAGTGAAATCCAGCTGGTCTATCCATGGTAGGTGGTAATCGCCCGTGGACGTTAGCAACTTCATACAGAGAGGGTTTATGTAAGGTCAGTCACAGATGTTTAGGTTCATAGAGGACATTCTGGCGATGGCGCGGCCATGCACCGCCAGCATCGCCGCCAGAAACATCATTCAGCAGTTCCACAGGTAACATTTGAATTTATGAGTACCGCATTAAAGTTTATGTATGAAAACACCAAACAATCAAAAGTTTCCATATAGAAACACCGAGCCCTTTTTATAAAATTGTAGTACCAAACGGGTTGGCATGCGACTTGAATAGAATTTTTTGACTCGAGCATCTCAGGCACTCGAGTATACACTTTTACATTCGAGTACAAGTTTGAGAAATTCGCTCGAGTTACTTGAATAAAAACAGATCTCCGGTGGCATCACTGCAAACGGGCATGCAATCCATCTGATGATAAGTGGTGGCGCGTGGACGTGAGAAACCTAATGCAGAACGAGGATCTATCTAAGGTTAGTCACCGATTTCTGCAGTGAAATCCAGGTGGTCCATCCATGGTAAGTGGTAACCACCCGTGGACGTTAGCAACTTCATACAGAGAGGGTCTATCTAAGGTCAGTCACAGATATCTAGGGTCACAGACCACATTATGGCGATGGCGCGGCCGAGCACCGCCAGCATCGCCGCCAGGAACATCATTCAGCAGTTCCACAGGTAACATTTACATTTATGTGTACCGCATTAATCCTGATATATGAAAACACCAAACAGCCAAAAGATTCCGTATAGAACCAGCGAGCAAGCACTTTTTATAAAATTAAAGTAGCAAATAAGTAGTGATGTGACTTGAATAGAATTTTGTAACTCGAGCCAATGAAGCAATTTTACTACATCACTCGTGTTATACTCGAGCTCAAGAAATGCTTCATGCTACTAAAAATAAGTGTGGCGGTGGTACTTCCCCGGTCGAACTACACTGGTTCTACCACCTGTAATATCAAAAATAACTGTGATCACCAACATTCATACTAGAATGTTGGTGATCACAGTTACTATCAGGTGACTATTAGATAAAGGATTAAGTCCAGCAGTGGACTTTGAACACTTTAAAGGGCTGGTAGAAATAAAATATTATTGTAACTGCATTTTTTCACATTCCATTATGTAATTTTGATGTAAGCATGTTGATGTAAGTTTGTATGTTTAAGTATTTTTCTGAAATTCTTTATGTTATTTTTCCCAATCTTTATTATAACTTACATTTACTTATCTAAGAAAACATCAGCAACTTTAAATTAAATAGTTTTTTGGAGTGTTGAAGATAAATAATTTTAATGATACTATTTTTAATAAATACATCTTTTATAAGACCGAAAAAAGCTGATTAAAATTCACTTTATTATAATTAGTTATGTTTATGTAGAATATAACCTAACTTAAACTAATAAATATAAACTATACAAATAATTATAATAACTTATACTTATACTAAAAGGAAAAAATATATAAATAATTAGTTATGTTATGAACTTTATTATAGAAATTTTATTTAATTTAAAATTATTAATCCACTTCTTTCAGCATTCAATGATATGTTTTACCAAAATCTTAATTGTCAACATTTGCATAATAATTCAGTGACAAATAAGTCTACATCACCAAAGAGACAATTCCGTTGTTGACACTTAAAATTTTAATTAGGATGAATTCACCGCTCAGAGCGCAGGATGAATTCACCGCTCAGAGCGCAGGATGAATTCACCGCTCAGAGCGCAGAATGAATTCACCGCTCAGAGCGCAGGATGAATTTGCCGCTTCGAATGCAGGATGAATTTGTCGGACACTAAGCGGCAAGTTCATCCTAACTGCACGCTACGCCACTATATTAGTAACTAAGCTTTTTCCAGTTGGGGCATCCACTCGGTGATAAACCTGCAAATGCCTGGCGAGCATGCGAGCTGCGGGCCGCCCCTCACCAGCTCTGGGTTTACGTACGACCCCAATATCTTCATGGCTAATGATAGTAGGTACCTGTGATAAACATTTTATAATAATGAAGTAGCAAACGAGCATGCAGTTCCCCTGATGATAAGTGGTTACTGCCGCCCATTGACATCTGTAATCAACTTCATATTGAATATTTTAGCTGAAGTCAATCACAGACGCGTTGCTACTCCTGAGGACTATGATGGTCGCCTTATATAAAAGTGTGCCTTGATAATACGAGTAGGATATACAACATTTTGTGTCAGAAATCTTTATGAGATATCTAAATTAGTAAGAAAATTATAAGGAACGTCTCTTTGATATTTTACAGTATATTACTACAACTTCGCCTGGCCAGATTACGGAGAGGCCAGTCTGAGTGGTCTCCTAGACATGGCGAAGGTCCTGTCCTTTGCGCTGCAGGAAGGGAGAGTGGCTATCCATTGCCATGCAGGTAAGGGAAACGCATATGTTTTCGTTTGTCTCTGTCTTCACGAGCAATGTGCTTGTTTTCACACATGACTTAAAATTATGTTACAAGTTATGCTTGAAAACAAAACGTAAGCGTACAATCTGCATTGCAGTGTAAGGTGGTTGAACCAGTGTAGTTCGACCCGGGAAGTACCACCGCCACACCTATTTCTAGCGTGAAGCATTTCTTGCACGAGATGGAAGGGTGTTGAGGATGGTTGTTTGTTTATCAATCACTTCAAAAAGATGGTGGTGGTAGTCGTGAATGTGATGACGTTTGAGTCGGTGGTGGAGACGGTAGTTGTCGTGGTGTTAGTGGTTGAAGTCGATTAGAGAATGACAAACTTTAGACATTTTTTTTCTGTTTAAGTTTAAACTTCTGTCTATTACTACCTACTTTTTGTCTACATTGACGTACCTATTGCTATAGGCATTGTCGTAACTACCTTAGGTGGTACTCGAGGCGGAAGTTGGTGGAGTCACCCCATCGAAAGTCAAAAGCAATATTTTTTATATGATTTATACACATGATTAATCATACAGTATACTAATAGAAAATTTTTGGAATTAAAAAAACATGTTTTAATATTGTATAGGTTTTATCGCGGGCTTTAACTGGAGCGACCGAATCAAGAAATTCCGTAACAAAAAAGTCTAACACCCCCCACTCCGCCTACCATGTAGCGCGGCCGAGCGTTTGCTTAGCGTGTATGTATATGGTACGACAGTACAAAGTTCGCATGGATCGAGACGAGCTGCTCGGAAATCGGACGAATATGTAAGCAGCTGTTTGTGAGAAAGTATATAGTATCAAAGAAAAAACTTGAATGAATATCGAAGAAAAAAAAATCTGCATAAATAAATAAATAATTTTAATTGCATAAGCTAATAAAAATGCTATGCCATAGTTTCACCGCGGCAGTCCCGAGTGCCGCACGTTTTTTTTTACATTTTTCAAGTGGCTGTATTCACCTTAAAAATGGTAGTAAATTTTGACCTAATCATATGTATTAATAAATAAAAAAATATTTTGACATCGGGACGGCACTTGGAACTTGTTGCTCATCGGTTTCCGAGTGTCTACATGCCTAGTAATCGTACTATCATAAACTACTATAATTCTGGTGGAACTCGACAACTTGATCGACCCGTTTAAATTCAGTAATTGCCATTCGAAGGTGAACTTAAGGTCCTGTTAACCGGTGTACCTATTCAGAATGTAAAATGGATGTGCATATTAAAGAACTACTAAAATACATTTGACGCGATTCACTTGAACGGAAAACATGGTTGTTTTATATTACGTTTTGATATACTCACTCAATGCAGTTATTTGTTTATCTATATTATTTATATCGCTTGTGGTCGCCTCGCGATTTTACTTCGAACCAATCAATGGAGTGTGCAAATGCAAAACAAAATTGCATGGAAAAGTCGCTTTAGTGACCGGAGGAAACTCAGGAATCGGATTGGAGACGGCTAGAGACCTAGCCAGACGAGGTGCTAGGGTCATAATTGCCAGCAGAAATCTAGAGAAGTCCCGAGAAGCTATCGACGACATCGTGCGAACGACGGGAAATCCTCACGTCGAATTCCGGTTCCTAGATCTCTTCAAACCAAGCTCAATTCGAGAATTCGCCGACAACTTTAACAATACAATCGATCGATTGGATATTTTGGTCAACAACGCAGGTTGTGCCGGTCCAAAACCGCGGTTTGCTGACAATGGAGTTGATATTGTGATGCAAGTTAACCATATTGGACCATTTCTGCTCACTAACTTGCTAATGGACAAGATCGTCGCATCTAAGCCCAGTCGGATAGTTATAGTGTCTTCGAAACTGCATTACATAGCAAAATTGGACATAAATGATTTAAATTTAGTACAAACGAGTAATTATCCAGAATCTGTTGTTAGGTACGCGAACAGCAAACTCTGCAACGTCCTGTGGACCGAAGCTTTGGCGAAACGATTGCCAACAGGGGTTACTGTAAACTCCTTACATCCCGGATTTGTGCAAACGCCTATTTTCAAAAGACTGCCGAGTGTTTATTCAAGTATGGTAAATATTATAACGAAGTATCTGTTCAAGACAGCAGCTATGGGGGCACAGACGGTAATCCATCTCTGCGTGGCGCCGGAGTTACAAAACTGTTCAGGAGGATACTATGCTGAATGTAAGCTGCGAGATTATTACAAGATTGCTCAAGATGAAGAATTGACAGAAAAAATATGGACGGAAAGCGTACGTTTGAGTGAAAAATAATGAAAAGTTTAACCAACTTACGTCTTTAAGCTTTGAATATACATACTTAAGTGTTGTTAAAATAACTAACTTGTACAATTCAAAACTGATCAAATTTTATAATTTCATTTTAATTGACGATACCTGACATTTAGTCATTATTTTTTGTAACTCTTTTGCTATTTTATGTATAACTCAATTTGAGTAACCTAAATAATGATTGTTTATTTGACTCAATTTTAATTTATCTATATTAGTTAGCATTTTTTAAACTACATAGTATATTGACGACCCACGTGGCGCAGCGGTTACCGTACCGGTCAGACACACAGTGGGTCCCGGGTTCGATTCCCGGCCAGATAGGTATCTGAATGATGAGTTTAGATGCTTGTTATGGGTCTGGGTGTTTGTGTATACGTCTTGTGTGTGTCCATGGCACCCACGACACAGGAGAAAATCCTACTGTGGGGCTATGAGTGTAGAAAGCGTTTAATTTAATAGTACATCTTCATGCATGATGTGATCACCTGTAATTGTAGGAACAGTTAAATAGTATCATGTACGTTTCATGTTATTTTTGATTAAACTGTATCTTAAGTTGGTGTTCCAATTAAATAAATAAAAACATTTTTTGGGTATTCATGTATTTTTTATTTTGATTAAGTAGCTATTAGTGATATAACGTCATTATTTGTCATTCGCGAACGCGATTGCGAATGCGAATAATATTTTTTTACAATTCTTGGTATAGGGTGCCAGAGGATATAATAAAGTTTGACGACGTTTTTTTTTAGATCGACAAACTGCAGTTCGGTTTCAATTTGGTTAGATTTGGTTTTATTTACGAAGCAATGCAATTAAATATTCGCAAAACAATCGCAGCAATTCTTGCGAATGCGAATAAATTAACACATGCAAATATTCGCTACATCACTATTACCTATATGTTAATATACACACATTCAATTAAAGTAAAATTTAAGTGCCATTTACACTGAATAATTTAAAAATGTGGAATGTGTATATATACCTACAGCGTTGTAACTAAAATTCGATCAATTTATGTTAATTATAATTCATCGTATCTACAATTCACATATAGAAAAGGGTAGCATTTAAACGAGTGACTGTACATGAAAATGACAAAGATAATTAACATATAGTATTACTAAGTGAGCGACTGGCTGCATGTGACGAGAAATCAACAGAACAGCAACTTACAAACATTAATTTGAGTTACTTATAATTCAAAATGAGAAGTTTCAAAACATTCTTGAATTGAGGAACTGAGCGCACCCGCTCGCAGGACGCTGCCGCAACCTGCTCGCTTTGTTTTATGTTTTCTTTTAAGTTCCAACTTAACCTAACCCATCCTATATAAGGAAAACTGACAGTACCCCTTCATCGTTTATTAATTTATTTATTTATTTTAAGAGATACACCATCGACTTATCACTATGCACTTATTTAGGTACACTTTCATCATCAGGGTAAAGGTATTCAAAGTGAAATTTTGTCCTCTCAGGAACCTAATATTAAAGTTGCCATCTCTGTATTTCCAGTCGCTCACTTAGTAATGTAGTCGCATGGATAGAATTTTAATATCTAAACTGGATTAATCATGACCCACTTTTTGTTACCTCGTTCTGGATTATAATTAGGGATTGCAATCCGGAAAACCGGATCCGGTAATCCGGCGAATCCAGCACAAATTTGCACAAACCGGATCCGGTACCAATTCACCACCGGATCCGGACCTCGACCGGATCCGGTGATTGTATATTTTGACAAAGATTTCACATTACAAAAATAATTACCGTTAGAAATCCATCCTTTTCTTAACACTGTTTTAATCGTTCGATTAATGCCGCCGGATCCGGTCGGATCCGGCCGGATTGAGAAAAAACGGATCTGAAAATGAGGTCGGATTGCAATCCCTAATTATAATAATAATGAATATTCGTCGTTAGTTTAATTATTTTTTCGCTTACTCAAATTCATACCGCTGCAGTTACTAAAACAGTATGTCATCATAAGTCGCAAAGTTTTTTTATTCGATTTTTTTTTATAATTCCCCTATAGAAAATAGAAACATATTTTATTAATCATAACATAGTTACATTTTAGAAACTACAGTTGACGCATCCTTTTAAGTACATATTTACTTGTGTCAGGATGCCTCGCTCTTCCTTTATATGTATAAAGTACTTATTATAAAAGAAAATTAAAGAAATAAAAACTATCCTATTTTCTTACTTGAATTTCAATGTGTGTGTGTGTCATGTCGTGTGTGTGGTGCGATGTGTGTGTGTGTGGTGCGGTGTGTGTGTGTGGTGCGGTGTGTGTGTGTGTGATGCGGTGGGTGTGATGTGTGTGATGCGGTGTGTGTGTGTGCAACTAAAATTTGCAAAAGAAATTTTTGGAAGACTAAAAATATTTTTTTTTATCTGACTGAAGTAGCAAACGAGCATGCAGTCCACCTGATGGTGAGTGGTCACTGCTGCCCATGGACATCTGTAATCAACTTCATACAGAACATGGGTTCCATCTGAAGTCAATCACAGACGCGTTGCTACTCCTGAGGACTATGATGATCGCCTCATATAAAAGTGTGCCGGCAACCACACCCTTCCAACGAAAACACACGACAGAAAACATATGTATAGTTTATATCTTGATATAACATTGTAAATCGACAGACTGTGCTCTATTTTTTCCTTTTATTGAATTCCATCTCTCTTTCAAACTCTTTCAAATGCAATGTAAGTGCCATTTTTAAAACACAAGTAAAACTGTTCGTAACAAGTATTTTAATACAGTTATACCACAGTACTAGTATCATACAGTAATACTAATAATAGGTACAACTTGCGTTTCGTGCGTTTGTAGGAAGTTAGAATACTGTAGATACCATTACCGTGGTTATACCCCAGACTTACGCAGCAGGTGGCAATGAACTATAGTCCCCGACTGACTATAATTTATGCAAATTAACTGTCTGTTTAACATTAAAATACCAACGTTTTACTTAATGCACGAAAATATACTGTTAAGTCTTTTTTTTTTGTTGTCGCGGTGGAAACCTTCAAAAGGTACCCGAGGCCGTGGGAGTGACGCAGGGTTATGTGGGATTTTTACTGCACTAAAACCCCCCCGGTGGCAGTCCTCGGCGCTACAAAGAGGACTCCGGAATCTCGAAACGACCGCAACCAGAATCCTCTGAGCGCGTTGCCCCATCGGGCTTCTCCCAGATGGGCGGCTGGGCCTACCGCTCCGTCTAGTCTTTATGACGGTATGCGACCACACATACCGCCGTCCTTCCCTGGATCGCCTGGCTAGACGGTTCAAGCTCCCACTCTAGCGGTCCGCAATCCCGGAAGCCCCTTTTAGTCGCCTCTTACGACAGGCAGGGAATACCGTAACCCTATTCTAATCCCGGAACTATAGAGACGACCAAATTTTTTACCTGACTGTTTGCTCTAGCTAAGTTCCGAAATCGTTGAATCGATAGCTGAATTATCGTTAGATAGCTCATTTTCTAAAGCGTTATTTAGGATACTTTTATTTTCGTAAAAGAATTGGGGTTGGTAAAAAATAAAACACAATAATCTGCGCACGTTCAACGAACTTTAGAAACCATCGCTGTCACTTTAAATCATTGGACACTTCTGTTTTTTTTTAAATGTTGAATATTTTAAATTTGTTATGAGTATGTCAATTTACCATTTCCACCAATTCGCACTTGGCCTGCGCGGTGGATATGGCCTATAACTTTCTCATTCCGAGAGAAGACCCGTGCCCGGCAGTGGGACAAGAATGGCTTGACGACGAATGTCAATTTACATTCTTCTGAAAAGCCGGTGAAAGCGCGGGGCTAAGCTTGTTTCACATATCATTACATAAACTATTTAAAATTACGACCGAAGTCTAGAGAAAATAGCAATTTAAAGAAAAATAGTTATAAAAATCTAAAATTACAAAAATATTAAATTCATTACCGAATTTATTTTAATGAACCGTTCACAAAATGTTTTAAAACAATTTGACGACCCAAAGATTTTTCTCTCGCAAAATGTCCTCATAACATGCTAATATTTTCATTACTTGTTTTGTAGAAGAAATGCTTTTTTGTTAGTCTAATCTGTGGCTATATATAAAAAGGGAAACCAGACTATAATAACATAACAACGCACAAACCAAACTACAATTTAATGCTTATATAATGAAATAATAAGTATTTGGCTATTTAGTTTGATGACTATATATTAATACG
This sequence comes from Spicauda simplicius, assembly GCA_949699795.1. Taxonomy (NCBI): domain Eukaryota; kingdom Metazoa; phylum Arthropoda; class Insecta; order Lepidoptera; family Hesperiidae; genus Spicauda; species Spicauda simplicius. The sequence goes on from OX453080.1 coordinate 2,483,164, forward strand.
TGAAGAAAAAACTTGTGTGATAAATATTGTAAAATAAAAAATGCGGTGCTCTGAAAATAGAGATTATATTTTATTAAAATTCCAAGTTGTTTCACAAGAAAAAACCTTCAAAATCATCCTCACCTGAATATAAAGAATCGACAATTTATGTTCATTATTTCCAAATATCACTTTCATTTTTTTTTAATTTTCGTCTTTGCGGTTGAATTACATTAGACGTCATATTTTTCCACAGATGGGTTCCTTACCATGTCTCCGGACAGTGACAGAGATTCAAATTATAAAATAAAGTCTTTACATACGCAAGAAAAACCACCAATAAGTGAAAAAAATCTTAATACAAGTTTTTTTATTTATTAACAACCCACCTGCATGAATACTTATATTTTTCTACCTAAATCATTATTTTTCACTCAAACGTACACTTTCCGTCCATATTTTTTCTGTTAACTCTTCATCTTGAGCAATCTTGTAATAATCTCGCAGCTTACATTCAGCATAGTATCCTCCTGAACAGTTTTGTAACTCCGGCGCCACGCAGAGATGGATTACCGTCTGTGCCCCCATAGCTGCTGTCTTAAACAGTAACTTCGTAATAATATTTATCGTAATTGAAAAAATACCGAGTCTTCTGAAAAACGCCGTTTGAATAAATCCGGGATGTAAGGAGTTCACAGTAACCCCTGTTGGCAATCGTTTCGCCAACGCTTTAGCCCACAGGACGTTGCAGAGTTTGCTGTTCGCGTATCTAACAACAAGTTCAGGATAAAGATGTTTTTTCACTAAATTTAAATCACATGCGTCCAATTTTGCTATACAATGCAGTTTCGAAGCTACTATAACTATCCGACTGGGCTTAGAAGCGACGATCTTGTCCATTAACAAGTTAGTGAGCAGAAACGGTCCTATATGGTTAACTTGCATCACAATATCAACTCCATTGTCAGCAAACCGTGGTTTCGGACCGCCGCAACCAGCGTTGTTAACCAAAATGTCCAAACGGTCAACTGTATTGTTGAAGTTGTCAGCGAATTCTCGAATTGAGCTTGGTTTGAAGAGATCTAGGAACCGGAACTCGACATGAGGATTTCCCGTCGTTCGCACGATGTCGTCGATAGCTTCTTGGGATTTCTTCGGGTCTCCAGACGAATAATGGGGAGCGTTCAAGTATTATGAATCGCAATTTCGGAAGATTTTAGACTATATGTACTGCAAGGTAATATTCTGCACCACTTTCTCCTGAATTTTGGCAACAAGTCGCCGTGGCCGTATTTTAGTTAAATAAGGTTTATACTTAAATAAACAAACACGGTATATATGCACTGTTCAAACCCCCTTCTTCCTCTCATATAGCGCATCGTAATGTTTGACAAGACCCCTCTCCCCCCTAAATTGCGTTACGTAATACACGCTTTCAACACTCATAGCCCCACAGTAAGATCTCCTGTGTCGTGGGTCCCGAGGACACACAAGACGAATACACAAACACCCAGACCCAGAACAGAAATCTAAACTCATCAGACCGGTATGGTAACCGCTCCTCCACGCGGGTCGTCTTTGTAACACTTGAAGGGAGCGTTCAATAATACTCAGGACGCTTGATAAAAGTGCTAGTGCCACAGACTTACACGAGCTCTAATTTCAGAGAGAGAGTATAAATCTTTCGTGCTGCTTTCATAATTGATATTCATTATTTAGGACAAAACAATTCTGGCAACTAGTTGCGTCATCAATGTTTTATTTCAATTTGCTAACAAAAGTTTGGTTAAATTCCTATCTTGCGGTAAAAAATTTAACTACAAGAAATCTCTACTTATATTATAATAAGTATACGAGTAAATGCGAAATTTACTCTGTATGTCTGTCTTTCTGCTGCAATTTCACGCCTAAACCACTAAATCGTTTTTGATGAAATTTGGTACAGAGATAGAGTTGATCTTGGGAAACAACATAGGCTACCTTTGATTGCAAAAAAATAAGTTGAAGGGTTAGAAACGGGAGTAAATGTTTGTATGAAAGTTCATCTTTGACAACGATTAAATTATAAAAACCAAATAAAAATTGCTAAACATGAGTGCGGCTAAGTGCACACACGCTGAGGGTTCCGTACCATTACCTATAAAAAACGTCAAAAAAATATCACGTATATTTTTTTTTTTTTAATTTATTGGGGTCAACAAACAGTTAACAACATGGTTTACTTAACGACTAAATAACAAAAAAGTCTTATTATATTGCCAACCAACACCGTAGACCACGGATTACTATTAAGTATAATAGCAAAGATAGAAAGTGAGTGGCTAAAGTTATGCAAAAGTTAAATTACAATACAATCAATATTTACTTAATTTTTATTGTATGGAGGCCCCTTGAAACATTTACTTTATTTTGTTTTTAGTATTTGTTCCTATACCTGCAACAGAAATACATTATCTGCCATAATTTCAATTGTCTAGTTATCACTGTTTATGAGTCATGACATACAGCCTGGTGACTAGGGATTGCAATCCGGAAAACCGGATCCGGTAATCCGGCGAATCCGGCACAAATTTACACACACCGGATCCGGTTCCAATTCACCACCGGATCAGGACCTGTACCGGATCCGGTGATTGTATATTTTGGCAAATTTTTCACATTACAAAAATAATTACCGTTTGAATCTACCCTTTTTTAACACTGTTTTAAACGTTCGATTAATCCGGGCGGATCCGGTCGGATTCGGCCGGATTGAGAAAAAAACGGCCGGATCCGGCCGGATTGAAAATGAGGCCGGATTGCAATCCCTACTGGAGACAGACAGACAGCAGTGCCGGATTAAGCCAGCGCGGGGTCTGTAGCAAATTCTGTGATGCCCACAGTTTGCCTTAAGTAAGGGTATTAAATAAAACTGTTACTAGTAAACTTTTCTGGATTTAATGGGAAAATTTAGAGATGACACTTTCTATATCTGTTTCCTATATCTTCTTGCAGCTTATTTTTTAGGATAGCAAAGATAGTAAAATATAAATAGCAGGTAGGTGTCGGGCCGCGAGGCCCCTCTCGCCGCGGGACCGTAGCATTTGCTACTCTTGTTATGTGGTTAATGCGACACTGACAGACAGACAGACGGACGGACAGAGGAGTAATAGAGTTCAGTTTTACCTTTTGAGTACGGAATCCTATGACATACCCGATTCCTATGACACTTGGAGTTAACATTCAGTATACAAAATTAACATGGTATAATAAAAAAATGACCTTTGACTGCCTGTGGAAAACTTTGGGAGTCAGCTATTTTTTGTTTACATATTTACAATAATATTTATGAGCTTCTACTTTATGTTTTTACATACTACTCGACCAAAACAATTAGGCGCACGACAGTTGAAACGTCATTAGAACTAGGGATTTCCCATCCCGATACGAAATATATTCTATTACCAAATACCAAAAGTATGTAGGTATACCATTATTAAAACCTACACCATAGTGGTATATTTTCAATAGTCGAGTAGGTATTTATTAAAGCACTTTCATGTGTTTAATATATTCGCAGACATGGAATATTTTCTTTCTTTTTTTATGTGTGTAAGAGAATGATGCCGGTTGCAGCACACATTCGATTTTCGACTTGGGAGACAGGATACTGAGCCCAATACTCTTCTCTTGTTAAAAAAAAAACATATTTTGAATTTAAGAGTCCTTTCTCCTCCACGAATAGTCTTTTTCCTACCCATTTCGTGTTTTATTGACGAATAATCAACTAATTTAATAATTACTTTAAAAATTCGACAATCTCTCATTAAACTAACATTATAACGAAATAACAATAAACACGTGTTGGCTAACGTAAACACTTAGATGATACACGACTGCACGTCACTAGACGATGCGCGGGGTAAGAAGCGAGATGCGGGGTATTGAACCACTTTTGTTTTATGCGCCTAATTGTTGTGGTTGAGTAATATCGTCGGATGACAAAAAAACTCACTAACTACAAAATGGTATAATCCCGATGTTTTCACTTAATACACTAGTATTATGACCGAGCTTTGCTCGGTGTTTTTGTTTACTACCAGTACATCATGTTTTTTTGGAATTACATTTTTTATAACTATGCACTTACTGATGATCATATGAATAATATATTTTGATCTTACCGACATAATAATAATAATAAAACATAAATACCAAAAAAGAACTAAAAAGAAAATACTGTAGAGCTAAAAAATAGAATTAAAAATAAAACTAACAAAATAGAATTCGAAAAAAAGAGAAAACGAAATCGGACCGAGATTTGAACCCCGACTCCCTGCGTTTCAAGATGTCCGATTTCCCGATCGAGCTATTCTAAATTCTAAAACGACATTTTCTGAAAATGAAACCTTGCTAGATCGATTTATCGTTGGAGCCGTTTCTGAGATCGTTGATATATATTTACATATTAAGAGCAGTGATAGCCTAATGGTTGAAAGTTGCCCTCTCGATCGGGAGGTCCGAGGTTCAAACCCAGGCACGCACCAATGATTTATGTGCGTATTAGAAATTAATTATCACTGCTTTTCAGTGAAGGAAAACATCGTGAGGAAACCTACACACCCGAGAGTTCTTAAAAAAAAAAAAAAAAGTTCTCGGAGGTGTGTGAAGTCCACCAATTCGCACTTGGCCAGCGCGGTGGACTATGGCCTAAACTCTCTCATTCTGGGAGAAGACCCGTGCCTAGCAGTGGGCCAATAATGGGTTGATGCGATGCGATATATATATACAAGAATTGCTCGTTTAAATACAATGGAGACAATAACCTGTACGATATTTTATTTAATGATATACCTTCAGGACATTTCATATAAATGAAATTTTGGGATCAAAATATTTTTAAATGCTGATAACTTCATGTTGCATATTCTGTAGTTAGTGAGTTTTTATAGGTCCACCTATAAAAAAATTTGGTGGTCTACCACCTGGCGAACAATTTTCCTTGTCATTACTAAATCTAATTCGTATTTCCACTAAAACTTTACTTTTGGTAGTGGTGCAGATGGGTAAGTCAATCTTCGAGAAAGAGGTAACTCGTAGAACTCGGCTGGGCAGCGTTCGGGAAACTGCGCCATATCCAACATACCTGAGAGCCTAAAGTCGCAGATGTCCGAGCAATGAGTGCCAGTTATGATATACGGCGCCGAGACGTGGTCCTTTACTGCGAGCCTCGTGCGTATTTCAAAGCGGATGTGGAACGGGCGAGAGCCAACTGCCAGGTACCATCATTGCGAAGATTGTCTTGAAGATACAACCCAGCATACGCTGGAGTTCTCAGCATTGTATTAGGGGCCGACCTTTCGCTTTCGATCGTGGTTCGCGCCATTGTCAGAGATGTTAGGACGTGGCAGACAGTGCGATCCTTCTGCAACCCAATTATGCTCGCAAAGGAGGCGGCAGAGAGGGCCAGGGGTAATTCATCTTCCTAGTCACTTCGTCGCAGACGCATGGGACGCCGGAGAGCGGCTAACGCAGAAAGCCACTCTTTCCCATAAACCCACAGAAGCCGAATCGGGGGATTGTTACACTAGACATTAGGGCTCGAGATGTCGTGTGTGTGCATGCACATCTCATGAAGGATACCGCTGTGAGAGGCACCTCTCGGGACGTGGCTGGGGTTAACACAAGCGCCGGCCGATGTTGCCAGGCCTTGAATGACATGCTAACGCCTTCTCGTGACCCGGCACGAACATCCATAGGAACGCCACGGAGTTTTAGTCGGTAAGAGTCCGACATATCCCTGGTTCCATTTTTGTCCTCCGGGTACGGAACCCTAATTATTGGTGGGACAAAAACAAGAGAACGTATACAGGTTTCGCATACGCAAAAAAAAGCGACGTCAAATTTTGAGCACGAATTATGTGCATACTGCATACAATGAAATATCATCTTAATGTAACTAAGTAAAAAATAAAGTACATACAACGAAATACCATCTAAATGTAACTTGAAGTAAAAAATAAAATAATATTAAAGAGTTATGTTAAGTGGCAAATATTGTTGCTATAAGTAGAAACAATAATTTGCGTTTTTGTCTATTCATAGACTTTGATCTTTATCTTATAATTTTACCACGTGGTAGTGATGTGACGAATGTTAATATTAGAACATTCGCGAACGCTAATGGAAATATTGCTTTACAGACATTCGCGAAAGCTAATGGAAATATTGTTTTTTTTTTCAGTTTTTTCGTGTAGGCGGCCGAAGGACGTAGATTTGGCGACCTTTTTTTTTGGTCGATAAACTGCAGATCGTCTTATATTTGTATAGATTTGAGACTTGGCGATCTTTTTTTCACTGCACTGTAATTCAACTGCTGGTTCTGCTAGAATTACAATAAAAATACCTTTTTTTGTAACGGGAAGGAAACCTTCAAAAGGTACACCGAAGCCTTGGAAGATACTCCGGGACAACCCGGGATTTTTATTCACTAAATCCTCCTCGGTGGCCTCCCTCTGCGCTAGCAGGGGACCCCGGGATCTCCAACGGAACGCACCAGTTCCCTCCAGCGCGGCTCCCCTTACGGGCTCATCTCTTGGGGAGCATTACTGTCCCCTACGCCTTCCAGTGTACGACAACATGCAGCCACACATGCCGCCGTCCTTCCAGGTGTTGTTGGCTAGGCGGTTAGAGCTCCCACTCTAGCCGCCTGCAACCCAGAAGCCCCCTTTCAGTCAACTCATACAACAGGCAGAGGATACCGTATTCTACTCCCCGACTACAGGGGATATAATAAAGAAAAGCTTCAAATGTCTCACAATAAAAATAAACTTTAAGTATTATTTACATCAACCCTTCTTCTTCTTTATAAAATGAATGTTTGTCTGTATGTGCTCTGTAGAATAGTAAACTATTCATTTAATACAGCTAGTAGATTAAAAAATCTGACTTATGTATACAGTATTCTAACTCAATCATGAATAAACCAAATTTATGTAAATAAGAATTACTCGTGTCAAAACTTTACATAAATTTGCAAAATAAATTGTTTTGGAGACTAAGAATAGGTGATTATGAAAATTTGTATAATTTTTAGAATTGCTGTCTAAGTTTGTTCATTAGTTGGAAATCGCGCTAAAGCGAACTCTCGTCCAGCGCGTCTGTAGGTATAAAATTCAAGGACATGGCATAGTTAGACTACTGTATAATATTAATACTATGGTAACACGTAGTCCATATAGGCTATTAATCCAGAGTGTCAGCTCCCTACCAAAATTTATGAAAATCGCTCCAGCCGTTTACACGTGAAGAAGTAACAAACATACACACTGACAAACTTTCGCCTTTTTAATATTAGTATGATATATAAAATTCTTGTGTCACAGCTTTAGTGCATAAACTCCTCCGAAACGGCTTGACCAATTTTGATGAAATTTTATATGTAAGTATATTCAGTAGATATGAGAATGGGTTAACAACTAATTCTTACATCCCTAAGTATTAAGGGAGGTTCACCCCAAATTTTTTGGACAATTTTTTTTGGTTAATTTTTATGGCGTGGAATTAAAAAATACATTTAGTCCTAAATTTTTACCCTCCTACCACCAACGTAGTATATTTTAATAGCATTTTTTTAACCCCGGTCGATAGCTGATCAATGGACTCCCGTTTTGCCAAATTCCTCCGCATCTTCTATCCCGCTAGGGGTCTACCGGTTGTAGTAGTACCTTGTACGGCACTGTGCGTTTTCTTATTATTTTTAATGGATCTATCGGTGGTAAGAATGCCGTACAAAAATTTAATATGTGACCAAAATGTACTCACTTTACCTGTACTTTCAAATTCTCATCTGCACTCAGTTGGACAGCTTACAAGTGACGGCATAGTGCTGAATCTTATTATTTTATGCTCTTATATCGTTCTAGATAGGTCACCTGGTGGATCAAATGACCCATAACTTTTTTTAACATGGGCCTGTAGTCTATAAGACATTTAATGTTCTATTTCGTTTATTATAAATGTGCTTGTGCCAAATGCACGGTAGTGTGTGAGTTGATTATATGTATGTTTTAAGCATTATTTGGATAAAATATTAACATTCTGCACTCCTATACGTCCGTCCGTTCGTACGTTCCGTACGTCCACTATAACACAAAAGTATTTATAAAAAAAACATAACCAAGTAAAAAAGGATTGTTAATACAAGCTATTTTTATAAACAACACGTTTGTATGAATATTCTATGTAAGTGTGTTTTCCTATTATTTATGTTTTTAATACTTTTCACTCAAACGTACGCTTTCCGCCCATATTTTTTCAGTCAATTCTTCATCTTGTGCAATCTTGTAATAATCTCGCAGCTTACATTCAGCATAGTATCCTCCTGTACAGTTTTGTAACTCCGGCGCCACGCAGAGATGGATTACCGTCTGTGCCCCCATAGCTGCTGTCTTAAAGAGATACTTCGTTATAATGTTTACCGTCATTGAATAAACACTCGGTAGTATTTCGAAAATAGCCGTTTTCACAAATCCGGGATGTAAGACATTCACAGTCACCCCTGTTGGCAATCGTTTCGCCAACGCTTTGGCCCACAGGACGTTGCAGAGTTTGCTGTTCGCGTATGTAGCAATAAATTCTGGATAAAGATTCGGCTTCACTAAATTTAAATTACTTGCATCCAATTTTGCTATGTAATACAATTTCGAAGAAACTATAATAATCCGACTAGGCTTAGATGCGACGATCTTGTCCATTAGCAAGTTAGTGAGCAGAAACGGTCCTATATGGTTAACTTGCATCACCTTTTCAACTCCATTGTCAGCAAGCAGCGTTTGGGTAGTGCCGCAACCTGCGTTGTTAACCAAAATGTCCAAACGATCAACTGTGTTGTTGAAGTTGTCAGCGAATTCTCGAATTGAGCTTGGTTTGAAGAGATCTAGGAACCGGAACTCGACGTGAGGATTTCCCGTCTTTTGCACGATGTCGTCGATAGCTTCCTGGGATTTCTTCGGGTCTCTGCAGGCGATTATGACCCTAGCTCCTCGTCTGGCCAAGTCTCTAGCCGTCTCCAATCCGATTCCTGAGTTTCCTCCGGTCACTAAGGCGACTTTTCCATGCAATTTTGTTTTGCATTTGCACTCTCCATTGATTGGTTCGATGTAAAATCGCGAGGCGACCACAAGCGATATAAATAATATAGATAAGTAAATAACTGTTTTGAGTAAGTAAACTAACGCGTAATATAAAACAATCATGTTTTCAGTTCAAGTGAATCACTTCAAATGTTTCTTAGTAATGGCTTAAAAATATGCACGTAAGTATTTGAAATTCAAAATAAACCGGTCTAACACAACTTAACAGTCATAAGCCTACAAAAAAAGAAACTTCTAAATCGGTTCGTAAACGAGGAAGTTATCCGCGAACAAACATAAAAAAAACATATATACGGTCGAATTGAGAAACCTCCTTTTTTGAAGTCGGTTAAAAGTGATCTTTATGGGTTTTAAACGGCCTATTAGATAAAACATGCGTAGAGCGAAGTTAATTACTGTCTACTTCGGCAATAAACGCATTGAGATCTAAAAAACCATTAATGAAGTGATGCATCACGTAACGTCGTAACATGTTAGCTTACGAATATAAAAAAATCTGCCAAGTGACAGTTGGATGAGTGTACGTTGCGTGCGCTGCGAAAACGGTACAAGATACCAAAAATGTATGTATGAAAGAATTATTTCTCTTGAAATGATCTAAAAAAATGCCCGCGACAGTATATGTCTATCTTTTAAGATTAACTCACTAGAACCGTTTTCATGGTAATCAAATTCGGTCGAAATTAGTTAAGAGTTGTATCAACGTAATAATATTAATCTTTGTCCAAATAAATGTGTTGTTGATTAAGCGTATTTAATTGTGAACAAAATTGTCTTTGACATCACTTAATTTCAATGAACATCTTAGAAGATATGACAATTTTAAAATAACACCGATATAAAATTCAGCCGCGCCGCATGATGTGCAAAACATGACGCTGCAAGGAGGAGGGGCGGTGGTTGTATGCAGCGTTATTTGTTTTTGCGTCGTTATATCGTCGTGTAATAATACTTTTTAAATACGCGCACGAAGTCGCGGGCACAGCTAGTCTAATATATAAATTTTTGTGTCACAGTTCTAGTGTATAAACGCCTCTGAAACGGCTTGACCGATTTTGATGAAATTTTATATGTAAGTATATTCAGTATGTATGAGAATAGGTTAACAATTAATTCTTACACCACTAAGTATTATGCAGAGATGTACAAGATACCTTGTAAAAGTATTTAAAATACAAAATGCGAGATACTTTTGAATAAACTATTTCAGACACCAGATACAAAATACTTTCGAGAAATGTATCTGAAATACAAGATACAAGATACGTATCTTTCAAATACTTTTTCAAAGATAAAATACTTTTTAACCGACTTTCAAAAAGGAGGAGGTTCTCAATTCGTCTGCATTTTTTTATATTTGTTACCTGATTGCTCCGGAATGGGTGAACCTATTTGGATGTTTTTTTATAGATTACTTCTGACCATGGCATTCATAAGAAAAGCGTATAAGTCTTAATTTTACATGGAGGATGTGTGCGATAAATGGACGAATAACTCAATATCACGCCAACTGATTTCAATGTTTTTTTTATTAGGATTCGTAAGGCCCTCAAACACCCAGACCCAGAACAGAAATCTAAATTTATCATTCAGATACCTCTGGCTGGTATATAATCATAACAATAAGGGTATTAAATGAAAGCTAGTATGTAGCCTCTGGTCCGGTCCACTCCGGTCACTCCGGTCACTCCACTCACTTCACTCATTCCGATCCTTCCGCTCTTTCCATTCACTCCGCTCATTCCGGTCAATCCGCTTACTCTGGGCTCCCCGGTCAGTCTGGGCACCCCGGGCACTCGGGAAATCCGGTCACTCTGTACACTCTGGGCACTCGGGGTACTCGGGCAATCCGGTCACTCTGTGCACTCTGGGCACTCCGGTCACTCCGGCACTCCGGACACTTCTAGCACTCCGGTCAATTCGGGCACTCCGAGCACTTCGCTCACTCTGGGCCCTCCAGACACAACGAGCACTTCCGTCACTCTGGGCATTCCGGGCACTGTTGACACTTCGAGCACTCCGGACACTCCGGGCACTCTGGGCACTCCTGGCCCTCCGTTCACTTTGGTCACTCTGGGCACGTCGGTCACACTGGGCAATGTTGGCACTCCGGGCACTTGGTCACTCTTGGCACTCCGGGCACTTTTTTCACTCTGGGCAATTCTGGCACTCCGGGCACTTCGGTCACTCTTGGCACTCCTGGCCCTCCGGGCACTTTCGTCACTCAGGGCAATTTTGGCACTCCGGGCACTTCTACACTGTGAGCAATTCTGGCACTCCGGGCAATCCGGACACTCCAGGTACTCTGGGCACTCCTGGCCCTCCGGGTACTTTGGTCACTCTGGGCAATTATGGCACTCCGGGCACTTCGGTCACTCTTGGCACTCCGGGCACTTTCGTCACTCTGGGCAATTCTGGCACTCCGGGCACTTCGGTCACTCTTGGCACTCCGGGCCCTCCGGGCACTTTGGTCACTCTGGGCAATTCTGGCACTCCGGGCACTTCTGTCACTCTTGGCACTCCGGGCAATCCCGACCCTCCGGGCACTCTGGGCACTCCTGATCCTCCGAGCACTTCGGTCACTCTTGGCACTCCGGGCAATCTGGACCCTCCGGGCACTCTGGGCACTCCTGGCCCTCCGGGCACTTTGGTCACTCTGGGCAATTCTGGCACTCCGGGCATTTCGGTCACTCTTGGCACTCCGGGCAATCCCGACCCTCCGGGCACTCTGGGCACTCCTGGTCCTCCGGGCATTTCGGTCACTCTTGGCACTCCGGGCAATCCCGACCCTCCGGGCACTCTGGGCACTCCTAGCCCTCCGGGCACTTTGGTCACTCTGGGCAATTCTGGCACTCCGGGCACTTCGGTCACTCTTGGCACTCCGGGCAATCCCGACCCTCCGGGCACTCTGGGCACTCCTGGCCCTCCGGACACTTCGGTCACTCTTGGCACTCCGGGCAATCCCGACCCTCCGGGCACTCTGGGCACTCCTGGCCCTCCGGGCACTTTGGGCAATCCCGACCCTCCGGGCACTCTGGGCACTCCTGGCCCTCCGGGCACTTTGGTCACTCTGGGCAATTCTGGCACTCCGGGCACTTCGGTCACTCTTGGCACTCCGGGCAATCCTGACCCTCCGGGCACTCTGGGCACTCCTGGCCCTCCGGGCACTTTGGTCACTCTGGGCAATTCTGGCACTCCGGGCACTTTGGTCACTCTTGGCACTCCGGGCAATCCTGACCCTCCGGGCACTCTGGGCACTCCTGGCCCTCCGGGCACTTTGGTCACTCTGGGCAATTCTGGCACTCCGGGCACTTTGGTCACTCTTGGCACTCCGGGCAATCCCGACCCTCCGGGCACTTTGGGCACTCCTGGCCCTCCGGGCACTTTGGTCACTCTGGGCAATTCTGGCACTCCGGGCATTTCGGTCACTCTTGGCACTCCGGGCAATCCCGACCCTCCGGGCACTCTGGGCACTTTAGTCACTCTGAGCACTCCTGGCCCTCCGGGCACTTCGGTCACTCTGGGCACTCTAGACACACCGGTCACTCCGGGCACTCCGATATTCCGAGAACTCTGGATACTTCGAGCACTCCGGTCAATTCGGTCACTCCGGGCACATCGGTCACTCTGGGCACTCCGGTTACTCCGTATATTCTGGGCACTTCAGCCCCGCCGGGCACTTCGGTCACTCTTGGCACTTCGGTGGCTCTGGGCACTCCGGGCATTCCAGGCACCCCGATCACTCCAGGTTTTCCGATCAATCTAGACATTTCTGGCCCACCGGGCATTTCGGCCACTCTGGGCACTCCAGGCACTCCACGCTTCAGGCCCTTATCCCAATTTCAATGTTTTTATTTTTATTTTAGAAAGCATATACTTCAGGGGATCTGATGGGAGTTTGATTAGGTTCTATTCATTGGATCCATAACAAAGTAGTGGACCTCTTCAAATCTTCGAAGCAAATTAACGAAATTAGCGATACTCGGCCCAACATGATCTGCAGGAGTCCAGTTGGGTATAATATATAATAAGATTACTTAGCAGATATTTACTATGAAAGATTTGACCTTCAACTCCTCGATCCTAATGATGCAGGGGTACTGCTAGCCTGAACTATAAGAGTTACTTCCTAACTATGTACTAAGTACTGAGTATGTTCTAAACCAACATATTATATATTTTTTTTTATTTTTTTTATTTTTTTTTTATTTATTTAAAAAGGGCAGCCAACAAGACAATACATTTACACTTACAATTAAAAACTACATTAGGCTTAAATTAAATGCTGTCTTAATAACAGGCCACCACGGCATGCATCGTGGTCGAGTTTAAGTACTAGTCTACTCTTACGTTTATAACGTAAGAGTAGACAAATATAATCAGAAAGCTTCGAACTGCTAAGCTATCGGGAATTAAACGTATTATTGTGAGTCAACCATAAAAGATAGACATATGCTATCGCGGGATATTTTTTATATAATTTTAAGCAGAATATTTCCGTCATACATGATTTCTGTGTAGCTTTAACTATTAAGGTTGCACACGCGACGGAAGCTTAAAAAATGGAGTAGCTTCTCCCGTTTTCCCATTGTAGCGCGATGAAAAGTATACTATAACCAGCTCAGAAGTATGAAGAATAATCGTACCAAGTTTCGTTAAAATCCTCGAGTAGTTTTGAGTAGTTTTTGTTTCTATGACGGTTATACAGACAGACAGACAGACAGGTAGACAGACTGACAGGCAGACAGACAAAAATTTTACTGACTGCATTTTTGGCATCAATATCGATCCCTAATCACCCCTTGATGGAAAAATCGGAATTTTGGAAATATATTTCATGTACAGAATTGATCTCTCTACAGATTTATTATAAGTATAGATAGAAGAAGAAGAAGATTACATTAATTATTTGATCACGCGAAAATGTGAAGACAAAATATTTTATTTTTAAGTAAAAGACTTAAATAAAATTAGTTTTTAAAAATATTATCACTCATTTTTCTTCGATGAGGGCTCATGATCACAACCCAAAAAAAAAAATAGTCGCTCAAAAAATAACTAATTTCACATCTTGATATGTAGGTATGTATTGATGATAATTGTAGCAAAAAAGAGTCGCCGTCTATCAATTTGGTCTCAGGCTAAATACAGTAGGTGCCGTTCTACGCATTTATTTTATTAAATGTCATCATACAAATTCACATTTCGTAGAGAAATAGTTTCTTAAGAGACTTCATTACTACTAAAAGTATCTTATCAAAAAAATATTAATAAAATACTAAGATACATAACAAAATGTATTTAAATACAAAATACAAGATAATTTTTAAAAAAGCATTCGAGATACAAGATGCAAATACTTATCTTTTATCTTGTATCTGTATCTTAGATACTTGTATCTTAGATAAGTCACATCTCTGGTATTATGGATAGTTCACCCCAAATTTTTTTTTGTCATTTTTTTTTTGTTAATTTTCATATGGCATGGAATTAAAAAATACATTTAGTCCTTAATTTTTACTCTCCTACCACCAACCCCTATATTTTAATAGCATTTTATATTTTTTAACCCCGGTCGATAGCTGATCAATGGAGTCACGTTTTGCCAAATTCCTCCGCATCTTCTATCCCCGCTAGGGGTACACCGGTCGTCCCTGTAGTTCCGGGATCAGAATAGGGCTACGGCATCCCCTGCCTGTCGTAAGAGGCGACTAAAAGGGGCTTCCAGGGTTGCAGGCGGCTAGAGTGGGAGCTCGAACCGTTCGGTCAGGCAATCCCGGGAAGGACGGCGATATGTGTGGTCGCATACCGTCGTAAAGACCAGACGGAGCGGTGGGCCCAGCCGCCCATCTGGGAGGAGCCCGATGGGGCAACGCGCTCGGAGGATTCCGGTTGAAGTCGTTTCGAGATCCCGGAGTCCTACTTTTTAGCGCCGACGACGGCCACCGGGAGGGTGTTAGTGCAGTAAAAATCCCACATAACCCTGCGGCGCTCTCACGGCGTCGGGTACCTTTTGAAGGTTTCCCCGTCGAGAACAAAAAAAAGGGGTCTACCGGTGGTCTACCTTTTCAACCCACTAAAGTAGGAGCGGAGTAGGGATAGGAGTGTTCTCCTGTCTCTCTTGCAATAAACTACTTATATAATAAATACTTCTTAATGTTTCCGGAATAATTTCGGCCAATATTATTGTTTGCATCGGCCGCATTATTGACATTTACAATTATCATTTTCGTGTTATTCTCAATCTATAAATATAAAGGAAAGTCAAACCAATCAAACCATTTATAACTCAAGAACGCCTGGATTATTTTTTATGATTGTTGTGTGTTTGGATTTATATTCGTCGGGAATAGGATAATAAGTGTTAAAAAAAATTTAAACAAAAAATACAACCGACTTCCATGCAACAAAAAAGTAAAAAAAAATAATCTAAATACATGTTGGTTTGGTTTAGAACATATAATACACAGTAGGTATATCTCATTTTTTAACACTTGATCTATTTGGTAAACAAACATGGCCGACTCGAACTGTCATTTAAATGTCAATGAGATAGTGTCAATCAATAGGGTTGGTAAGTATCAAAATATCTTACCTTGGGAAGCTACTGCAAATTGTTGTATCGAATCGTATCAACATCGATTATACTCAACGATATTTTTTTCGAAAATAATCAAATAATTTTAATAAAATAATGTATTTGTTTCAAATATGCACTAGTAAATGTAATACTAACGATAAATGAGAGTAGCATAGATGTTTAAAATATCCTTTACTCGCTTATAAATTAATTGTATTTCGTCTTATTTTTTTACCTGACGTAAACAGTGAAATTATTGTATACTTTTACAGACTAAATACTTTAATCTCGTATTTCTATTAATAAAAATAAATTGTTGTGGCCACTTTATACTGTTACCAGCTCAAATAATTTTTGAGAATTCATTTGAATTTTGTTAATATTTCACTTTATAATTAATCACTCAATTCATATTTTTCTTAAAATATCGTTAAAATATTTTATTATTTGTGATAATTTATCTTAATTTATTTAGTAGGCATATTTTCGTGAATTTTATTTTTTCTGAAGTCTATTATTTAAAATCTTGTATTAAAAATATATCTGTATTACTTCATATTAATTTATTTTTTTATGTATTTTTGAGTTATTTTAGTTTAAATTTTTTGAAGTTTACGTTTTAATATGCCAGATGAAAAAATAATTTTCTATTCGTTAATTTTCATACGTAATACTTTTGTGCTTTAACAGAGTAGTTAAATTATCGCGATATGATTCGTTATTCTCGCGACAAACACGCAACGCGAAAGCAAACTTGCTTAAATTTTATGAGTTTATACCACGAACAAATATATCGATTAATGTCACTTAACAAAATCATGAAACCAATGTAACAAATCGATTCGTCCTTCCCATCACTAATTTGGAAATGACCGAAATGTCAAATTTGTGTTGAAATAAATTATCTGTGCAAATTAGTTTCTCCGGTTTTGCAACTTTAATTAAATTTATCTATTACAATTGTAAATTTAAAGCAGTTTTTGTTGTGAATCAAAGTGTAATAAATCAAGTGAACCGATGTTATTTTTTTGCAGGTCGTTTGACGCGTGTAACTGTGTGAAAATGTGATGTTTCGAAAGTTAGGTGGTTTACTAAATAACTCAACTGTCAAAAAATGGACTATACTTAGTAGTAGTCCCGAAGTTGGCGCTCACCATATTTCGCTGGGTCACGACGAAACCACATGTGCCCTATGTAAAAATACAACCGACTTCCGGTTGTATTTTTTGTTTAAATTTTTTTTTTACCCTTTTTAGTATCACAATAATATCAATGAGGTAACATGGTGCATATATAAATGGAAACATGTATTCAATCTCGACCTTATACGAGAAATTGAACATAAACCTAAGCCGTAACTTACAATATTTTTATAATTCATATTAACGCTTCCTCGCCCTGCTCGCTTAGTTTTATGTTTTCTTATAAGTTCCAACCTTTTTTATTTAAGTGGGTAATCCTCATGGATACCCAGCCGCCCGGGGCAGCAGCTGGGCTATGCCGGACTCTGACCGGCTAAACTCCCACTGTGTTTTCTCCTCCGCACCGTTTGGCGGGAACACGGGCGCGCTTACATATTTATCCGCGAACCCGCCGGTGCCTGGTCGCTTCCGCAACCCCCTCGCGTGGAGCATGGAGCTCCCCTCCAACAGGAAGGCGCGCCAGAAAACACAAAGGCGCGCCTTACCTCCAAGGCTCCCATCCGCAGGGCGACGGACCAACCCCGAGACCGCCACCCAGGAGCCGTGGGCATGGGTAAGCCGATACCCGCGAAGGCATCGACCTCCCATATGCAGCGGCGGATCCGATCCCTGGTTCCGCCGCAAACCACCAAATGGCCGCAGAGGACAGGGAGGACGGCAACGACACACTGCATCTCCTCTTCCTCTGCGGCCCCACCGCCAACGCATCTGACGGTGAGCCCCCGTTGGTCGCGGGAGACAGGATGCACGGCAACGATACACCGAGACACCTCTCCTCCCGCGACCCCTTCTGGCTGCGGAGGACAGAAAACACCGTCCCCCGCAGCCCCCTCAGATGCATCCGGAGCGGGCCTCCAGCTAAGCCCACTCGGAGCGTCCCCTCTCTGGGATCCCTCTTGGCTTCACCGCGGCGCCCCAAGCCACGGTTACTGAGCCCCCTCACCACGACAAGGTGGAGATCCCCTCGAGAGGGATTAAGTTCCAACCTAACCTAACCCAGGATGGGTTAGGTTAGGTTGGAACTTGGAGGATAAGACCAATCCTAAGAAGAGATGCTTGATTAAAAACTATATACTTAACTCCTCGGCTTTCATGCAGTGTTACAATCTTCCTTAACCATGGATGTTAGCAACTCGGACCTTACCCATTTATAATAAATTTATTTAGCAGAGAAATTCGATTAAAACTTTGACCTTTAATTCTTCAACACGGAAGGAAATCATATATTTGCCATCTGTTCCCACATATTTTTAATGGGTGCTTAAGGAAAAACATTGGAGAAAAAATTTACTATGCGCACTTTAAACTTGATGATTCTGAAGTAATGTCTATGTTTTGGCTTAGGATAGGTTTAAATGGAGCGTTTTTAAAGGATGAATTAAGTTGGGTTGAAACATAAAATAAAACACAAAACTAAGCAAGCAAAGCCCGGAAACATCCCGCGAACGGGTGCGCCCAATTCATATCAATTATTTATATTTATTTATTATTCTAATATAAAATGAGCTTTATAATTTTGTATTATTGCCTATATATTAATTTTGTGCCTATTTTATTATATACATAAATATTTATTTTTTTGTTAATATGTAAATACACCCTGATAATTGTAACTTGTGTGTTTGAGGCAAAGTCGTTATTATTATTGTGCAAAGTACGCAGACAAGGAAACTGATTTTCAAATATGTTTATTAATTTCTTTATAAATACTTATGTGTTAAAACACCATATACTTACATAAGTTAAAAATGGTATAATTATTAAGTCTAATTGGTACTTTAACTTTATTTATATTGTAAGATGACTACGTAAGATAAAATCTACGTAAGAAAAAACATGAACAAGTAGAAAAAGGATTGTTAATACGAGTTATTTTTTTTATAAACAACACGTTTGTGTTGTTTATAAAAAATAACTCAGGATAAAAATACATCAGGGATGTAACGGAGCTCCTATTCCGGTTCCGATAAGTCGGAACTTCCGATTGTAATTGCACCTTCGGTTCCGATTCCGGTTCCGAAACTTTTAAATCGGAGGTTGATATCGGAGGTCGTCAAATCAATTGCCTGCCAATATCTGTCGTCCGTCCACCAAGCTTGGAAGGAAGCGAACATTAAAATTGAAAAGGTTTACTGACTTACGTAGCAGTGCAATGATGTATCATTGAAATCGACTCAGTTTACGGAAAGATAAAAGCTAAAAGATAAAACATAAAAATTTTAAACATGGGGAGAAAATAGTGGATTAATTTAAAAAAACTTTCCTTCCCCACCTTTCTTATCAAACTGCATATGCAAGAGGGGAATGTTCTTCCAGGATAAGTATGTACCAGCAGAACCCGCAACTTCATTTGCTCAGAGCATAATATGATCCATCCAATACCATTTTGTCAATAGTAAACAATATATTGAACCACAAAGCCAAATACTAAGTTGTAAGTCAATTGGTGGACTTTCATACAATTTTTCCTCTCCATTTTTACCCCATTAAGGGGTAAATTTACAAAAATCTTTCTTGGTGCTCGCCTCCACTATAAAAGGAAACTGTGCAAAATTTCTAATTACATTCGTTTAGGCAGTGCGATGATATGACAGTATTTAAGTAAGTTTTCTTTTTCACATATATAATTTTGTTCGAAAAAAACACTTTTTTGTCACAATTTTTAATGTCTGACACTACCTCCGATTCCGATTCCGATTCCCCTTCCGATTCCGATGAAATTAATAGAAAAACTCCGATTTCGACTTCGGTTCCGATAAATTACCTCCGTTATATCCCTAGTACGACTATTCTATGTAAGTGTGTTTTCCTTCTATTTATCTTTCGAATACTTTTCACTCAAACGTACGCTTTCCGTCCATATTTTTTCTGTCAATTCTTCATCTTGTGCAATCTTGTAATAATCTCGCAGCTTACATTCAGCATAGTATCCTCCTGAACAATTTTGTAACTCCGGCGCCACGCAGAGATGGATTACCGTCTGTGCCCCCATAGCTGCTGTCTTGAACAGATACTTCGTTATAATATTTACCATACTTGAATAAACACTCGGCAGTCTTTTGAAAATAGGCGTTTGCACAAATCCGGGATGTAAGGAGTTCACAGTCACCCCTGTTGGCAATCGTTTCGCCAACGCTTTAGCCCACAGGACGTTGCAGAGTTTGCTGTTCGCGTATCTAGCAATATAATCTGTATAAAGATTCGGTTTCACTAAATTTAAATCACTTACGTCCAATTTTGCTAAGTAATGCAATTTAGAAGATACAATAACTATCCGACTGGGCTTAGATGCGACGATCTTGTCCATTAGCAAGTTAGTGAGCAGAAACGGTCCTACATGGTTAACTTGCATCACAATATCAACTCCATTGTCAGCAATCCGGGGTTTTGGACCAGCGCATCCCGCGTTGTTAACTAAAATGTCCAAACGGTCAATTGTATTATTAAAGTTGTCCGCGAATTCTCGAATTGAGCTTGGTTTGAAGAGATCTAGGAACCGGAACTCGACGTGAGTATTTCCAGTCGATCGTACAATGTCGTCGATAGCTTCTTGAGACTTCTTCAAATCTCTACAGGCGATTATGACCCTTGCGCCTCGCCTGGCCAGATCTCTAGCCGTCTCCAATCCGATTCCTGAGTTACCCCCGGTCACTAAGGCGACTTTTCCATGTAATTTTGTTTTGCATTTGCACACGCTATTGACTGGTTCGAAGTAAAATCGCAAGACAACGAGAATCGATATAGCAAATATAAATGAATAAATGACTGCTTTGATTGAGTAAATCAACGTGTAATATAAAACAATCATATTCTCAGTACAAGTGAATCGCTTCAAATGTTTCTAAGTAATGATTATACACGTACATAACTTAACTATTAAAATAGACCGGTTAATCATCTAGCAGTCGTTATCTACGAACGTTAATTATTTAATGAAAACAATGCCACTAGATAGATAATTGTAATAACGTGCCTAACTACGTACGCTCGGAAAACACCACTTTTCTATCACAACAAAATAATTAACTACAACATAATTCGCTACAAAATAATTCGGCTACAAAGTAATTCAAGGTGGTAGAACCAATAGACTTGGGCGTTAGTGCTGTATTTTCATAACGTATTGTTCATTATATTATATTTTTTTAATTGATATTTTAAAATGTTGTAATATTTTTTATATTATATTATACCGAACACCAGACGTATTTTAACATTTTATTATATTATTTTAAATGCGATTATAACATTTTAGTGTACATCAGATTAAAAGTTATAGCACAGCAATAGGTACTAACAATTAATAGTTTTTCAGTGTTGCATGTTTTAAAATGTGAAAAAAAAGTTTGGTTTTGATTTGATTTGATTTCAACAAACTTTCGTTCCTACTTGTTAAAGGCTTAGGACTGTCAGGCAGAATATATTATGTGCGTGTTATTATTATTTATGTGTATAATTATTAATTTAATATCACAATTTATAAATGATAATTGATATGTCGGCGTAGTTGAAAGTTCGTTGATTCTATGTTCATTTTGATTAGATATTCACATGTATTTACATTTTCTAATATACCCTCTTCACGGCTTACAATATTTACAAACTGCTTTTTTGTCATTAAAATTGTCCACAGTAAAATAATTCTAAACGACGGCATTTCGTGCCCGCGACATTTTTTACAATTATATTACAACTTTAGAGTATTTTTTACATTTATCATACATAATTATATATATTACTAACAACATCTGTTATTTACTTTTGCATCACTTATTACTTTTTCTAGTTCGCCATCAAAACAAACTTTCTAATGAAAATAAACAACGAAGAAATGATACTATCATCAAACGGATATAAAATTAAATTATAATAAAATGTTGTATTTTAATACATGTTAAATTTGCTCTTGTTTATAGAACATTAAAGTTCATATTTCTGTAACGATCTATTATAATAAACTGTTGTATTTTAATACAAGTCAAGTTTGCTTATGTTTATAGCACGTTAAAGTTCATATTTGTGTGACGATCTACGATGTGAAGTTCGCCAACATTATTTTTTGACCTTGAGTTAATAAATAGTCACTGTCGGCTAGTGTCGGCTACGGGCTATACCGATACTTGTCAAACCGACGCATACGAATATAAATAATAAATATTACAACACTATTTGTTGAAAATAAACAATTATTGTTGTTGTTAGAAATTTATAATGAAATACATTATCTGTTCTATGTTATAACGCTCAAGTCTAAGTCCAATGTAGTTTGACCGGGGAAGTACCACCGTCTATTTCTAGCGCGAAGCATTTTTTGCGTTTCGATAGAAGGGTGTGATTGCCGGCATACTTTCACATGAGGCGATACTCATAGTCCTCGAGAGTAGCAATGCATCTGTGATTGACTTCAGATGGAACCCATGTTCTATATGTAGTTGATTACAGATATCCATGGGCGGCAGTGACCCCTTACCATCAGGTGGACTGCATGCTCGTTTGCTACTTTAGTCAGATAAAAAAATGAAGATCTAAATAGGTTTCAACGAAATAATGCCTCACAGAACGTCGTGGCAAGCAGTAGCTTGGGAATATTAAAACGAGTTACAAAAACCGAGTAATGAGAGTCGTAATGTGTAGGTACATCTATTGTTATAATCACATTGTTTACTTCATGTATAAGTAGTTACTCACCTCGGCTGATACCGTCTCCAAAAATATGTCGAATTATGTATATTTCGTTTGTTTTTTGTAGGTATGAATTTGCTTGTACAAAGTACAAAAAGGTAGATTGTGAATTAAAAAAAACGGAATATCCATTTCCATATTAATTTAGTAAAAAGTAGAATTCTCATATTCAAAAGACATTTAAATTACATTTATTTGTATGGATGAAAGCACCAAATCATAAGGTGGTAAAGGTCAATTTTTACAGCATTTGTTTCCACCTAAAAACCTCATATAGGTAAGTAAAAAAAAACACTTATTTTAAGGCAGGCAATACCCCTGCATCATAAAGGTTGATGAGTTGAATATTAACTTTTTCACCATTCGTTTCATTTCATTTTATGTGAATCGTGTAGGTTTAATCTATGTTATCATTTATTTTGTATAAAACGAATCAATATTTGAACTTACCATCAAGTGGACTGTATGCTCGTTTGCAACTTCTACTAAGATGGTCGCCATAAAAGTGTGCCGGCAACACCCTTACATCAAAACCAGGGATGTAACGGAGCTCCGATTCCGGTTCCGATAAGTCGGAACTTCCGATTGTAATTGCACTTTCGGTTCCGATTCCGGTTCCGAAAAATTTAATTGGAGGTTTATATCGGAGGTCGTCAAATCAATTGCCCGCCAATATCTGTCGTATCCACCAAGCTTGGAAGGACGCGAATAAAATTTTAGTGGCGCTGGCCTAATCTACGAATCGTTAAGAAATAAATTGGACGGCGACAAAGCTTCAAAGCTTTCATTTATCAGATATAATTTCCTACTTTTGTAGTTAAATTTAATTCATCAATTAATCAGACAGTAACTCATTAACAAATGATTAAAATAAAATCTAATTATAATTAATAAACTCAACACTAAGTACACATTAAAACTATTTGTATATGGATTTATTTACATTAAATAAAACAAAATAAAAATCAGCACAAAAACAACCCTGGACCCTGGAGCGGATTTGATTTACGCAATTTGTTATCTATTTATGGGAAAATGTTAATAGGAAACATGCCAATTTTTGATATCATTGTTTGTGTATATTTTTTTTTTACTTTGTAATTAAAATTGAAAAGATTTACTGACATACGTTGTTACTAGCAGTCCAATGACGTATCATTGAAATCGACTCGGGTTTACGGAAAGAATCGAGCCATAATTTTTAAATATGGGGAGAATATGTTGGATCACTTTAAAAAAAACGTTACTTCCTCACCTTTGTTATCTAACTGCAATGGAAAGAGGGGAATGTTCTTCCAGCATAAGTATGTACTAGCAGAACCCGCAACTTCATTCGTACAGAGCATAATATGATCCATCCATTACCATTTTGTCAATATTCAACAATATATTGAACCACAAAGCCAAATACTAAGTTTCATTAAATTTGCATTACAATTGGTGGACTTTCATACAAACGTAAATTTCAAAGATTCTTTCTTAGTGCCCACCTACAATATAAAAGTAAATCGTGCAAAATTTTATGAATGTAATAAGTACATTCGTTTGGGCCATGCGTTGATATAACAGTATTTAAGTCAGTTGTCTTTTTCACATAGGTACAGTCCAAATAAAACACTTTTTTGCCACAATTTTTAATGACTGACTACCTCCGATTCCGATTCCGCTTCCGATTCCGATAAAATGAATTTGAAAACTCCGATTCCGACTTCGGTTCCGATAAATGACCTCCGTTACATCCCTAATCGAAACACATGAAAAGCTTCACGCTAGTGATAATGTGGCACTAATAATGTGGCGGTGATACTTCCCCGGTAGAATTGCACTGGTTCCACGCCTTGTTGCAATAGCGCCCTAGTACCACATTAACAGAATCATGAATTACAGGTCTTGGCAGGACTGGTGTCCTGATTGCCTGCTACCTGGTGTACTCCTTACGAGTGCGAGCCAACGACGCGATCAGACTGGTGAGGAAGAAGAGGCCCCGGTCCGTCCAGACCTCTGGACAGATCCTCTGCGTCCAGCAGTTCGAGCATTACCTTCTTCCACAGACAGTTGTTTTCAGCTCGAAGTAAGTGATTGGTGTCAAATTTAAAGGCTGGCAACACCGCCACGCCATTTGTCCGGCTACATCAGAAGAAGGGAGGTTTTCTGAGCGTATGTATGTATGAATGTTTGTATGTACCTACTACTCGACCAAAACAATTAAGCGCATGACAGTTGAAACGTCATTAGAACTAGGGATTTTCCATCCCGATACAAAGTGTATTCTATTACCAAATACCAAGAGAATGTAGGTTTACTATTATTAAAACATACGCCGTAGTGTATGTTCAATAGTCGTGTATTTATTATAGCACTTTCATGAGTTAAATATATTCGCAGACGTTTTTTTTTTATTTGTGTAAGAGACTGATGCCTGACACACTCGATTTTCGACTTGGGAGACAGAAATACTCAGCCCATGCACCTTCACTTGTTAAAAAATACATATTTTCAATGTAAGAGTCCTTTCTTCTCCACGAATAGTCTTTTTCCTACCCATTTTGATGTTTATTGACGAATAATCAACTAATTTAATAATAACTTTAAAAATTCTACAATCACTCATTAAATTAACATTATAACGAGTTAACATTAAACACGTGCCGGCTAACGTAAACACCTAGACGATACACGACTGCACGTCACTAGACGACGCGCGGGGACAGAAGCGAGGTGCGGGGCACGGAACCGCTTTTGTTTCAACGCCTAATTGTTGTGGTCACTGGTCAATAAATATTTCAATTTCTTTGCAACGCGCTACAGTCCAAACGGCTTGACGGATTGTAACATATGAAAGCTTTTCCTACGGCTCTCGAATCAAAAGACTGTCTTCGTTTAAACTTATTTATTTCTCAACACTTCTTTACAATCACTTTCAACCTTCTCACTTCGTAGCTCAATTAGGAATGAATGCTCTCTCCATTTCTACGACCCAAGAAAACTAACTCAATATGTAGGTAGGTACACAATTGTGTAATATC
This sequence comes from Spicauda simplicius, assembly GCA_949699795.1. Taxonomy (NCBI): domain Eukaryota; kingdom Metazoa; phylum Arthropoda; class Insecta; order Lepidoptera; family Hesperiidae; genus Spicauda; species Spicauda simplicius. The sequence continues at coordinate 2,508,767 of OX453080.1, forward strand.
ACGCCACTTATTAAATCCAAATTGAGCTACCAATAAAAATTAAACATAACAATAAAAATACACAATTATATTCTAAAAATACAATAAATATTAACAAATTTTATGGTAAGTTAGTTTATAATAACTAATACATTTTAAAATAACTTCCGAATAATCGAGATATATTTTTTTATTAATACAATCAATGCATTACAAGAGGTATAAATTTAAAATAAAATGATTTTCTACGAAGCTAACAATTCGTCCATCCTGATAAGTTTCGCGTCCCCGCGAATAATATATTAAGTATGACTATATATATATTTTTTTTTTTTTGACAGACCAGTTCGATTATTGTACATTCACACTTTCCAAAGTAAAAAATATTTAATATTTATTTCTAATACATTAATACATATATTATGTGCACATTGCACTAAAATAATAAGTCATTCATACTAGTTTAAGTGTACACGTTGCACTTCATAGAGTCATCTACACACGCTCATAGTAGCGTAGTCGTGCACCTTGCACTTCCGGGAATCATCTACACATTCTCATAGCAGTGTAGGCGTGTGCACCTTGCACTTCAGGGAATCATCTACACACGCTCATCGCAGTGTAGGCGTGCACCTTGCACTTCAGGGAATTATCTACACACGCTCATAGCAGTGTAGGCGTGCACCTTGCACTTCAGAGAATCATCTACACACGCTCATAGCAGTGTAGGCGTGCACCTTGCACTTCAGGGAATTATCTACACACGCTCATAGCAGTGTAAGCGTGCACCTTGCTCTTCAGAGAATCATCTACACACACTCATAGTGTAGGCGTGCACCTTGCACTTCACAATAGTATAAAAAACTCAAGCAACAATTTCAATTTCAATATATCATAGGTAAGTTATAAAAGTAACTAATACATAATAAATCACATCAATACCATTAAAGATAATAAACTTCTCATCAATACTCGCACTCACACAAGTCTCACCAGGATATAAGGAACTACTCATCAGTACTCTCACTCACAGATGAATCATCACTATCTTTTTTATTAAAACAAAGCCAAGGATGTATTTTATCGACGGAAAATGTACCTTTATACTTTAACGTCCCTTTTTTGGTAATAGGGGTATCTTCAACCTCATACCTATCATTATCAAGAATTTTAGTTACTCTATAGGGCCCCGAAACCTTGGGTAATAATTTCCTACTTTTACCTACAGTATGTGTTACTTTTTCAACTCTCACTAAATCACCTACTTTAAACTTAAACGGGGTTTTCTTTCTTTTATCATACCTTTCCTTTTGTTTCTCTTGCGTCTTTTTTGTGTATTCGTCTACTTCATCCCTAATCTTAAGCAATTTTTTATTGTAATTTTTGGCACTAACTTCATTTTTATCGGTTTCGTTATCTAAACTATCCTCGTTTATTTCAAAAACTAAACTACCATCATTAACTCCAGTAAGTCTTAACCCAAACAAAACTTCAGAAGGTGTTTTACCCGTACCTTTGTTAATAGTATTATTCAGTCCCCATTGTACCTGCAATAAGCGTTCATCCCATAGTCTTTCGTCTTTACCATGATTTTGCGATGCTAAAGAATCCAAAATTGTACGATTATATCGCTCCACCTGGCCATTAGCTCTAGGTGAAGCAACTGCATTTTTAATATGCTGAACTCCCACTTCAGTAAGAAAGCTTGTGAATTTGGAACTCGTAAATGACGTGCCTCTATCACTTATTAATCGTTTCGGTAAGCCAAACATCCCAAAATATTCTCTTAGTACAGCAATGGTTGAAGTAGATTTGGTATTTTTAACCGCCTTTAAAACAATAAATTTTGTAAATGATTCTACTATTACCAAAATATAAGAATTTTTCCTTTTTGATTTTACAAATGGGCCAACGTGATCAACATGAATGGTGTGGAAGGGCGTGGTTTCCTTAGGTATAGGGTGCAAAAAACCCTGTTTCTTTCCCGCTGGCAATTTATTATGAGCGCATTCTAGGCAAGAATTCACATATTTTTTTATAAATTTTCGCATACGAGGAAACCAATAATGATGTTTAATTTTATCGAAAGTCTTATCAAACGCGAAATGACCGATTTCGTCATGATTTTTTTGAAGTATTTGCCACCTACAGCCCTTCGGTACCACCCATCTTAATCCATCCTGAGTTATTTTATACACCCTCTCACGCTTGAGTACAAAATTTTTGCGTATCTCTACTAAGTCATCATATTCTTTATCAGAAAGGATTTTCTTAATACGCTGTATCTCAGAGTCACCTAATTGTACTGTTGTTAACCAGTCCTCAGTTATTGTCATAATGTCAAACGTGTCAATAGTCTCAACTATTCCTGCACTTTCAATCGGATTTCTACTCAACGCGTCAACGTGAATCATACCCTTGCCAGATTTATAAACAACGTTACAATCGTACTCCTGAATCAAACTCCACCATCTTGCAACTCTCGGTATCATGTCGCGTTTTAAAAATGTAGCTCTCAGAGAGTTACAGTCGGTTACAATGGTGAAATTTAATCCAAGAACGTACGTCCTAAACTTCACTAGGGCTGCAATGACCGCGAGAGTTTCTAACTCGTACGATGAAAAATGGGACTCCTCAGGTGAAGTCTGCCTACTGTAATAAGCTACAGGCTTAAAAATTCCATCGGTTTGTCTCTGCAGCAAAACGCTCCCTATACCATGTTTACTAGCATCCGTATGTATTTGTGTTTCAAGCTTGGGATTATATAACGCAAGTACAGGCCTCGATATAAGTGAATTTTTTAGTTTAGTAAATGCTTCATCTTGAGGTGTTGACCATGTCCAAATAGCATTTTTCTTTAACAACATCGTGAGGGGGCGAGCAATTTCACCAAAACTCTTAATAAAACGTCTAAAAAAACTAGCTAAGCCAATAAACTGTCGGACGTTATGTACGTCTTTAGGCTTCGGGAAGCTTTTAACGGCTTCAATTTTGTTAACTCCCGGTCTTACACCTTCGTGAGAAACCTCGAAACCTAAGTAATCAACGTGACTTTGGAAGAAGTAACACTTTTGCGGTTTTAACGTTAATCCTGACTCTTTAAATTTTTGAAGTACAAGTTCTAATCTAGCAATGCCTTCTTCGAATGACTTACTCGGCACCAGGACGTCGTCCATATAAGCTAATGCAATACTATAACGTAAATTACCAAGAACTAGATTTATAGCTCGCTGAAAAACAGCTGGTGCGTTAGCCAACCCGAAGGGCATTCGATTAAACTCAAATTGCCCATCGGGCGTTACGAACGAAGTTTTACTCTTGCTTTCTTCGGTTAGTGGAATCTGATAATAGCCAGAAGCTAAATCTAGGGCACTAAAATACTTATTTCCAGCTAAACGATCAATCTGGTCCTCAATACGCGGCAACGGATAATGTTGTTTGATAGTTTTCCTATTTAAGGCGCGATAATCTACACACAGACGTTTATCGCCAGTTTTCTTTTTGACCAACAAAACTGGACTTGCGTATGGAGATTGCGAATCCCTTATAATATCATATTTTAAAAGCTCTTCCACCATTACTCTAACTTCATCTCTTTCTGAATGACTTAATTTATATGGTCGATAAACGACAGGTTCTGTGTCGCCAAGCTCAATGTTCATTTCCACTATTGTAGTTTGACCTAATTCTGACAAATCTTTAGCAAAACAACTGCGGTATTTATTTAAGGTTTTAATTAATTGTAGTTTTTGATCATTATTCAAACTGCTATCAATATTAATGTCGTTTAATGTAAATGGGGGTCTAACAGTACTTTGAACCTCCTGTATCCTGTTAACACTTCGAACGTCATTATTCACTTGCACAGTACAAGCGCGAGCCATGATTTGTCCTTTCTTAAATTGAATCAATCTATTGTTATAGTTCAGAACAGTTAAGTGACCGTAACCATTCCTGATATTATAAGTACCAACTTCTATATCGTAGTTTAAGCGATGTCCAGATTCCACGAGAACAACTCCATTAAAATTCATATCAGTAATCACTTTAACTGAAACGCAACCCACAACTGTAACAGTTTTAAAACATTTTAGCATCAATCTAATATTATCTTTTGCTTGTTTTTCTGTAATCATCAATGCTGTGTTAGACTTAAATACCCATATATGGGGTTGTTCTGTAGCAGTCTGGCCAATAAGTAGATCATATTTTAAATAATAATCAGGGACGACTACTACCTCAACGTTAATTTTAGCGGTATCGATTTTTAATGAAACATCTGCCCTACCTAAACTACTCACAAACGTATTTCCAAAGCCTTTTAGTGTCGGTAAATTGTTTACTTGCCACTTTTCGTATGGTACAATTTGTTTCATAATGGTTTCTTTTATCAAAGTGCACTGACTACCAAAATCTACGTACCCTGTTAACTTCACATTATTGACGCTTACACACTTTACAAATTTGTCATCTACTATTAATTCGGTACTGTTGTCTAGTCATAATGTGTTAACTTCTGGTTTATTCACCCAAGGATCCTTATTGCAGGCTGGATCATCGTGACCAACACGTCTACACTTTTGGCATCTAACAATAGGTTTCTTACATCCCGATACGACATGTCCGATTTCATGACAGTTAAAACATTTAACGACCCTACTGACATCATTTTTTATAGTTTTACGCATAATTTCGGTTACCGGACGTACAAAATTTTTATTAAATCTATCTAACCGCTCATGTTTGATACCTCTAAGATAGCCTAATAGTTTATCAGCGTCTTCGAAACCTACTGCCTCAGCTCCATAACGAACTGATCTATCATCTATTCCGTAAACAATGCAGTCAATAGCATTTTTACCTGTTATGCCACACCGGTTTAGAGCTATTAATTTTTCATAATAGTATTCTTCCAAGTTATCCCCAAATTTTGCCCTTTTAGCTAACATCTCCGTAAGTAAATGGCCGTAATTTTCATAAGACGGAAAAGCGGTTTTAAGTTTTACAACCCATTCATCCCATGTAAGTAATACTGATGATTGTCCCTCATACCACTTCTTTGCAGTACCTACTAATTTTGGGAGAGCATAGTGAGCAGTTTGTTTGCTATCCCAGCCATAAATCTCAGAGCATTCTTTAACTTTATTTAACCAAGTAACAATTGTTTGATTTTTAGATTTAGGATCAAATTCTGGAACTACATTGTTATTGATATATCTGTCTTTGCTTTGTGGATTACCGGCTGAGATTATTTGCAAGGATTCCTTGATACATTTGAGTAGCTCATTATTTATAGAGTTAGCTGAAGGCTGCAGCGTGGCTGATGTACATGTTTCGTCAATAGCCGTGCGGGCCGGACTAGGCGATCTCTGTCTACGTCGCCTACTTGTTGGTTCTTCTCGGGATTTTAGTAAAAGTGCACGTGACGTTTGATGCCGAGGTGTAGGTGTTACCACTGACCTGGAGTGACTTCTCGCCTGTGAGTTAATCCTCGAAGACCTCCTAGATCTGCTGCGCCGCTCGAAGCCTTGCTGATCGGTGCGGGTCGCTGCTAATACGCGACGAGTTTCTCTCGAACCCCGGGTGCGTATTCGGGATCGGCTACGTCTCGGCGACCGTTCTGTCGTGCCGCTACGCTGCCGTCTGTTTGATCTTCGGACACTTTCGGACCGTTCACGAGGCATTTTCAGTCAATTGTACAAATCGTACAATACCCAATAATCTGAAATAATTACCAACAACGAGTACCTATTTCATATAAATATTTGTTTAATGCTAAGTTAGCCACTTCTAGATAAAAATACTCTTTTATATATAGTTATATTATATATGGCTAACGATAAGATTGGTTTTGATAATATAAAAAATATATATATATACATTTTACTAATTACAAATGTATATGACTATCAAGTTTCAAAGAAAGAGAAGAACAATGTAATGCAACGTATCTCAACTAGTATTAAAAATAATTTGGTGAAATTTTATATTAGCTGAACTGATAAAATATAATAACGTACCTTTTGTGGGCGTATAATCACACCAAGGTGGTAGCAATACACCAGAAATCCTCGATGTCGTACCACTTCTGATTTGAAAGCTTTTCCTACGGCTCTCGAATCAAAAGACTGTCTTCGTTTAAACTTATTTATTTCTCAACACTTCTTTACAATCACTTTCAACCTTCTCACTTCGTAGCTCAATTAGGAATGAATGCTCTCTCCATTTCTACGACCCAAGAAAACTAACTCAATATGTAGGTAGGTACACAATTGTGTAATATCACGCCACTTATTAAATCCAAATTGAGCTACCAATAAAAATTAAACATAACAATAAAAATACACAATTATATTCTAAAAATACAATAAATATTAACAAATTTTATGGTAAGTTAGTTTATAATAACTAATACATTTTAAAATAACTTCCGAATAATCGAGATATATTTTTTTATTAATACAATCAATGCATTACAAGAGGTATAAATTTAAAATAAAATGATTTTCTACGAAGCTAACACATATAACATATCATTTGAAACGACTCAGTTGTGAGAGTGACATAGGCTATATAATTTTTAAATATGAGGCCTGGGGTCAGAAAAGGTGGGTATTAGTAAGTGGGGATACGACTTCGTCGTAGTAACGAGTTGGCGTAGCGCCCGTGTGGCCGGCTATGCGTCAAAACCTTTGTGTTGCGACGACGCAACGCAACGTGCCGTGTGGACTGGCTCTAAGATGATCGTCTCATATAATAGAAAACAGACATCCACACGCTTCCACCGAAACGGAAAAACTCCTTCGCGCTAGAAAGAGATGAGGCGGTGGTACCTTCCCGGACGAACTACTTCTACCACCTTTTTTATATGACTGAAGTAGCAAACGATCATGCAGTCCACCTGATGGTAAGTGGTCACCGCCGCCTACGGACATTTGTCATGAACTTTATCTCAGACGCTTTGCTACTTCCGAGGAGTATAATAATCATTGCCTCGTGTGAAAGTGAGCCGGCAACACACCCTTTCATCGAAACGCAAGAAATGCTTCACGCTAGAAATAGGGGTGGCGGTGGTACTTCCCCGGTCGAACTACACTGGTTCTACCACCTTAAAAACCTGTAAAAAATTATCTGTAAAAACAATGTATCAATGCCAACACTAGTAATATTTCTTATCTAGTATTTATAACAGATGACGCCATTGAACTGCAGTTCAGTTGCGGTCATCAGTAATCGTTAAATGCGTATTGCACTGAGTGATATCGTCTATTTTACCTAAAAGCCAGGATGTTTTTCCAAAAATGTTCCTGAGGACTATGTTTAAACCTGAGTGTGTCCAAATCAGTGGCATAGAGTGCCTCTCTAGCCCTGTATCAAAATTACTTGGGTCCAAACGAAGGGTAAAGATTTTTTACGAAAGAAACTAAGATGCTTGCTTTACATTAAAATAATCTACCGCCCCCACAAATTATTTCGACAAAGAAAAGATCGGCAGCTTTACTTATTTTACAGTTCGTTGTCTACAAGTGATGAAAAAAAAACCATGTTATTATTAATATTTTTCCGCCTAAACGTGCCATCAGGGGCCCATGGAACCCGGGACCATATCCCATCAACTGATACGGTTAATATGGCAGTAGCGACGCTCCCGTTCCTAATGTTGTTTTAAATATAATATTGAAGTAGCAAAAGAGCATGCAATCCACCTGATGGTAAGCGGTCTGCCCATGGACATCTGTTAGCAACTTCATATAGAACATAGGTTCTATCTGAAGTCAATCACAGATGCGTTGCTACTCCCGAGGACTATGATGGTCGCCTCGCACAAAAGTGTACAACCACACTTCCACCGTAACGCAAGAAATGCTTCACGATAGAAATAAGTGTGGCGCTGGTACCTCCCCGGGCGAACTACACTGGTTCTACCACCTTTTGAAAAAATGTTGATGAATAGTGGATTCAACGGAACCCTTGATTTATTATTTTTGTGAATATTGATTTAGAATGTAACCCATATTGTATCTGGTTTTATGCACTTCCCAAATTTGAACATTTTTTATACTGGCTGAACCCAAGGTTTGAGAGGCTTAAGTCCATTCGTAGTCCCTGTAGCCTCGGGGTCAGAATAGGGCTACGGTATCCCCTGCCTGTCGTAAGAGGCGACTAAAAGGGGCTTCCGGGGTTGCAGACGGCTAGAGTGGGAGCTGGAACCGTTCGGTCAGGCAATCCCGTGTGGTCGCATACCGTCGTAAAGACTAGAAGGAGCGGTGGGCCCAGCCGACCATCTGGAAGGAGCCCGATGGGGCAGCGCGCTCGGAGGATTCCGGTTGAAGTCGTTTCGAGATCCCGGAGTCCTCCTTTTCAGCGCCGAGGACGGCCACCGGGGGGGTTTTAGTGCGGTAAAAATCCCACATAACCCTGCGTCGCACCCACGGCGTCGGGTACCTTTGGAAGGTTTCCCCTTCGAAAACAAAAAAAAAAGTCCATTCGTAATTTCAGAAATAAGAGATCCTAACTTCAAATTTAAAATTTAATAGACTGCTTTTTTGTGATTGATTACCTTTCTCATTTATAATGTAATCTCTAATTTATAATGTAATCATACATTTCGCTGAAAAGGTGTGGTTGCCGGATCACTTTCTTATGAGGCGACCATCTTAGTCTTCGAGAATAGTAATAACGCATTGTGCGAAGTATTATACGACGTTGGTAACAAAAGTCTGCGGGCGGCAGTGACCACTTCAATTGAACTACATGCTCCTTTGCTATTTCATATGTATAACACGCACGATTTCTACACCCATAGCCCACACTAGGATTTTCTCCTGTATCGTGGGTGCCATGGACACACACAAGACGAATACACAAACACCCAGACCCAGAACATGAATCTAAACTCATCATTCAGATACCTGTCTGGCCGGGAATCTAACCCGGGACTCACTGCATGTCAAACCGGTATGGTAACCGCTGTGCCACGCGGGTCGTCGAAATGTATAACAAAATGCGCTTTCAACATATCTACGGAGAATTGTAACCTCTGCGAAAACGCAATTTCAGGGAGCCTCTAATGCTGACAAAAGATCACAAAACAGCTGAATTTACCCTCAAGCAGTACCTCTACAGGCAACGGGCTACGCTCCATGGGCTTGAGGAGAGAGCCTTCAGAGAACTTCCTAAGGTACGTTCTTTATACTTTAACAAGTCTTCAAAGATTTTTTTGCCGAAATTTCGACATATTTCTTATTTATTTTTTGGAAACAAAATATAAATTAAGACTTATAGATAGCTTTTAAAATTAGGGCACATATCAATAAAGTTTCACTAATACCTAACTTATTCACTAACTTGCATGGTAAGTAATTAATTAAACAATAGGTACTAAGGGATATTAAAATTAGACAATTTGAAAGTTAATACAATATGCTGAGTTATGGAAAATCGTTAATGCACAGAAATAAACACTTTAAAATATACATTAAATGGACAATTATAAGAACTATGTTGTCAAACTAATAGCTTGGGTGAATATGTAAAAGTTAAGTAGAATGTTAAGTTAAAAGGAGTACAGGTCGCCCCCCTATCAGATGGACCGATGACCTGAAGAAGACAGCGGGAAACCGTTGGATTCAGAGGGCACAGGACCGGTTGGAGTGGCGCCATTTAGGGGAGGCCTATGTCCAGCAGTGGACATCAAAGGGCTGATGGATGGATGGATGGAAGTAGAATGTATCTTTGCATTATGAAGATGAAGGCAATTGAAGATGTCTATGAATTGAAAGTATTTATTGTAACAATTACAAGCACGGTATAAAAAGGTGTTAAGTGTGTAATTTCTTTTTCATGGAGGAACGTAGAAACGATTTATAATGATTTCGACCCAGTTGCATGGATCGTGGTCACGGCGCAACTGGCGCAATAGTTGCGCCGTGACCACGATCCATGTATCACGATTAGGGATTGCAATCCGGCATCATTTTCAATCCGGCCGGATCCGGCCGTTTTTTTCTCAATCCGGCCGGATCCGACCGGATCCGACCGGATCCGGCGGCATTAATCGAACGGTTAAAACAGTGTAAAAAAAGTATCGATTTCTAACGGTAATTATTTTTGTAATGTGAAATCTTTGTTAAAATATACAATCACCGGATCCGGCGGAGGTCCGGGTCCGGTTATGAATTGGTACAGGATCCGGTTTGCGTAAAATTGAGCCGGATCCGCCGGATTACCGGATCCGGTTTTCCGGATTGCAATCCCTAATCACGATCCGAAATATCGGCAAAAGAATTCTTAAAAAATTCAATCGAAGATTCTATCAGACTCTTATATACTTTCTAGATAGTTTACTGCCTATGCGAGCGACTACTGAAGCTGTGTGGGAGTCAGCAGAGCGCAGGCCTGGACTTCCGGATCAAGAACAGGCCGTTCTACAAATCTTTTTTGTCGTATAAACTAAAACAGTCCAAGCCACCAGACCCAACCACTCCTGAGGAACTTGTCATAGGTAATCAGTACTTCATCTAACAAGGAGACTCAAGTCTGTATGGGTCTGGGTTTTTGGTGGTTTTTTTTTTTTTTATTTGACTGAAGTAGCAAACGAGCATGCAGCCCACCTGATGGTAAGTGGCCACTGCCGCTCATGGACATCTGTAATCAACTTCATACAGAACATGGGTTCTATCTGAAGTTAATCACAGACGCGTTGCTACTCCCGAGGACTACGATGGACGCCTCATATAAAAGTGTGCCGGCAACCACACCCTTCCATCGAAACGCAAGAAATGCTTCACGCTAGAAATAGATGTGGCGGTGGTACTTCCCCGGTCGAACTACACTGGTTCTACCACCTTCAAGCTTTTTTTTAAGATAACAGTAGCAAACGAGCATGCATTTCACCTGGTAGTAAGTGGTTGCTGCTGCCCATGAACATCGGTAAGCAACTTTACATAGAACATAAGTTCTAAATGAAATCAATTACATTTTTAAGCTATTGCATAGCTATTAATGCGGGCTTTGAGCATGGCGACCGGTTTAAGAAATTCCGTCACGAAAAAAACCTAACACGGGGGGTGTTACTTCGCATACCATGTAGCGCGGTCGAGCGTTCGCTTAACGTGTATGTATATGGTACATTACGAAGATCGCACGGATCGGGATGAGCTGTTCGGAAATCGGACGAATATGTAAACAGCTGTTTGTGAGAACGTATATAGTATCAAAGAAAAACCTTGAATTAATATATCAAAGAAAAAAAATGCTGCATAAATAAATAAATAATTATAATTGCATAAGTTGATAAAAAAATGCTATGCAATACCTTTACCGCGGCAGTCCCCGAGTGCCGGACGATTTTTTATCATTAAACTGCATGTGAAATATTAAGTGACCCTTTTTCGCCTATTAAATCTAAGAAAAAATAATTTCCCAATACATGTGTTATTGAAAAGTCGATAAAAATATTAGTTTTATTTCGAAAATATATTAGGGGAGGGGGGCACCACACCTTTATTGTTCTGAGGCCTTCAAACCTTCACATCCGGCCCTGAACAAATACACGATTATTCACCACGATAGCAGACGGTCACGCAGTGCGTTTCAGGTTCGATCCCGGGCCAAACAATATCCAAATGAATTTACATTTCTTTTATGGGCCAGATTTTTTGTGTATTAGTCTTTGTCTGTGACCATTAAAATCACGACACGAGAAAGTACTATTGTAATGAACGTTAATATTACATTATAACTACACAATACACATTAATTTGACGACCTGCGTGGCGGTGCGGTTACCGTACGGGTCTGACACGCAGTAGGTCCCGGGTTCGATTCCCGGCCAGACAGGTATCTGAATGAGTTTAGATTCTTATTCTGTGTCTGGGTGTTTGTGTATTCGTCTTTGTGTGTGTCCATGCCACCCACGACACAGGAGAAAATCCTAGTGTGGGGCTATGAGTGAAGAAAGCGTACAAACGTAGCGTATTAATTACTACTATTATTATTATTATTATTATTTTTATTTGATGAAGTAGCAAATGAGCATGCAGTCCACCTGATGGTAAGTGGTCACTGCCGCTCATGGACATTTGTAATCAACTTCAGACTACAGAACATGGGTTCTATCTGAAGTCAGTAACAGATGCGTTGCTACTCCCGAGGACTATGATGGTCGCCTCGTATAAAAGTGTGCCGGCAACCACACCCTTCCATCGAACCGCTAGAAATGCTTCACGCTAGAAATAGGTGTGGCGGTGGTACTTCCCCGGTCGAACTACACTGGTTCTACCACCTTCTAATATTATTATTATTAAATATACGTAATAATTCTTGATTTTGATTGTATTAATTTGTAATTTTTGTTTTTCTTTGTTAATAAGTGTAATTGGTGCATACCCATTCTTTGTAATAATAAAATAAATGAATTTTAAACTATTTCACAGAACAAGTATCGAATCTGCCTATGGTGGAGTGGCGAGATCCTATAGAAGAGGATATTGAGAGGAATCTCGAATCAGTGAGCAGATTAACTGGTAATTCTTATGGGGGTATCGTCCCAGCTTTGAATATTCACGAGGTAAATAAACTTTCTATAGTATTTTTAACTAGTTGAATCCCACAGCTTCGCCCGCGTTAACAAAAATCGATTGTCCCGTGAGAATAAGATATTTTCTCACGGTAAAAAGTAGCTTATATGTTAATCCAGAGTGTCAGCTAACTCCCTGACAAATTTAATGAAAATCGCTCCAGCCGTTTCGACGTGAAGACGTAACAAACATACACACTCACAAGCTTTCGCCTTTTTAATATTAGTATGATTATTCTTAGGCTTCCGTACCCAAAGAGAGCAGTGATAGCCTAGTGGTTGAAACTTGCCCTCTCAATCGGGAGGTCCGAGGTTCAAACCCAGGTACGCACCACAGATTTATGTGCGTATTAGAAATTAGTTATCACTGCTTTTCAGTGATGGAAAACATCGTGAAACCTAAACACCTGAGAGTTCTTAAAAAAAAAATCCGTGGTGTGTGAAGTCCACCAATACGCACTTGGCCAGCGCGGTGGACTGTGGCCTAAAACTCTCATTCCGAGAGTAAACCCGTGCCCAGCAGTGGGAAAATAATGGGTTGAGAATATATACCCAAAGAGTAAAAACGGAACCTTATTACTAAGATTCCGCTGTCCGTTTGTCCATCTGTCCGTCTGTCCGTTTGTCCATCTGTCCGTCTGTCCGTCTGTCCGTCTGTCCGTCTGTCCGTCTGTCCGTCTGGCCGTCTGTCCGTTTGTCCGTCTGTCCGTTTGTCCATTTGTCCGTCTGTCCGTATGTCCGTCTGTCCGTCTGTCCGTCTGTCCGTCTGTCCGTCTGTTCGTCTGTCCGTCTGTCCGTCTGTCCGTCCGTCACCAGGCTGTATCTCATGAACCGTTATAGCTTTATTTGACATTTTCACAGATAATATACTTCAGTTTCCGCTATAACAAAAAATACTAAAAACAGAATAAAATAAATAACTAAAAGAGGTTCCCACACAAAAACGTGATTTTTTGCCGTTTTATAGACAATGCTACGAAATAGTGATGTGCCGTATCGTCAAAATCATAGATCCGCGGATACGGGTACGGATACGGATCTCAACTTTCTTACTTTAGGAACTTACTTGATGCACGTGTCTTTGAAGCGACAATTTTGTTGACATGTTTTGATCTGTACCCTTAGTAAGAGTTTATTATGTCTTGCAATTCCGGTTAACAACATTGTATGAAAACTAACAAATGTCGGCTTTTCATGACGGTGTGCGCATCGTAAAAACTACTCCCATATTTTTTTCCTAACGCGCCTAACGAAGTATAACTTCATTATTAAATATAAAAGATCCGTTTGAGATTCGCCTAAAAAGTAACGGATACGGATCTCTCTACTGCCGAGGATATCCGCGGATACGGATACCGATCTACGGCACATCACTACTACGTAATCGTGCGCGAGTCCGACACGTACTTAGTCGGTTTATTTTACAATTGAAATAGCAAACAAGCATGATCGGGGGACATCTGTAAGCAATATACATGTCGGCGCGACACCGCGTATTTATGAAAAACATGTCACCGAAAATAATTACTTTCGTTAGTTTAAAGATCGAAAATTGTTTGTTTATTAAATGAGCAATATTTAGTGATTTTTAGAATTGTAATTTAGTTTACCCTCCATAAATTTTTTATTATCACCTCACCCAACTTTATTATAAAAAGGCGAGCGCCTGCCGGTAGAAAGAGATTCTTGTCTACCGTCGAAACGATCGGACCTCCTAAACTGTGAATAAATCGAAGAAGTTTACTGCTGTGTTTTACTTGAAATCTTCAAGAATGGAGAATAAAGACCCCGAGCCTTGCTGACGTCCAAGGTTGGGGTCCAAGGTTTTTGCAGTTGCATGATTATATATATAATGTATATATGTATATATTTATATATTTATTTGTATATTTTCATACTTTGAATAAATAACAACACAACATAATAATGCTAATTTTATGGGAGAGTCAGATAAAAATTAAACAATGCTTTTTGATTTAATCTCTTTAAATTTTAACATAATGTAATAAGAATAAAAGCATATTTAATTAAAAATTGATGAATTTTGAATTATGCACCTATTCGCGCAACAATAGAAGTACCTACCTACTATGGCAACCTCTCTCAAACAATTATTGTCCCACTGCTGGGCACGGTCCTCTTACAATGAGAGAGTTTCAGGCCAAAGTCCACCGCGCTGACCAAGTGCGAATTGGTGGGCTTCACACACCTCCGGGGGCTTAGTGCGGTAAGAATCTCACATAACGCGTCGCTCCCACGACGTCGGGTGCCTTTTGAAGGTTTCGCCCTCGTAAACAAAAAAAGTACGCTCGTTATCATGGTAAACGCATTTAAAGCGAACAAAACCGCAGAAATAGGCTAGTAACATATATAATTATGTCGTCCCTGTAGTTCCGAGATCAGAATAGGGCTACGGCATCCCCTGCCTGTCGTAAGAGGCGACTAAAAGGGGCTTCCGGGGTAGCAGGCGGCTAGAGTGGGAGCTCGAACCGTTCGGACAGGCGATAGGACGGTGGTAGAGACTAGACGGGGCGGTGGGCACAGCCGCCCATCTAGGAGGAGCCCGATGGGGCAACGCGCTCAGAGGATTCCGGTTGCGGTCGGTCCGAGTTCCCGGAGTCCTCTTTATAGCGCCGTGAACAGCCACTTTGTTTAGTGCGGTAAAAATCCGACATAACCTGCGTAATCCTGCGTCGCTCCCACGGCGTCGGGTACCTTTTGAAGGTTTCCCCCTCGACAACAAAAAAAAACATATATAATTATGTACGTCTTACATCAATTAAATAATAATAAAATGTTTCAGGCATTCACCATCGATCACCACAGTCTTCCAGAAGAAAAACAGAAATACTTAAAACAGTTACGCAATGATATTAATCAGAGGAAAGAAGCGATGGCCAGAATTGACGAAGAGGTATGGGGAAACGGTGTTCTTTATTACTTTTTTTATCTGACTGAAGTAGCAAGCGAGCATGCAGTCCACCTAATATTATTATATCAATATAATAATTATTATCGGCGACGTGTTTTTCATAAATACGCCGTGTCGCGCCGACATGTATAACAGAGTACATACAGAAAGTACATTACAGATCCGTTTTTTTTTAGATGACTGAAGTAGCAAACGAGCATGCAGCTACCTGATGGTAAGTGGCCACTGCCGCTCATGGACATCTGTAATCACTTCACACAGAACATGGATTACATCTGAAGTCAATCACAGATGCGTTGCTACAATCTATACTTATATTATGAAGCGGAAGAGTTTGTTTATTTGAACGTGCTAACCTCAGGAACTACTGGTTCGAATTGAAAAATTCTTTTCATGTAGAATAGACCATTTATCGAGGAAGGCTTTAGGCTATATAAAATAAAAAGCAAGGAAAATTATCCTTGAGGGCTTCCAAGGCTTATTCATCCTGCGTACGCTGCGAAAACGGTTCAAGATACCAAAAATATATGTAGGTATGAAAACCATTCCACGCAGACGAAGTCGCCGGCACAGCTAGTGCATTATAATACGGAAGTAGAAAATGAGCATGTGGAGTCAGGTGACGATCTGATGGTTAGAGGTCACAGCCGCCCATTCATAGTCGCATACGTGCTACCTCTGAGGACTTGGAATGCCTTGGACATGGGATATTCCCTAAGACCAGAGCACAGCAGCGTTTAACACTGCGATTATTAATAGGCAGAAATAGGTGTATATCTAGCGTGAAGTATTTCTTGCGTTTCGATGGAAGGGTGTGGTTGCCGGTACACTCTTATATGAGGCGACCATCATTGTCCACGGGAGTGGCAACGCATCTGTGGTTGACTTCAGATAGAACCCATATTCCATATGAAGTTGCTTACAGATGGCGCAGGGTGGCAGTGACCACTTACCATCAGGTGGACTGGATAAAAAAAGGTGTGGAAGTGACGTTTCTGGTGACAAAAAATAATAGACCAAGAAGATATTATTAGTTACGGATATATTTGTTAGAATTATTGTCTATTTGTTTGCCTGCTTTTGAAATTTCATCAAAACCAAAATTTAAAAGTTATGTATTTATGGCCCATATAGTTAAAAATACATTTATTCTCAGGAGTAAACGCATCTGTAAATTACCTCGCGTAAGACAGTAGTGGCTATTTACTATCAGATGGACTGCATGCTCGTTTGCTACTTATGTATTTAAAAAAAAACTCATTTTAAAAAATCTTTCTGCTTTTTAAAATGTGTTCATAATATTATTTTTTTTTCAGGAAGATCCAACAATGTTGACTGGTTTGCTTTTTGAATGGCTGGAAGGACTAAAACAACCAGTTCTGGACAGGGCAGACTTGTCCATCATAGTTGGTCGGTCCACCAATGTGGAATCGTGTGTTTTAGCCTTAGAAATGGTGAGAAAGTGGAATCATGGCATGTTAATTTACTCTTTGGAAAATGGTCTTACAATTACATCAGTTTTCTTTTAAATTACTAATGTTTTATGGCCTTGGCCTCTTGCTTTTTGCCCCAACTTTATCGTTAATTTTTATTACAGCCATAGACAAATAACCATAGTTTTACTACCTATGAGCAGCAGTATGACTCTGGTCTTATTTCAACGGTGTTATTTTAAACACATCGACATCTAAAACCCATCTTATTATACAGTAACATAGTTATATCCTGTAATCAACTTCAGATTTTGCTTAAAATTGCCGTTGGTCTATTTTAAGGTGAACTCCATACCCATGTTCATACTTTTTTTTATTTCAGGAGGACGTCATGCTCATTGAGTACTTGCTACGTTTCGTGACACGTCTACGGCCTCTTGCGGCGAATAAGAAAGTTGATATAATCAAGCGTTTAATTGCATCATTAACACACCAAACCGTTTCTATCAACAGTATATGTCTTCCAACGCAAAAAGACTTTGCTAGATTAAGAGACGGGACTTGTAGCCAAGTGATTAATTTTATGTTACGGATGGTGATGGAAATACAAAAAGACATGGTCAAGCCTGGACGAGATGACACAGACGTGGTGGTCAGGCCGGCAAGGAGACTCAGAATAAAAGCTTGGAAATAAATATCTTTTTTTATTTATGGATCTCTAAAAAAACGTAAAACCTGAATGTATTTTGCTAAACGATGTAGTTTTAGAAACATTGTCAATCAAAATACTAAATAGTTATTGGCCGTCCATTAAACACGTGAGGAATGGAAAGGGGAGAGGCTTTGGCAAAAATCACGAAATATCAAAGGGCAGAGAGGGGTGTAGTAAGATATTACGTGGATTAATGTTTTATCAAATGCTCGACTTGCAACATGCTTATCAGTTGAAAAAATTATTGCTAATCGTTGGTCCCAGGACAGTATATTTTAAATATGTTCATGCACTACTATAATACATGTTTCTCGCATGAATAAACCATTCCCTTAATTTATTTTTAAGCCAGTCACAAACAAACTACAAATCCTGTGTTTATATGCCTGTAATTAAAACGAATATTCTAAAAACATTAAGATTTTTACTTAATAAGATTCTAAAATACTATAAAAACCGCCTCTACCAGACAAAAATACGTATAATTTTGGCTGGGAGAGGAGGTTGTCCTAAACCTCACCTCGTATCACCAAGGGGGAGAGAGATGTTAAAATGTTAAAAAAACATTAAATGGTTAATTGACTGCCCCTTCCATTAATTTTTGTCATGACTGCTACCGACTAGGGGCCATCCATAAATTACGTCACACAAATTTCATTATTTTTGACCCCACCCCCCCTCCTTGTCACAGTTGGTCACATTTGTGAGACCCCCCCTCCCTAGTGTGACGTCACATATTTAAATTTTTTTTCATCTAGAAATAATTATTTAATAATTTATTTATTTATTTCAATTAAATTTTTTTTTATAAATTTAACATCAAATCAAACATTTCACATTCTACTTTACTTTTGATATTATCACTACTTTTCAAAATTTTCCATAAATTGTTGACTTCCTCTTGTACAATTTGTTTTTTTTTATCAGCATAAGCTGCACTGTACATTTCATACAATTTACGATAAAGGTTACTTATACTTAAGTCACTCTTTTTGTTCATTTTAATTTTTTTGCGTAAATGTCACAATTACAATAATTTAATAACAAAATAGACGAACTAAGAAAACGGCGATGTTTCATTAACGTAATTCAGTTGTCAAATGACAATGAACGAAATCGCCGCTATGTACTGTGCGTTGGCGGCATTTATCAAAGGGTATTAGGCGGTCGCCGCGTAACACTAGCAGAGCGAATTGCTGACAAAACAATTCAAACCTTACTGAACTACAGATAGAGTTGCAAATGATTTGATTTTTTTTTTTCAATAGTTACATATTTGTGTTTTAAAACATAATATCGATAACTAGATTATAATGGGTTTAGAAGTGTGACGTCACAAAATTTAGGACCCCTCCCACCCCCTTGTCACACATTGTCACACTTCGTCGACCCCCTCCCCCCCCCTTAACGTGTGACGTAATTTATGGACGGTCCCCATAGTATGCATCTATTAAAACAAATGCCTTGTATCAGGTACTCGTCAGAAAATCTCAGTGCAATAAGAAAATGATAAAATGTGGGTCATAAAGAAAGGACATGGCCAGCTTGTATGGCGCTCTTATTGAATTATTTTTCAATCAGGTCGTAGGTTTTTCCCTGACAACGAAATAAAAGGTCAAAGGGTGTAGGGTGACCTTTTTTCCGTCGTGAGGCATGATCAGCCTGGCGGGAGATTTCCCTTTAAAAACACCTGTATGATGTTTTATAAAAACCCCTAAAAGTAGGCCTAAAAAACCCCATTCTACTTTTTATCCACCACATTTAGAGTAAAACCTCTAACTTGGCATTGGCAACCCTGAAACTGAGTTTACACAACGCCATCTTGTATACCGCGAGTGAACTATTTGCTATGATACCATAATTTAATTATTATAAAAATATATTCATATTTTTTTTACATTTCTTACTTTTTTTTCTTAACATCATGAATCGCATTATCTTCCGAAATAAAAATCGTACTCACAAACGAAAGACGAGAGAGATTCGTGTTCTTTCCGAACGTAAATAGATTTCTATTTAATCTGTATCAAACTATCAATACATTATTTTATCTGTGCTATTCGAGCGCCCATGTCATCGAATCTACTTACACGTTGACTGACACCGCAATTGGTATACCAATAAGAATTTTCCGGCATAATCTTATCAGTTTCGTGTGAAATTACACTAAATATTTGGAAAATGTCGTCCTCCGATGAAAGCTCGCAACTTAAAGCTGGTCATCCCCCTGCTGGTATGAACTCTTTGTTTATCTTTCTATGACTTAATTACGAATGTTTTTTTTAATTTCGTGAGAGATAATCACGACATATGGGAATACTTATCCTAATTCCAATAAATGATGCACGAACTTTACTTTTATCTGTTGTTTTGTAATAAAGAAGATAATAAATTGTTTTTATTACTACAGATCTATCTATAGTATATGCAATTTTTGTTTTTAAACAAAGGATCAATAGTATGAAGGTCATAAAACGTCAATGGTAAACCGGTTTTCGGTCAAGTGCCTAAATCTTTTGTTTGTTTAAAAATAGATGCTTCTGTGTATATTTTTATTTTACCCCAAAAAAATACAAATGATAATTCATTTTATATCCTAAATGGGATCATACTCATAATTGATAATTTGAGTAATTATCGATTGCTCCAAAACTCGTCAACAATTAATAAACAAAAAAATACTTACTTCAAATTTTAGAATTAAACGGCTCACCTCTTTTTTCAAAATCATGACATATTTTCGAATAAATTTGTGATATTGGTAGGTAATTCAATTAAAATAAAAACATATCACCTAAAATCTAATGAGCAGTAATGTTATCTTCCTTATCAGACCCACTTCAAACAAGGACGAGTTACCTTTACTGTATATGTTGTCAGACATTCAGTCACCATATTACGAGTTATGAAGTTTATCAAAACAGTCATTGTTTATTTTTGCAGCCATCATGCATAGCGTAATGGAAATTGCTATGTATGGATGAAAACATGAGCAATTTTTTTTGATGAAACATAATTTTGTACTCAGGATACCAAGTCAAAGCTATGTAAAAAATACCCCGATTTATACCCTAATCTTTACACAGTTAAAGCCGGCGGCATGAGGATAACCCAGCACAAGCTGCCACACCCCAAGGACACTAAGGAGGTCCCCAATGAAGACCTGACGGGTCTATCTGGCCCATCAGCCGTCCCCTCCAACCCTGTCTCCATATCGGGTGCTCCGAACCGAGGTAACGCTGACTTCACTCCGGAGGCAGCGCAAGTGGCCCACAGCCCCAAGCCTCCCGCACACATCAATAACAGACCCAACCCACACATTCAACAACCCAGGAAGTAGATTTATTTAACAACACGGCCGATTTTCACCACAAAACATTGTGTGTAATAATAAACAAGCTATTTCATATCACATCATGGATTTGAACAGTGTATCAAGTATTTTAACAAATAAACAGAAAATTTCATAGTAGAATTCCATTTCATGTATTTTAACTAACTTCAGTCGCAAACTCTAATCCAAAATTACAAAGTAAATAACAAAAATAGATGCAGTATCCTAAAACATTTGGCATTTTTAAGTTTTGTTGAAAAATGATGATGTTTTAAATTCAATTTGAGTAATAATAAATGACTTTGAGTGGTAAGTAATTTCTAAACGTTTTAACCAGTGTCTGTATCTATCTATATATGTATCTAATACTTTAATATACTGTATGAACGGTAAATATTGAAATGAGTTAAAAAAAAATATAAAAAAATTTAAGTGATCTTTAATTGCATACTTAGAGTACACATTATTGAAAATTATAAATTTGTTGTTTTTTTTATTACAAAATTTAATGATGATTTAATCATCAAATTATCAGATTTAACCTTATTCATTGTTGTTAAAAATTAAATTAATTTATGTGCTAACAACTTATTATTTTTGGATAGTGGCACAACCACTTAACTTGGTCTGGTCATACAAACAACTAAATAAATAAACACTTGTATGAAGAAGATTGGTTGTACAACCATCAATGTATTAGGTCTTATTTGTTTTAATACATTCCAATAAACGAAGTAATAGATTCAAATTCTTACTATTTTCTAATTTTTCAAATTGATTATACGTTTTTGGCTCCTGTCTATTGTTTAGAGAAGTTTTGTTTCTCGTAAACTTTCATAATTATGCCAGATGCATGATTGTACATGTCTAGACTAGTTCACACTCTCACGCACACACATACATTACGAACACACCAATCAATAAACCAATTTCGCGAATAGTCTAGGCATAAATTATATTTTCTAAACGAAAAGCTACTTCTAAGCACTTTGGTTTTAAAGAAACATAATATATCTTCATAGAGAGATCATATTAGTTATATGTTCTTGATTGTAAAATTAAATTCAATACTGTTGAGATACTTTTGAATTATATATACATACAGAAACATATCAACCAAGCTTTGTTTTTATATAAACACAAAACATACATATTTGTATACAGGGTGATATTTTTTTCATGTGTACATGGATAACTAAATTCAAAACTATAAGGAATAGGGAAAATGCTAATAGGACACAGGACGTAGATTTTGATTAAAGCTAAAAACTATAATGGTACCTATAGTCCAATATTTAAAAAATGTTTTTCGGGTGTAAAAAAAATGTTTTTCTCATAAGAAAACATTATAAATTGTAACACATTGATAAAACATACATACAATTTACATTTTATTTTCTGTTCGGGAATAAAAAGCACTCTCTAAAATAGTCACCCTGTATACATTTGTTTGTGCTTATAGTGGTTGTAATAATTGTTTTATTTCATCCTATAATTAATATAAGATAAATATGCTATATTATTTAATAATATATGTGTAGAAAAATCATTATTAAATCATGATCATTTGTAAACGAATCAAATAGACATCTAATATTAATATTTTTACAATTAAAATATTTATGTAATATTAAAAGTTGTAGGCATGACATTACTTAACACCTATTTGACTGATTTGTCACCAGAGAGTATTAGATGTCTATTCGATTTATTCGTCCATGTTCATAAGGTGTAGGTATATAAAAAAATGTTTGAATTTAAAATAATTTATTAAAAAAAAAAGCTATTATAATCGGTGTCATTATACTTGTAAGTGCATTTTTCATTTCATATATTGTGTCCATTAGAAATGTATGGTAAGTTTATTTTGAGTTTGTAAGACTTGTTTCCTATATTAGTCTAAAGTCCTCTATTATGGTATGAAAACTTCATCCAAATTGGTTCACTTGTTTTAAATAGGCCAACAGTAATTACCGACGAAATTCAAAATAATTTAAGTTTTTTCTAATAAAAAAATAACATAACCTAACCTAAATGTAATTGTTTATGGTTATTATATTTTGTTTAGATACCTTTTTAATTTCAGACCAAAAAGAAAAACTAGTGTTCTCACACTAGTTTTTCTTTTTAGGCAATTAGATTTTTTTCAGTCTTAACTTTTTTTTCAATAAATTACCATTGGTATGATGTGTAATGTAATTATCACAATTAGTACTTTCTCTAAAACAGGATTGTCCAATTTTGCCAAATTGACTTGTTATAGCAAAATTGGTAAATAAAAACAGATGTATGTTGGTTTACCAAATTCTTTTTCTAAAACGTCTACTAAGTCACATTTTAGTGTGAAAAAGAGGGATATCTATCAAAAGACAATTAATTAAAAAAAAAAACATTCAATTTGAAAAATTTTGGTAGAACAAACTGATCTGGCAAAAATCAGACATGTGTATACTTTTTCATTAAGAGCAAAGACTTCACTTTGACTAACCATAACATACAATTTCATGTATCATTAATATAATTATAAGCTTATGTTAATCTGTGTATAGATATTATCTAGATATTATTCGGTGCTAAGTACAGTCATGTTCAGTTGAATTTTTTATGAGATTGAGAGCTCTCATCGAATTAACCTGCAATTTCTCTTCTTTTTGCCCACTGCTGGGCACAGGTTTCACCATAATTGGGAAGGCCTTTTTCCAACTGTGGGGAAACCTAGAGTCCAAAAAAAAGCAATTAAAAAAGAGTCCATGGACTTCATTGGACTATTTCTTATTAAAGCTTCAAAGATCGGTAGCAAAAATAGTTCTCTTTCAGAAAGTAACGGGAGGGATTGTAATTGTTGTCTGTTGTAGACAACTAGTTGCTGTTTATTATAAATGGATCTACTTTTGCAAAAAGGAACCAACGAGCTTTCCTCCTATTATTATTAAAAATGTTGATGATTTTCGATAATACCATATTTGTATACATAGAACAAATTATTTTGTGCAACATTGTAAGTAGATTTTATTAAAAGTAACCTAAAATTATGCAGTAAACAAAATTTCGACAAGTTTATTGTGTGGGTTTATTCTGTTTTGCATAAGTAGGTCAAATTAAGGAACGAAAAATCGCTAATCAAGGTTCAAACAAGTGGGAGGGGGGTTGTAGTTACAGAATGTTGAGAGGAAATTTATGTAAAATTCAGTATAGCTGCTTTGCAGCACAATAATTCAATGCAGCAAAAGAAACACCGTTTAATAGGAATCTTCACTCGCATATTTCATAGAAATTTCAACTCCGTACATGAATATATTTCTTTTCTTTACTGAGTGCATTTTATTACATTCCTAAAATATTATTTCAAGTACACTATCTATAGTTATTTTTGAATGTTTTTCAAATTGCTTCGGTCATCAAATATTCGGAATTTGGGACCATGAGTTTTGGAGTTTCTTTTAATTTTCTATATTTAGTTTTTAAATATAATTGTAAAATACAATTTGGTTGTTTTCTTTACAATCCCCTTAATGTTAATAAATTATTCCTTATTGTTATTATTTACTATAAATTAAATAAGAAAATAAATAGTCGATTGAAACTTTTGATGATTTTCAATTTTCATTCTACTTTCATTTCATTCTTCATGTTGTATGTGTGTGTGTGTGTGTGTGTTCATGCGCGTAGATGTGTGCATGTGTAATTCATGTATTTTACTCAAAATTAATTATTCTTTACGGGTTTAATATAACGTCACATGTGTACGTTTAGAAATAAAAAAACAATGATTGTATTTTTTGTTTCGTCATTGATCTATTATTTATAATGTAGTCTTACGGGACGATGTGGTCGCCAAGCGACCAAGTCCTTTATTTAATAAATAATACGTTTACAAATCTTACAGTAAAACTTTGAACTACACATGTAGTTCTCGGGGACCGATTAAACTGAAAATTTATTTGCACATTTGGTTTTGATGACAATGAATCATTAGTTTAGTAACACCGTTTCAAATCCAAGATGGCGGTATTATTGGAACGTATGACTGTCAAACTGCTTGTCGGTGAAGGAAAATATCGTGAGGAAACCTACAAACCCGAGAGTTCTTAAAAAAAAAGTTCTTGGAGGTGTGTGAAGTCCGCCAATTCGCACTTGGCCAGCGTGGTGGACTATGGCCTAAACTCATTCTGAGAGAAGAACCGTGCCCAGCAGTGTGCCAATAATGGGTTAATGAGATGGCTGACAAATGTTTTCTGAGAAAAATACGAAAAGTATTTTATTTATCCAGTTTTTAAAAAGGACATTTATTATAAAAAAAATATAATTATTGGAGATTGATATTTAAAACTTTACTATTAAAAAAACTCATATTGAACGAAACGTGTCTTTTTGCGTAAAATATATTTTTAAACAGATATCTTCGCAGATATCGGTCAATTAAAGTTTATCGCTTTATTGATATTAAATTTGGCAGATAAGGTGTATGGTTGCATGTGATTTAGAACCGTATGCAATATTTAAATATTGTTTTGTAACATTGAATTTTGATTAATAGCAGCAATGTTTTTAGTTCTGATGAGTCTCAATGAATTTTGATCATAACCAACTTTGAAAAAGGAGGTATTATGTGGCTGCTTTTTTTTCGGCTGAAGTGCTCACGAAAGGCATCGAACATTATTGAAAGCCATGTTTAACAAAATATTACGTAAATTTAAATGAAAAGGGAGATGGATTTAAATGAAATTATAGACTGGATATTCAAGACAAAGTCTAAATTATACATTATAAATATATTTTAATTCGTTTAGATTTTATTCTGTACTATAATGCTATTTTAAACACAACAGACAATAAATGGGTCAACAAAATCTTTCTATATTTTTTACTTTTATTGTAATTTTGTGGCCGAGCATAAGCACGACTTACCTTTAGTTGATCACGAGTGTCCAAGGGTCACCCTGTAGTTTCGGAATTAATACAGGGTTATAGGCGGTAAGAGTGGGACCTTGAATTGTTCGGCCAGGCGACCTGGGGAAGGACGGCAGTAAAACGTTCAGAGAGAAGCCATGTTTTGTATGAAGTTGATTACAGATGTCGCAGGGCGGCAGTGGCCACTTACCATCAGGTGGACTGCATGCTCGTTTGCTACTTCAGTCAAATAAAAAAAAAAAAGGTTTCCAACTCTAGAACAAATTTGTGTATTCAACTACGTACGTGTACAGGGAAATAAATAGTCTGAATTTTATAATAAAAATTTATTCCTCTTGTATAAACTGTTTCTATTTTCTAGCAAATGCAACAGGAAGAAGGAAGGGCTAATTTTCCTCACATTTGCACCAATGCTTAAAAGCAGTTTAAATACAGTCTGTCTTTTTTAATATGTACCTAACGAGTATTCACGATATGCGATTATTGGATTTTGTTTCTGCCGATATTTCCACCCACTTGTATGGACCATGGTCACGGACAAGTAACGATCTAAGCAGTTGGACCGAAACATCGGCATAAAAAAATCCAAAAATCGCTTAACTCGTTACAGAACAAAATGTATCCATTCCGCGATAATGTTAGTTTAAAACCAGTCTGTCCTATTGATTTCTCGGACGTCCAAGAGAAGACTTGTATCTGGGTAGAGCAGTGCTGCTCAACACCTGTGACAAAACATGCCTAAATGAACTAAGATAACAATAACAGGATTAAAGAACTTTTTTTTTTGTTGTTTTCGAGGGGGAAACCTTCAAAAGGTACCCGACGCCGTGGGAGCGACGCAGGGTTATGTGGGATTTTTTCCGCACTAAAACCCCACGGGTGGCCGTCCTCGGCGCTGAAAAGGAGGACTCCGTGATCTCGAAACGACTTCAACCGGAATCCTCCGAGCGCGTTGCCCCATCGGGCTCCTCCCGGACGTGGCTGGGTCCACCGCTCCGTCTAGTCTTTACGACGGTATGCGACCTCACATACCGCCGTCCTTCCCGGGATTGCCTGACCGAACGGTTCGAGCTCCCACTCTAGCCGTCTGCAACCCCGGAAGCCCCTTTTAGTCGCCTCTTACGACAGCCAGGGGATGCCGTAGCCCTATTCTGATCCCGGAACTACAGGGCGTAGGATTAAAGAACTAAATGTGCCACGAGTGTAGTTTCAGGGGGAGGGCGGTTGAACCCCCAAAACCTTCCTCCTAGCTACGCCTATAAGGTGTGATACATTTCGTATAGTGAGAACGAATGAAAACGAAGTAGAAATACTAAATCGTAGTATATCGTCTAAGTTCTAACGAATTAAGAGTACCTAATGATTTCGTCCTAGTAAAGGACAAACAGAGATAGCATTGTTTGTCCTTATACCTATATACCTACTCAAAATTCAAATTAAAAATTAAATTAAGTTAACAACGAAAAAGTTTTATTTTAAGTTTTAATGGGCGTAGCCGTAGCCCTGTAAATGGTCCAAAAACAATGACGATGATCGACATAGATGGTCGAAAAAAGACCGGTAAGTCCCTAATTTCTTTTTGATCCTATCTATGCGCTTCTAGTTTTCGTTTTTTCCTTGCCTAAGCTCATGGTGGGTACCCCCTAAACCATTTAGATATTAAGTTACCTACGCCTAAAAGACATGGAGCCATGTACCTAACTATTCTGGAATCGTTGGAAATACTTACCTCGCCATCAGATTCTAAGTTATGAGTCCGTAATGATTGCTCCACGGACGACGCATGGGACCCTATAAATGAAATGAAAGATCTTTATTTTGTCCTAGAAGTGGCCACCTCCACAAGTCGTCAAGAGATGGCGCCACCAGGACGAACTTCCACGACTCGTCAAGAGATGGCGCTACTTGTATTCTGAATCACGCTAACGAAGTATTCTCAAAATCCTGTATACATACAAATTCCTAACAACGACTGTGGGAGCACGGCCGCCCCTCTGGCATGATCACCTGGGAGATCTGCCTTTGCCAAATAGGTACTTTTAACGCCTTAGCTCGCTTCGGTCACGTCTACCACGTTGATGAGTACCTCATCCTCTATCCTATTTGTTAATCTGCAGGTGATGTGTGGCCTGTGTGAGTACCTACGTCACCTAACGTCCACCGCACCACTCACCGAAGGAGTGAAATTCCATCCACATCAACTCGACCCGTAACGGTCCTCCACGGTACGGTTTGCGCGCTCGTTTTTGCCACGGACGTGCAAGTTGTGGAATGAGCTTCCTCCTGAGGTATTACCGGAGCGCTATGACATGGGGTTCCTCAAGAAAGGTGCGAAAAGTGCTCTCCTTCAAGCCCGCAATGGATTGGCGACGATTGGTGTTGTGAATGTCCATAGGCGACGATGACTACTTTCCATCAGGTAGCCCGTCAGCTTTATCGTTAGATTAAAGCATAAAAAACAATAATACGAAGTATAATAAACAATATTTGACGTACTTACGTCTCATAGATTCCTGCTTTTCAGTCTGCAATAATAAAATGATATTTATTTACTTTTGTATAAGCCTACAGGACGTTTTAATTAATTCCCCAAAATAAACAAAATGCTGTACTAATTTCCACAAACAGCTATTTTCGTATTATGTGCCTTTTATTTTCATCGTAAGATATCTTAAAAAGTTCAGAGATAGATGCACAGAACTTACCAACTCGATAACACTAGGTTTGTAGAACTTTGCATTCAAATCCTTTTCACTGCCAACGCCCGTGACGGTTGCTAGAAGAAAAAAATGATACGGAACCCTAATAAATATAAGGTAGTACAGGCACAACAAGTATAGGCACATACACTTGTATGCACATACACATAGGCACATATAAGTATAGATATGTAAATACTAGAAAAATATTGGAAGAACCTTCTGTTTCTAAGTACTTCTCAGTTGAGGTCGTATTCCGATCCGGTGGTAGCGTAAGAAAAAAATGTAACTGACAATTAGTAAGTGCCCCCGTAGACCGGAAAAAAAGGACATTTCAATACGTTATATATTGTTTATTTGTAATTCAATCAGGAGACACCGCCGTCATCTGTTTCTGCCTAAAACGGCAGTGTTAAGGTGCTGTGTTCTGGTTTTAAAGATGTAAGGAGACTTCACCGAATTTTTCAAATCTACTCATAATCCTTTTCAAGCAAGCAAAACTAATAAAGTGTACATCCATGTTTCACATGGTAAAAATAGAATCCCTGCTTATAAAAATTTCTGCATCATAGGCATTGCTGGATCTAGAAATTTTGGGAAGTTCGTATGTTCCAAAAAAAATTGTCGCTCCTTTAAAGGTGACAAACAGACATAAGTATTATGTGCGTTCAGGGGAGGAAGTTTAAGGCGAGAAACTGTGCCAAGGGCTCTCAAAGTTGCCGCCCCCTTTTGGCGGAACGATTCGTACCCCTTGAGAAACAGGAGCACAAATATATAGGTACAGGGAAAAACTGTATGTGTGTGAGATTTTACGTACCCCAAATAAATACATTATTTTACTTCGTATAATCCTCCCCCTCCCCCTAATTTTGCCGCCCGATAATCACCAATAATGGTCCCGGCAAAAAATCAAATGCCATTAGTTTTATCGTTAGAACGTTAAACAAGTTAAGGGCGTTCCTAGAACTCAGTATATGAAATCGAGCCCTAGGAGCGCTTAAATGACACTAACACTGCTTCCTCCACACAGACTCGCGGTAATTGACCCGCTTTGCCCCGCGGCGTCGCTTGCCGCGCGCGCGACGCGTGGTGGCGCGCGAGTCGCAGGACAACTTGCGGGACACGTGGTGGTACAGGCAACGGGACGACGCGTTCGATACCTGGTACACCACTTTATTGTACAGGGTAGTATGAGTCCGGTATAACCGGCACCACCGTCATACCTAATTCTAGCCCTATACATCTCTTTTATACTAGAAAGTACAAGGTAGAGCTGTAGTTTGACTAGGGAGGTGTCACCGTCACAGCTTAACTTAGCAACGTAACGACTTTTTTATCTGACTGAAATAGCAAACGAGCATGCAGTCCACCTGATGGTAAGTGGTCACTGCCGCCCATGGACGTCTGTAATCAACTACATACAGAACATGGGTTCCATCTGAAGTCAATCACAGATGCGTTGCTACTCCCGAAGACTATGATGATCGCCTCATGTGAAAGTGTGCCGGCAACCACACCCCTTTTTTTTTTGTTTTCGAGGGGGAAACCTTCAAAAGGTACCCAACGCCGTGGGAGCGACGCAGGGTTATGTGGGATTTTTACCGCACTAAAACCCCCCCGGTGGCCGTCCTCGGCGCTGAAAAGTAGGACTCCGGGATCTCGAAACGACTTCAACCGGAAACCACACCCCTCTAACGAAACGCAAGAAATGCTTCACGCTAGAAATAGGTGTGGCGGTGGTACTTCCCCAGTCTACCTAGTATATCTAGCCGGTGAGATTACCGGTACCTTTTATATGAAGTGACCATCTCAGACTTCGTTAGTAGCAACGCATCTGTGATTGACTTCAGATAGAACCCTTAATCCAGTGGCGTAGCGCGGGGCGGCAAATTATCTAGTTTTGACGACCTTTTTTTTCAGTCGTCAATTTGCAGAGAGATAATTGAAAAGAATATGTAGGGTTCGCAACCTTTCTTTTTCGCCGATGGTTTCGAATTTAAGGGGGGTAAATTGTACTTTACGGCGGCATGCG
Source organism: Spicauda simplicius (assembly GCA_949699795.1). NCBI lineage: Eukaryota > Metazoa > Arthropoda > Insecta > Lepidoptera > Hesperiidae > Spicauda > Spicauda simplicius. Next base: position 2,539,379 of record OX453080.1, read on the forward strand.
ACCACATAGACCGCCGCCCTTCCCGCGGTCGCCTGGCCGGACGGCTCTTCCTCGCCTCTTACGACAGGCAGGGGATACCGTAGCCCTATTCTGGTCCCGGAAATACAGAGACAAGTCATACAAATACAACCTAAATTCTATCTGATATTTTGACAAATACTAACCAATTCGCACTGAGTATCATCGAGTTCGTCTTCCATGATATCCAATTCATCCGTGTCCTTAGCGGGGATGATCAGCAACTTCGTCTCTGGACATGAACTTGACACCACCATTTCCGAAGACTTGGGAAATATCAAGCGATGTGCTGTTCTGAAAGTTGCCTAATTCATGATCGGATCATGATTTTTTTATAAGAATGTAGAAGAAAACGAGCCTGCAGTGTAACTGATGGGAAATGTGATGGTAAGAGGCCGTTCAAGTATTACGTAAGCACTTTTGGGGGGGGGGGGGGGGTGTCGTTGTTTTGCTAAATTTGGATAACATGAGGGAGAGGGGTCTAAATGTAGTTATTAACTTTTACAATACTGTACAAAAAATAGGGGGAGGGAGTTAGAGCTTTGCTCACTTTTGCTGAAAAGGGATTGGGGGGGGGGGGTAAATAACTGTAATAAATCTGCTTTCGTAATATTTGAACGGCCCCTAAGTAGGCATTGCCGCTCATGGACTCTGTAAGCAACTGAGACCAGTAATTTTTCTTCTCCAGTACCTTCAAAAGGTACCCGACGCCGTGGGAGAGACGCATAGTTATGTGGGATTTTTACCGCACTAAAACCCCCCCGGTGGCCGTCCTCGGCGCTATAAAGAGGACTCCGGGTACTCGGTTCGAACGCAACCGGAATCCTCTGAGCGCGTTGCCCCATCGGGCTCCTCCCAGATGCGTGGCTGGGCCCACCGCTCCGTCTAGTTTTTACGACGGTATGCGACCACATATACCGCCGTCCTTCCTTGGATCGCCTGACCGAACGGTTCGAGCTCCCACTCTAGCCGCCTGCAACCCCGGAAGCCACTTTTAGTCGCCTCTTACGACAGGCAGGGGATGCCGTAGCCCTATTCTGATCCCGGAACTACAGGGACAACTGAGACCAGTCCTATCTGATTACAGATGCCTTGCTACTCTCGAGGACTAAGATAGCCTCATATAAAATTGGGCCGGCGACCAAACAATTTCACCAATTTGCAAGAACGGCTTCAGACTAGTTTGTGTAAAGATAGCGTTTTTCAAATAAAGTGGTCTATATTCTGATGATATCGGCTCTTCTAATGGGTGTTATTTGTGAGTGGGGATTAGCCAATTTGGCACCACGCCTGTTTTTTTTTATATGATTAAAGTAGCAAACGAACATGCAATCCACCTGATGGTAAGTGGTCACTGCCGCCCAAAGACACCTGTAAGCAACTTTATACAGAACACAGGTTCCATCTGAAGTCAATCACAGATGCATTGCTACTTCAGAGGACTGAGATGGTCGCCTCATATAAAGGTATACCGGCAACCACACCCTTCCATCAAAATGCTTCACGCTAGAAATAGGTGTGGCGGTGGTACTTCCCCGGTCGAACTACACTGGTTCTACCACCTGGTATATGTTAATTTACACAGGAAGACCATGCTGCCCATCTCCTGGATGTTTTTTCTCAATCGCCTCCTACAACATCCAGGGGGAGAGGATATTCAAGACCGACACCGAATGACGTACAACATTTGTATTTAAGTCCGAAGATTAAACGACCCGCGTGGCGGAGCGGTTACCATACCGGTCTGACGCCCTGGGTTCGATTCCCGCCCAGACAGGTATCTGAATGAGTTTAGATTCATGTTCTGGGTCTGGGCGTTTGTGTATTCGTCTTGTGTGTGTCCATGGTACCCACGACACAGGAGAAAATCCTAGTGTGGGACTAAGAGTGTAGACAGCGTGTTTTACTAGATCGAAGAGTAGCGATAACCTCATTGCTGAAATTCACTCTCTCATTTCACTTCACTTCACTCTATTAAGAGGTCCGAGGTTTAAATCCTGGGTTTAAACGACGTATAAAACACGGATTTTCTAAAGTGATCAGTGTTCTACGGTGAAAGGAATGTGAAATCTATACGCCTTCTTAAAAAAGTTTTCAAAGGTTTGCTATGGCCAAAAGTCCTCTTACCTTGCGAGGAGACCAATGCCCAGCAGTGCCAGATTAAGCCAGCGCGGGGCCTGTAGCAAATTCTGACAGGAGGCCCATAGTTTGCCTTAAGTAAGGGTATTAAATAAAACAAAACTGTTACTAGTAATTTTTTCTAGATTTAATCTAGGAAAATTTAGAGATGACACTTTCTATATCTTCTTTCAGTTTAGGATTTTTAGCAGGTAGGTGTTGGGCCTTGGGGCCCCTCTAGTCGCGGGGCCCGTAGCATTTGCTACTCTTGCTATGTGGCTAATCCGGCACTGTTGCCCAGCAGGGGGCAATAATGTATTAATATCTCGATCAGTACCTTGGTATATAACTTGGGGGTTGGAACACTTCTCGCGTGGCCATATCCTGACAGATGCCGTCCAGAAGAACAATGTCTTCCATCAGCTCGTTTACGACAAACACCTAGATACAAGAAATTAATTATTATTCTACTTTTAACACGACAGCTTGTTGTTTACCTTTTTTTGTTTTATCAGACTGAAGTAGCAAACGAGCATGCAGTCCACCTGATGGTAAGTGGTCACTGCCGCCCTGCGACATCTGTAAGCAGCTTCAAATATAACATGGGTTCTATCTTAAGTCAATCACAGATGCGTTGCCACTCCCGAGGAGTATGATGGTCGCTTCATATAAAAGTGTGCCGGCAACCACACCCTTTCATCGAAACGCAAGGAATGCTTCACGTAAGAAATAGGTGTAGCGGTGGTACTTCCCCTGTCGAACTACACTGGTTCTACCACCTGCAAATTCTACTTTTAACAAGACAGCTTGTTGTTTACCTTTATCTAACATATTGATTTATACCCAAGACTTTCACAGACAAACCTTATCTTTGCCGCCCTTTACAATGTAACCTTATGAGTTGTGTTTGTAGATAAGTTTGTATTGAAACGTAGGATTGCACGCACACAGCGTGCATTCCTTATGGTTCCAGGATCCGGGATCGCCTGGCTGGAAGGCTCGACCTCCCAATCTAGCCACCCGCAACCCCGAAAGACCCTTTTAGCCGCCTCGTTTTAGGCAGGGGATACTGTAGCCTTATTCAGGTCCCAGGACTACAAAGACAGTCAATACTCTAAGACCTAGGGCGTAAATTAAATTTGCAATGTTATTTTGGCGTAGGTCGGCAAAAATTACATAGGATTCATTATGAAAAAATATGACAGCAAACAAGAATCTGATTTTAATTCTGCCGCACTGGTTGTAAAAAAATGCCTCTCTTGCCCTGCGCTACATCGGACCCGGGTGATCTAATATCACGTAGCTTCTCATAAACAAATTATACACGCCGTCCGAGCGGCCCCGTACCATGGGGCAAACTGAAGATCAGCGCCATGTGCTTGCTTGTCTGCGCATGGCTTCGCTGAGTTTGACCCCATTCGCGGTAATTACAGCACATAATGCACTTTAGATAATTAATACTTTTTTATTTCTTATTATTGTTATTATGTACTGCTATGTGTTATAATAATATATGTTTTAATGTAGTCTACTTTAGTTGTGCCGTTTGTGTGTTGTAATTTTCTCGAATAAACTTATTTTTATTTTTATTTTATTTATTATTTTATTTTTATTCAAAATAGCACCTTAAAAGCCTTCAAGCAAGGCACAAACGCGTGCTCAAGCCGCATGCTAAGCCGCTCGCCCGCCCAGCCGTGGTACGCCGGCACGCTGGGCAACACCATCAGGGACAACTTGATGCCTATCTCCCGCCACATCGCTGATTCCAACCTAGCATGTTAAAATCTAGACATCATTAACTTAAAGTACTATTTAGAATGGATTTAGTAGACTACCACCACCACACCTACTTATATCATGAAGCAATTATTGTGTTTCAAGGGTGTAGTTGACGGCTCACTTTTATGAAAGCGCACCATCTTAGTCCTCGGGAATAGCAACGCATCTGTGATTGTCATCAGATAGAACCCTTGTTTTGTATGAAGTCTTAGAGATGTCCATGAGCAATTGCCACCACCCATTTCTGTCTAATTACTGAATTAGTTGACAGAATCAGGGATGTTATAGTTATTCCAGATTTTGGGATGTTCTGATCTGAAGGACGTGGCAATAGAGACATAGATATATATGATGGTTGTTATAAAAAAAGAAGCAAACAAGGTAAGTAGCTTTCCACCCATGGACATGTGGAATCTGCCCTAAATAAGATCAGAATCATACAGGTAGATTACAACAGATGCGTTTCTATCCCTGAGGACTAAGAACGCCTCAGATACGTACTTATATCTCATAAGAACAAAACTGTTGTTATAAGGCAATAGTGTTGCGAAATTAAACTGCTTTGAAGTATGATAATTATAACAGAAAAAACACAAAATAAGCAATTACAACAACGGAGAAAACAACACTAATCAACTAACTACTACAATAAGTTAGTTACAGTAAGTTAGTTAAACCTACTAATCATTATATCGAAGTAGTCTCTTAAAAGCTTCAACAGATTCGTAGTTTACCCCATGATAGGATGCGGTGCCAGGTTAAAAGCCTCTTTGATGACCGGCATCGTGATGTAGTAGGCCTGCACTGCGGTGTCGCAGCGCACCGTGTAGCTGTAGGGCCTGTTCGTTAGGACCTAACAAAATAGTAAATATACATGTCAATGGATGTAGAACTCTTTATAATATTTTTCTATTATTATCTAAATTATATTAATTAACTTTATTATTTTAAAATAAATTGTTAAATTCAATGTAAATTATACCTAAGTAAATATTCATTTCTATCAATATTTAGAGCGTCAATTAGTATGTAAGCCGTGTTCATCTATAATTGTGGGTACACGAACGACTTATCCTACTTGTATTAAATTTTTAACTATGGTGAAATGTACTCTACGTTGGTGAACCTAATAAATAAATAAATAAATAAATAAATAATAAATAAACTTTCTTTCCATCCATCAGCCCTTTGATGTCCACTGCTGGACATAGGCCTCCCCTAAATGGCGCCACTCCAACCGGTCCTGTGCCCTCTGAATCCAACGGTTTCCCGCTGTCTACAGGTCATCGGTCCACCTGGTCCCCGCGCCTGGCAAGCGTGTTGGTGACCGCAGTGAGTGTTGGAATTTCACAGGAGATGCTGCTGCCCATCTCCTGGATGTTTATATCCCTTAGTCACCTCGTACGACATCCACGGGAAGAGAGGGAGTGGTGCTGGTCAAGACTGACACCACATAGCCGACAAACGACAAACTTTCTTTAGAAAAAGAAAATACACGTTAATAACGGGGAGACACCACTGCCACACACTTGTTTTATCGTGAAGCATGTCTTGAGTTTCGGTGGAAGAGTGGGGTTGCTGGGCGACAATTATATTAGACGACCATCTTGAAGCGACGCATCTCTGATCGACTTTGATAAGTATGTATCCCTTACATACATAACAGAACACATACATAACACTGCTTATATTTATAAAATTTTATTTATTTGATTTGGTATTTATATATATTGCTTATTTTAATTGCTATAAATTGTATGATGTCAACTTACTCCATAACCTAAATTAAAAATTTATATTTGAAATCAAATTTATGTCATTTGCATTTGTAGGTAGAATAGGAGAATATGTAATTTATGTATATGACCGTTATGTACCTTATTCATATGCAAGTAAAGATTATTGTATTGTATTGCATTATCAGGCAGAAATAGGCGTGGCGGTGGTGCTTCCGGAGTCGAACCAAGACCTCTACTATCTTAAATACTAACGCCCAGAACTCCGATAGCATTCCCCGAGACAATATAATCCTGGCTTGCTTCAGAGAACTTCAGGTCAGTAAGGAACTCGTAGTTCGGAATCGCTTCGTCGATGTCCCCGTCAGGCGGAACGTACGTGGCTTCGAGGAGGCCTGAGACCAGGATGTAAAGGCCTTTGGGCTCGTCACCTGAAGATTGGCTTGGAATATTATTTAAATTTTAACGAAATCATCAGTACCAAGAGTAAAATAGCCAATTTTAGAAGAAGGATTTAACACGTTCCTACTGGACTGGATACTGGAGCTAACTTTTATAATCAATATGAAAACATTACGGCAATAAAAAAGATATACAAAGAAAAACGACAATCCCACTGAGTTTCTTGGCGGATCTTCTTAGTTGAGGTCGTGTTCTGATCCGGTGGTAGTGTAAAAAATATATATATATAACTGACAATTTGTAAGCGCCCTCGAAGGCCTATGCAAAATAAAGACATTTCATATCATTTCCCTCCCTTTCGGGACGTGGCTGACTGACATCAGCGCCGGCCGACGCAGCCGGGCCGCGAATGTATGCTAACGCCTTCTCGTGACCCGGCACCACACGTCCAGAGGAACGTCGCGGGGTTTTATTCGGTAAGAGTCCAACATAACCCTTGCGCTCACCCGGGCACAAGGGGATCCATGAGGATTTCTCCGCGTTAAAAAAGGATTTAACACGTTGCCTGCGACATCATTTTTAAAGAAGGACAAAAAAGAAAGTCCTGCAAGAGATCTGATAGATCTCGTAATGCAGCGAACGTGTTAAAAATGTACCGGCATCATTAGTGATGATGATTCATAAATAAACATTTAGTGCATGTGTGGTATAACCGAAATTAATTAAATAATTCTTTTCAGGTGTATAGTTGAATATAAGCCTCCTCTAATGTGGTTTTGACAATAATCACTGGGCCTAGCATGCGTGTTGATGTGACACAGGATGACATTGTTGCCTATCTGCTGAATGTTGTTCCTCAGTCGCCCTATGACATTCACGGGCAGAAGGGGAGTGGTATTCAATATCGACACAAATTAAATAGTTCATCATAGCAAAAGCTTGACAGACTGTTATAATTTCTGTTTCAATATTTTAATGACTATAGTCATTATTTTTAGTTCTCAGTTAAGCATTCGGTTTTGTTTTTCTTTTAATCATAATGACACGTGACATTTAAATTAAGAGTGGGTAGTCTCGAATATAGTTTGACAGCGTCGTCGAGATTGCCGCTTGACAGCTTGACACCAGTTGATTACCAGAAGTCACGCGAGGCGGACGTTTTCTAGCTTATTGGCTCTAAATGCAATGTAATGTAATGTTTTTAGTGCTCAGTGTAGTGTCTTGACTCAAGTCGTAATAAACGCTTTAGAATTTAGGTATTACTACATATTTTCTGCCACTTCACAACCACTATGGAGGACCAGCGCGGACCATCAAAGGTATATTTGTATTGGTTTATATTGTTGCGATGTATTTAAACATTTGTACATATAACCTGTGTCACTTTGACTAGGGATTGCAATACAGCCTCATTTTCAATCCGCCCGGATCCGGCCGGTACAAATCCGGTCACCGGATCCGGCGAATTTGATCCATAAGTGTAATGATGCCGGATCCGCGCGGATTACCGTACCCGGTTTCCCGGATTGCAATCCCTAACTTTGACTACTAAGAAAATTCTAATGATATGTCATTATTAGCTTTTTATTAGCTTCACCTGTATGTTTGTTTGTATGTTTGTAACCGACTTCTTTGGGCGCGATTTTGACCCACTTTAAACGGCCAGATTTCGTTCAAACTTTGTAGATTTATTGAGGACCGATGACAATACACTAATTTGATAAAATTATTCCATTTTTTAATTTGACTAAAAAGTAGAAAATAATGATAGTTTAAAAAAACTAAAAAACACGCTTTTTATAGAAAACCGAACTAAAAAATAGAAAATAAATTTTAATGAATTTAAATTAAGAAAATAGTGTTAAAAATTGCAATGAATAATAGTGTGAATAAAAAAAATGATTTTATTTTAAATAAAGCGTGTTTTAGTTTTTTTTGACTATTATTTATTTATATGTTATAATTCATCAAGATGTCTGGTCTGTAACGCGTGCGTAACAAATGGATAACTAATACAAACCTCTCGAAATCAATATGTCGTTGTAATTGTAATTAAGTATTTCAGAGTTCTCTATAAAGAAATCGGCAACCCTTTGATTGTTTTGAAGCCAAGATACTGAACGTAATTGAGTCTGCAAGGCAATTAAGGGAGTATTATTCATTACCCATTAGAAGTAATATACAGTAAAAGATTTTTATTCACGGTTTCCGCATTCGCGGTTTCAGTATTCGCGAATGCGCTACAATAACACATTTTTTATCTGACTGAAGTAGCAAACGAGCATGCAGTCCACCTGCTGGTAAGTGGTCACTGCCGCCCGTGGACATCTGTAATCAACTTCATACAGAACATGGGTTCCATCTGAAATCAATCACAGATGCGTTGCTACTCCCGAAGACTATGAAGTTCGCCTCATGTGAAGTGTGCCGGCAACCACACCCTTCTATCGAAACGCAAGAATTGCTTCACGCTAGAAATAGGTGTGGCGGTGGTATTTCCCCGGTCGAACTACACTGGTTCTACCACCTTGATTATATACATTGTCATAGGATACTCATTGTCGTGGCAAACGTGACCGAAATGGGTGGAGCCATGGAAATAGCTAATACTATATTACTTTAGTTTTTAAACTACCTCCGGAGAAGAGGGCGCCACTAGGCTTCCTTTATGGCGGCATAACTGCACTTTTTCTTGGATGGCGTTTACCAGTGACTTATACTCCATTTCGTCCAGAAATCCTGTGAATCCCAAAACTCTTCAAATTAAAATTTGATTTAAAGATGAAATAAAAATTATCCTTCGTAAATTGCAAGCGCTCCGTCTGTGTAATCACATTGTCATCTGATTTAAAAATTCTAACTATGTGAACTAATTCATTAAAAAATAACGTGTTCTTGTAACAGTATGGTTAGTTCCTTTCGAAAGACTTTCTTAAATGCATTTAAAGAGTTTCCATTTAGTTCTCTGGAGAACTGCCTGATACTAAAAAAGCGAGTGAAGCGTGGTCAAAACGGAGAAAAAAATTGTCAATAAATACGGGAAATCGTTTCTTTGCAGTTCGCTAGTAGAATCAAATAATTACATGTAAAAATTGGAAACGATAACTGTCATAATTAAATTATTTAAAAATGAGTAACATGATAAAAATAAAAATACTTGGAAGAATTTGCGCACACCTGCTATATTTAATAGGAATGAACTATTAATATTTACATTAAAATTTCAAGGAAGCTGGATAATAGAGTGAAAAAAATTATAGAAGATACAACAATGTTCCACCAAAAAGCGTCCTCTAGGAAGGAATTCGTCCTCTATCTAGAAATAATTGTGACAGTGGTACCGCTCCGATCGAACTACAGTGATTTTACCACCTGGCACTTTGGGAGGTACAACCCATTATTGTCCCACTGCTGGACACGGGTCTTCTCTCAGAATGAGATAGTTTTAGCGAGGTAACTTTTCGTGCAGTTAGAATGTTGGTCAAGTTGATTTGATCCCATGTTTTTGCCTTATTTTGTATGTCACTGATTTTGTTTTAAGGGCAAGTGGCCTAATTAATAATCGAATAGTCCCACCCCACCACATTATTGTCCACTGCTGGGCACGGGTTTTGTCTCAGAATGAGAGAGTTTAGGCCATAGTCCACCGCGCTGGCCAAGTGCGAATTGGTGGACTCCATACGCCTCCGAGAACTTTATTTCAAAAGCTCTCGGGTGTGTAGGTTTCCTCACGATGTTTTCCTTCACCGAAAAGTAGTAATAATTAATTTCTAATACGCACATAAATCAGTGGTGCGTCCCTGGGTTTAAACCTCGGACCTCCCGATTGAGAGGGCAAGTTTCAACCATTAGGCTATCACTGCTCTAATTGAAATTGAGGTTAGGTTAGGTTAAATAAAGAAATGCAGCCATAACAGATAATGCTCCCACCTTCTTCTTTGAGTTGCATCGCATCCAAGAGCATAATGTTTAACGTAGACGTGGTAGCTTGTCTGGTCTTCACCGTGATGGCTGTCCAGGGTCTGTCTCGTTGGAGGAGTCCGAGCTGACGGGTCACTGTCAGCCTGGGAAGATGCTTAGTTGCTTAAGTCCAAAATTATCATGAGCAGAGAACAACGTCGTCAACCCATTATTGTCACACTGCTAGGCACGTCTTCTTTCCGAATGAGAGTTTTAGGCCATAGTCCACGCGGTGGTCAAGTGCGAATTGATAGACTGCACGAACCTTTGATATTTTTCCTTGACCATAAAGTAGTGATAATAAATTTGTCATAAGAACATCATTATACAACAATCAGTGTCAAGTGCCTGGGAATTAAAACTCAAACCCTCTATTGAGAGGTAAATTTTCAACCATTAGGTTATTTCTTACTTAGTTGATGTGTTAATGTGTCGTTAACTCATTATTGTGAAGGTGGTAGAACCAGTCTAGTTCAAACGGGGATGTGCCATCGCCACACCTATTTCTAGCGTGAAGCATTTCTTGCGTGAAGCATTTCTTGCGTGAAGCATTTCTTGCGTTTCGTTAGAAGGGTGTGGTTGCCGGAACACTTGTATGAGGCGACCATCATAGTCCTCGGGAGTAGCAACGCATCTGTGATTGACTTCTGATGGAACTCATGTTCTGTTTGAAGTTGATTACAGATGTCCATGAGCGGCAGTAACCACTTACCATCAGGTGGAATGCATGCTCGTTTGCTACTTCAGTCAGATAAAAAATATATGTCCCACTGTTGGGCACGGGTCTTCTCTCAGAATGAGTTTTAGGTCATAGTCCACCGCGCTGGCCAAGTGCGTATTGATTGTACTACGACTTTGAATGTACCTACACGTAAAACGGACAAACAAACATCTATTTGGGCGATGAAACACTGGTTTTACCTATCAGCTTCCAGGACGGCGTTGAGATTCTCCTGAATGTGCACATTGTCTACGAGCTGAGGTAGCAGGTTACACACCTCTTGCTCGCCCGTCACAAAACCCTGAAACATTGGCTAGAAACACTACATAGTATAAAACGAAGTCGCTTCACGCTGTCTGTCCGTCCCTATGTAGGTATGCTTAGATGTTTAAAACTACGCTACGGATTTTAATGCAGGTTTTAATAGATAGTGATAGAAGAGGAAGGTTTTTGTGTATCATACATGTATATATTTTTTTATCTGATTGAAGTAGCAAACGAGCATGCAGTCCACCTGATGGTAAGTGGCCACTGCCGCCCATAGACATCTGTATTCAACTTCATACAGAACATGGATTCCATCTGAAGTCAATCACGGATGCGTTGCTACTCCCGAGGACTATGATGGTCGCCTCATGTTAAAGTGTGACGGCAACCACGCCCTTCTATCGAAACGCAAGGAATGCTTCACGCTAGAAATAGGTGTGGCGGTGGTACTTCCCCAGTCGAACTACACTGGTTCTAGTAACCTTTATAATATAGTGGAGAAACACTGATAATTTTAGATTTTTTACTATTAGGCGTACAAAGTTCGCCGGGTAAGCTAGTAGGTATAATATAATTACTCTTCATTCCGCTTAACTTGAATTCATTTCTTAGGTTCAGTTCCCAAAGGGTAAAAACAGCACCTATTACTAAGACTTCGCTGTCCGTCTGTCTGTCACCAGACTGCATCTCACTAACCAGATAGAGAGTGAAAATTTCAGCTAGACAGTTGTCCCATAACAAATATTAAAAACAGAATAAAATATTTGTTAAGGGAAGGCTCCGATACAACAAAGGTATTTTTACCGTTTTTTAAAGATGGTTTTACCGATTTTGAAAAATGGTACGGAACCATTCGTACGCAAGTCCGACTTTCACTTGGGCGGTTTTTTTTATAAAATTAAAGTAGCAAACGACATGCAGACCACCTGGTGCTGCTCATTGCGTACAGGTGTTTATGGGATGCAGTAAACATTCACTACCGTCCATGGACACTGGTTAGCAAGTTCATACACACAAAGTTTCTATCTGAAGTCAATCACAAATGCGTTGCTACATCCGAGGACAAGTAGAAATATTTAAAAAATATAAAAATCTATTACAAAAATATGAATATTATATAAATATCTACTCATATGTTTCTCTATTATTGTTATTCTTTTTTTCTTTATACCGCCTACATTGTGTTTCGGACTGCCTAAAAATTGGTTGGCAGAGAATGCTTATAGCTTTAAGTCCACTACTTTGTACTATATTCAAAGTACATAAAAATTCAATAAATAAATAAAAATGTTACCTTTCCCACGTCATATCCAAACGCAAGTTGAATGTCGATCATTCTGTCGATGTACGCCATCACTTTTGGAACCGACACCCTAAAATGGAATAGGTCCTTTGAGCCAGATATATTGAAATTGAGCGATAATTGTGTGTTTTTTTTTTAATTCTTTTCGAGGGCTAAACCTTAAAAAGGTACCCCACGCTGTAGTAACGACGCAGGATTATGTAGAATTTTTACCGCACTAAAATCCCCCAGTGGCCGTCCTCAGCGCTACAAAGAGGTCGTCTGAGCGCGTTGCCCCATCGGGCTCCTGCCAGATGGGCGGCTGGGCCCACCGCTCTGTCTAGTGTTTACGACGGTATGCGACCACACGTACCGCCGTTCTTCCCAGGATCGCCTGGCTGGACGGTTCAAGCTTCCCCTCTAGCCGCCCGCAACCCCGGAAGCCCATTTTAGTCGCCTCTTACGACAGACAGGGGATGCCGTAGCCCTATTCTGGTCCCGGAACTACAGGGACGGAGTGATAGTTGTGTTGTTGTTCTATATCTCTTTAAATTAAGTTTTTAAAATCTAGAAATCTTTACTTCTTAGTATTTTGTCACGGCCACCTATTAGTAGTACATAGGTGAACAGAACAGGTGTCCTCCTAAGGACTTAGAATTCCTTACATAACTCCCTTCAAGCTTTCATAATTTTTTTGAAATCCACTACTGAACATAGACCTCCGATAAGTTTTTGGCAATAGTCTTTACCGAGAGTAGTTCGCGACCGAGGAGGTACTGCCGCCATACTTATTGCTAACTTGAAGCAGTTCTTGCGTTTCGTTGAAAAGGTGTGTGGTTGCTGGCTCACTTTTATATGAGGCGAATGTTTTAGTCGTTGGGAGTGACAACGCATCTGCGATTGACTTCAGATGGACGGAATAGGAAGAGAATGAGGGACGAAATCCAGGAGACGCCACTGTACAGAGTACAGAGGCGCGATTACTATTTTTTTTTTATTCGATTGAAGTAGAAAACGAGCACGCAGTCCACCTGGTGACAAGTGGCCTCCCATGGACATCTGTAAGAAATGAAATGAAATGTCTTTAATTTGTCAGTTACATATATATTTTTAACACTACCACCTGATCGTAACACGACCTCAACTGAGAAGATCGGGCAAGAAACTCAGCGGGTTTGTCTTTTTTCTTTGTATATCTTTTTTTTATTTGCCATCTTGTTTTTACACGGGTAACAAAAGTTAGCTCCAAAGCAACTTCATATAGATCATGGGTTCTATCTGAAGTCAATCACAGATGCGCTGTTAACCATAGCCTTCTATCGACTCGTAAGAATTGCTTCACGCGTCAGGAATAAGTATGGCGGTGCTACCATAGTCGAACACTGGTTGTACCACCGGTAAAGTATACAAATCTCTCCGTTACGTGATTTGGACAGTTTTTGTTAAACAAGACCTGATGAGTTACCTGGCCAATTTACATGCTACCACAGTCGAACACTGGTTGTACCACCGGTAAAGTATACAAATCTCTCCGTTACGTGATTTGGACAGTTTTTGTTAAACAAGACCTGATGAGTTACCTGGCCAATTTACATGCTACCACAGTCGAACACTGGTTGTACCACCGGTAAAGTATACAAATCTCTCCTTTACGTGATTTGGACAGTTTTTGTTAAACAAGACCTGATGAGTTACCTGGCCAATTTACATGCTACCACAGTCGAACACTGGTTGTACCACCGGTAAAGTATACAAATCTCTCCTTTACGTGATTTGGACAGTTTTTGTAAAACAAGACCTGGTGGTAGTTACCTGGCCAATTTACATGCTACTTATTTATTTATTTTATTTAACCATTTATTTCAGACAATATATACAAAGATACATAAGTATAATTGAATACAGAGGTCCATATCATATATACCTTATAGACTAACATATATATCAATATATTCGTATAACTAAATCACGTGTTTGCGGCGACGTGAGACGCGGGTCTTTTGACTTCCGGGGGTCCTCTCCTTCCACGAAACTTCCGGAAGACAACTCCCTTCGGCCACAGCTCTTCCTTCAGGAAGGTCGATACATGCTCAGTTGGGACGCGTACTACAAATGAACTAAAGTTTACTGCGTTACGCGCCACCAACTTTTCGACCGCCAGTCGGAACTTGGTTTTTATTTCCAAGTACTCCACTATGTCAGACGCCTTCGTATTGTAGTGGAGACGTGAGACATACACGTGCGTCACAGGAACGGCAGGACGCAGAAGATGGTTGGACCCTATCGGTGCTGTGCCACATTGGTTACGACAAGGAGGCTTTTTCTTCTTCTTACGCTCCACTTTAGTAAAGCCGTCCTTGTCCGCGACACCATCAGACGCCGCACTACGAGGGAGTTCGTTGCGGGGGATCCCGCTTTCCCTCTCTGACCTCGTTGTTTTCCGCTTCCCGGGTAGCTGGCGGGCGGCAGCTGCAGCGTAGTCACGTTGAGGTGTAGACATGAAGACGCACGGCGGCACCTCAGCGGGCGGAGGTGCGGGACGGGGGACGCACGTGTCACCACATGCGGGAGCAGTGGTCGGTGTCGTGTCGAGTTTCGCTGACTCGAAACTTGCTGACATGTTGCATGCCCCACGACGCGTGTTAATGTTAGTCGCCTCGGGTGACCTACTTATTGCTACCGTATGGCGTAATGTAGCAATTTAAGTCCGTAGGTCGCTGATGGTATCCTGCGAGGCTTCTAACTTCAACACTACTTCCGCCAGGCTTGTCTTCAAAGTTGTGATGTCTTTCAACAGCCTGGTTACATCAACATGATCGAACGTCACTGGCGGCAACTTGTGAATGTTTTTCGCGACGAAAGCTGGTATTTCATCAGGATCAGTTACCTTCAGGAGATTGATGATATCCTGGAGTCCTTTTTCTCCCGTTTCGTCCTTCCTTCGGGAAGGCATACGGTCGCTCATCCCGAGCGACTCAAACAGGAGGATCTTCGCACTGCTGATCTCCTCGCGTGTGAAGTTGGACTTACAAATCTGGATGATACTGATTTCGTCCATGGTATCGATGGCGTGTTGTAGAAACGCCAACACCTCATTGGCTATGAGTTGTTCGGATCTCGCAGCCATTTTCCGTGCAGCGGCTATCGCCGCGCAAAACGCGAATATAAAATAAGTATATTCGTAAGCGCCGTGTTTTCGTCCGTCACCGAGCGCATACGACACCCGAATCTCACCACAGTCGAACACTGATTGTACCACCGGTAAAGTATACAAATCTCTCCTTTACGTGATTTGGACAGTTTTTGTTAAACAAGACCTGATGAGTTACCTGGCCAATTTACATGCTACCACAGTCGAACACTGGTTGTACCACCGGTAAAGTATACAAATCTCTCCTTTACGTGATTTGGACAGTATTTGTTAAACAAGACCTGATGAGTTACCTGGCCAATTTACATAGTCTTAGGAAGCGTAGCATTCGCAACAACTTCGTCGCAGTGAGAACGCTGGAGTTAAAATTGTTCCACTTGTCCCACGGTGTCACTGTGTCCAGCACGTCCAGAACTAAATCTATAAAAGTAAATATAATGGATACTAGCTGACCCGTGGCAAACGTTGTTTTGCCATATAAAAAAAAATAAGGGTGGACAACCCTTAAGGGGTATGAAAAATAGATGTTGGCCGATTCTCATAGATACCGGATAAGCACAAAAAATTTCATCAAAATCGGTCAAGCCGTTTCGGAGGAGTATGGCAACAAAAACTGTGACACAAGAATTTTATATATTAGATTAAACCTTTATCATATATCTGTATAATATTTATTTTTGTTCTCGAGGGGGAAACCTTCAAAAGGTACCCGATGCGGTGAGAGCGACGCAGTTATGTAGGATTTTTACCGCACTAAAATCCCTCGGTGGGACGGCGCTATAAAGAGGACTCGAGTTGTCCCATCGAGTTCCCAGATGGGCGGCTGGGCTCACCGCTCCGTCTAGTCTTTACGATGGTATGCGACCACACATACCGCCGTCCTTCCCGGGATCGTTATCGTATATCTATCTTATAAGGATAGCTAAATATATCCATTATATCTTCTAAAGATTGGTTACGTACAATGCGGTAATTGGAAAGCTAGTTTTGGCGGATAAAGTTTTAATCCGAATGAACTTAGATTTTTTTTATCTGACTGAAGTAGCGAACGAGCATGAAGTCCACCTGATGGTAAGTGGTCACTGCTGCCCATGGACATCTGTAATCAACTTCATACAGTACATGGGTGCCATGTGAAGTCAATCAAAGATGCATTGCCACTCCCGAGGATATGATGGTCGCCTCATGTGAAAGTGTGCCGGCAACCACACCCTTCTATCGAAACGCAAGAAGTGTTTCACGCTAGAAATAGGTGTGGCGGTGGTACATCCCCGGTCGAACTACACTGGTTCTACCACCTTGAACTTAAACTACTTACCACCAGTAGCCATAACAATGATGAAGAAGTCAAGTTTGTTCCAGTGAGACTTAAAGTATCCAGATACTGTGTATGCTAACATCTTTATTATCATTTCCAAAACGTATATGATGTAGAAAAATCTGTAAATAAATACCTGTCGTTACTGTGATCTGAACATAATAAATGTAATTAGATCGAGGTATTATGACGACCCGCGTGGCGTAGCGGTTATCATACCGGTCTGACGCGCAATGGGTCCCGGGTTCGATTCCCGGCCAGACAGGTATCTGAATGATGAGTTTAGATTCCTGTCCTGGGTCTGGGTGTTAGTGTATTCGTCTTGTGTGTGTCCTTGGTACCCACGACACAGGAGAAAATCCTACTGTGGGGCTATGAGTGTAGAAAGCGTGCGTGTGTTATTATAACCCAAAACCAAAGAGATATATAGTCGATAATGCGGCTATCTAAATCAAATAATAATCAGCATATATTATGGTACATAATAGGTGGTTAGTTGTTCCCGTCCCCTTAGGAGCTGAAAAGGAAAAACTGTTCAAAATGGAGGACTTTTTGTCGAAAACTTTCGTTTTTTTTCAACCTTCTAGTCCAATAATAGCTGAAATACTCTGTTATACATATTAAATCTATATACGCCCCTGTATTGTATCATTAGTGAATATTCTGCTTCGGTTATCAATAGAACTTTTTCCCAAGGTGGTAGAACCAGTGTAGTTCGACCGGGAAAGTATCACCACCACACCTATTCCTAGCGTGAAGCATTTCTTGCGTTTTGATAGAAGGGTGTGGTTGCCGTACACTTTCGCATGAGGCGACCATCATAGTCCTCGGAAGTAGCAACGCATCTGTGATTGACTTAAGATGGAACACATGTTCTGTATGTAGTTGATTACAGATGTCGCAGGGGGCAGTGGTCACTTACCATCAGGTGGACTGCATGTTCGTTGCTTCTTCAGTCAGATTAAAAAAAAAATTAAAAAGACACGCTTTCTACAATCATAGCCCCACAGTAGGATTTTCTCCTGTGTCGTGGGTACCATGGACACACACAAGAGGAATACACCAGACCCGGAACATGAATCTAAACTTATCATTCAGATAATCAGATAGTCTGGCCGGGAATCGAGCCAGGAACCAATTACGCGTCAGACCGGTATGGTAACCGCTCCGCCACGCAGATCGTCATTAACAAAATTATTTAGAAGAGGAATTCCTTAATAGATAACAGCTCGTTGCTCCAGGTAGAAGTAATTATTTTCTACTTGCCTTCCTAACAAATGTTCGGTAAGACAATCGAGGCAACGTTAGATAAAAAATGGCTTTTCAATTATAACTAAGAAGGAAGACGGTTTGCTGATTTATCCAAAATAAACATATATACGCTAATAGACATTAGAAAAAGATTTTTAAAACGTCTACTAACAAGTTTAACGACTTCACAGTATACATCAGAGTGTTGGAGACAGGGACCTTGGTCACCACCTCGAGTAATATCACCGGGGTGTTGCACAGAATCATCAAGTAGATGAAACCGTCGAACCACATGCTGGAGACCATCCTATAGCAGTATTGTCGCCATGGGTGCCGCGGGACCTGGGCGTTGGCTGCTTCTGGGATCATCATGTTGACTAGCTTGCGGCGGAGCCAAATTGCATGGGCCTGAGGAATTAGTTATTTATCTCCAGTTTCAAGGTGGTAGAACCAGTGTAGTTCGAGCGGGGAAATACCACCGCAACACCTATTTCTAACATGAAGCGTTTCTTGCGTTTCGATAGAAGGGTGTGGTTGCCGGCACACTTTCACATGAGGCGACCATCATAGTCCTTGGGAGTAGCAACGCACCTGAAATTGACTTCATGGAACCCATGTTCTGTATGAAGTTGATTATAGATGCCCATGGGCGGCAGAGACCACTTACCATCAGGTGGACTGCATGATCGTTTGCTACTTCAGTCAGATAAAAAAAGTCAATCACATGTATTATGTTACTACTCCCGAGGACTAAGATGGTCGCCTTATATTGTTGTCCCCAACCGCAAAAGTTTATTAGCGAATAAGCAAACGTACTTTAGGTTTCCACAAAGCACCTAAGACTTCCAGATTCACCCGCCCGTTGTCAGAATCGGCTGCCACTTCAACAGCCTGGACGAGAGTCCTTACACCCTCCTTACTTATCTTCCCATGCTCGTATTGCCGCCAGTAGGAAATCTTCATTGCTTTTAGCACGCGCTGGTTAGCTTCCCTAAAATAAAGAAATAAAGTTGCGAGATGGGATCAAGGCCGTCTTAGACCATGCTGCGCAGTGCTGGATTAGCCACGTTTTTTTTTTTCTTTTTATTAAAACGAATTCTTACACTTTTGGACTTTGTAAATCGAATTATGTTGATATTGCTTTCACTCTTATGCGTATTCTTGATACAAAATTTGGGAAACGGTACGACATAGAATCGCGACAGGATACGATTACTTGTCGCCGATCTTCCCAGAAGGATTAGCCACGTAGCAAGAGTAGCAAATGCTACAAGCCACGCAACTAGAGGTGCCCCGCGGCCGAACACCTACCTGTTTTGCAGAAGTGATGGGGTATGATTAGAATTGACACTTAAGACACAACACAAAGTGAAAGTGTGTTTGTTTGTTTCTCTTTTACGTCGCCACATAGTTATTATATGATATGGTTTATATCCTGGGAGATAGGAGTGCGGAGAGTGACGTAGGCTACTTTTGACCGCGACCTCACTCCCATAAGAATATCGATGGTTTGATAGTTGCTAGATATTTAGTAGTTCCAGACATTGTTAATATATGGCGTTAGTAAATTAATTTGCAAGTTCTGAATCAGGGTAATTGTTGAAGATATAATTTCAATACCTAATTTTGTTTATAGGCGTGTAACCGCGGGCACAGCTAGTCTTTTATGATTTTAGTTTACCTCATCATTTCTGCGAACTCCTTCTTAGTGGGTTCGTTGGGTATCTCCCTCTCGCAGTCAGGACACGTGGTGTACCGGTAGCCCATGTAAGTGTCATCGTCACTATCTTCATCACGACCGGACATTTGAAGTTGGTATGGGTGTTTTATTGTTGTACCTGTTTTAGTTATCTGAATAGTTATTATTTCCTTGCAATATTGCAGTTTAAGGGGATTTTAATTGAATCGTAAACATTAATTAGGAAGAAAATGGTTTGAGCCCGTAGTTCGAACGAAAGTAGCATGCAGTCCACCTGATACTGTGGTCACTGCCGCCCACGGACATCTGTAATACATTGCATACAGAACATGGGTTCCATCTGAAGTCAATCCCAGATGGGTTGCAACTCCCGACTATGATGGTCGCCTAATATGATAGTATGCCAGCAACCACAACCTTCCATCGAAACGCAAGAAATCTTCACGCTAGAAATAGGTGTAGCGGTGGTACTTCCCCGGGCGAACTACACTGGTTCTACCACCTATTGATTCCACAATATAATGACATAAATTCACCTTCTTGCACCAAATCCCAATTGGCATCAGCGAGGAACTTGTCCATCTTCAGCATGGATATGCAGCGGTCTCTCGTTAGCATGACTCGCTTGACACAGTTGGTCATATTCGCCTTCTTTGCTAGAGAAATCTCTGCTAAACCCAGCATCTTGAGAACGGTTTGCATCGTGGTAGCGTTGATCAGCAACGAGAGAAGCACCAGACCAGTGGTTTGGATTATAAATATCTATAAAGAGCAGTGATAGCCTAATGGTTGAAACTTGCCCTCTCGATCGGGAGGTCCGAGGTTCAAACCCAAGCACGCACCAATGATTTATGTGCGTATTATACATTAATTATCACTGCTTTTCGGTGAAGGAAAACATCGTGAGGAAACCTACACACCCGAGAGTTCTTTAAAAAAAAAAGTTCTCGGAGGTGTGTGAAGTCCACCAATTCGCACTTG
Organism: Spicauda simplicius; assembly: GCA_949699795.1. Lineage (NCBI taxonomy): Eukaryota > Metazoa > Arthropoda > Insecta > Lepidoptera > Hesperiidae > Spicauda > Spicauda simplicius. The sequence goes on from OX453080.1 coordinate 2,560,062, forward strand.
GCCAGCGCGGTGGACTATGGCCTAAACTCTCTCATTCCGAGAGAAGACCCGTGCCCAGCAGTGAGACAGTAATGGGTTGACGACGACTGTAGGTATTTGTTTCATGTTGTAAAAACTTTCTTATAGTTCGGGGTATTACTGTACTCGCTGTACAGTAATACCCCGAACTTACGCGATAGGTGGGACTGACTGATAACCGCGTAAGTTGAATTCGCGTAAGTCGGGGTACAAGAAATACGTAACACAAAATAAAATGTAGCTGTCATACAAGTAGATATTCTTACTATTCCACACTCTTATTTAATAGTGTAGGATAGTAAGACTATGTAATCCATAATATAGAGATGGTGTGTCGCAGCTGGTACTAAATAAAAGACAAATTGAGATTTGAAAACCGCGTAACACCGAGTTCGCGTAAGTCGGGGTAGCGTAAGTCAAGGTATTACTATGCTATGCTATGCTATGCAGGGGTTGACGTCGATCACAGATGCTTCGCTACTCCTGAGGACTATGATGGTCGGCTCTTATAAAAGTGTGCCGGCAACCACACCCTTCCATCGAAACGCAAGAAATACTTCCCACTAGAAATAGGTGTGGCGGTGGTCTTCCTCGGTTCTACCACCTGAAAGCTGTTTTAAGTTTCTTACCTCGCCAACTTCAGACACGCCCGGAGTTTGAAGAACGATCAGTGCCAAACACAGCGATAGGGGCCCACGAAGACCCCCCCACACGCACGCCATTGAGTGATGCCACGTTATCCCGTAGCCTATACGCCTCAATACCGGTGTCATTGCCGAATACACTAACAGTCTAGAGCAATACACCGTTGTATAGGTCACAAATATCAGCGCGACTTGACGAACCGTTATCACATAACTGACCTTCTCGAATATGACTACGCCGACCATTGAAAAGACTAATGTGTTTGCGACGTGCGACAGAATGTTCCAGAAATTCGACATGACTTGTTCCACTTCCCCGGCGACAGTTGCTCTGCGCTTGCTGACCATCACCCCAACTACGATGGTCCCTAGCAACCCTGACACGTAGAAGAACTTCTCACCGATATAAAACGTCAAATACGCCCCAGCTAGCGTAACGGTAACCGAACAGAGAATGTCGTAATACGTTAACGACAGCAACGTAGCTATGGTCTGTCCCATCACGATACCTAGCAGTAGACCTCCACCAGCGAAGCGTAGAAGCAACAACGCGATTTGCGATGCTTCGGTCACAGCGTACGCCAAATACCCGAAGACAGCCGTAAACTCGATCATAACCGTGGTATCTCCTATCAACCCTTCCCCTAGAAGAAGTACACTCACATATTTCCCCTTCGACAGTTCCCGAAGTTGCCTCACCACTTCCATGGGATATATTGGAGAGCAGACGACTCCAAACAGAAAAGCTACAGAGAAACTCCAAGAGGACTCGATCAAGTGATACGCCATGAAGGCCACAATAAGAGCAGTCAGTAACGCACCAGGCACACCGACTAGAAGGATTTGCGGAAAACTCTTCAGAAACGAATGAGAGTCGACTGAGTACGACGTGTTGAAGATAATAATCGGTAAAAAGCCCAAAAGCAGCAAATCGATATCCACGTAACAAATCTGAACGATCGGTTTGAAGTCGGGGAACGTGTGAGCGCAAAACCCGGCGAAACCTCCGAGGGAAAACATGATGACTCTGTACGGAACACACAAATTGGTCCAAAGCAAGATCGACCTGATGACAACGCCGATAAGAATGGCCGAAAATATGAAGAGGAAGGCCAGAGAAGTTGGATACGCGAGGGACGGACGATATGGATCATCGAACACGATGCTGGAATTCCTTCGAATCGTTGCATTTGCGTTCACTTGAGCAAAGGTAAGTAGTACGTAAAATAAGTTCAGAGTTGAAAACATTTTTGACACTGTCAAAGGGCATGGCCTTACAGATAGGTGGTCGTTTAGCCTGTAGAAATGAAACGAAATGAAATGTCTTTATTTTGCATAGGCCTACGGAAGCACTTACAAATTGTTAGTTACATATATATATTTTTTTACACTACCACCAGATCGGAAAACGACCTCAACTGAGAAGATCCGGCATAGAATTAAAGTTAGCCTTTTTTATGTTTTATTTTTTAACTAGTTGACCCGGCGAACTTCGTGACGCCTAAAAATCAAAAATCTAAAACTATCAGTGTATCTCTTAATATATTGTACATGTATTATACATAAAAACCTTCCTCTCGAATCACTCTATCTATTCAAAAAACATGCGTGCGTACAAAGTACACATGTCAGAAGTGAAACTTCTTTGGCGAACTAATTTATAAATCTTGTTTATATTTATACAAATCTAAAACTTTAAATTTCCAAGATTAAGAGGAAGGGAAAAAGGCGTAATACGACGTTCGCTCTGTCTCACTTTTTCTCTCAATCTTTCTCACTCGCTTGCTCCCTACTCTCACTCCACGGCTAGTTGCTCATGCTACGTTCGCCCTGTCTTACTCTCTCTCAATCGGTCTCGATCACTCTCTCTCTCTTTTCCGACACTTCCGTTGCATACTGGCGTGACGTTTCATCTGTAAAAATTTTACCCTCATGCGCCTAAAGAAGTTTCACTTCAAAACTGCATTAAAATCCGTATCGTAGTTTTAAAGATCTAAGCTTACATAGGGACAGACAGCGAGAAGCGATTTTGTTTTATGCTATGTAGAGACTACGTTCTGTGTAGTATATGTAACAATTTTTAAATAAAATACGCATGTCCTAGGCGTATATAGGAGATCTATTTCTTCACACCTATTTCTAAAGCATTTCTTGCGTTTCGATAGAAGGGTGCGGTTGCCGGCACACTTTCACATGAGGCGACCATCATAGTCCTCGGGAGTAGCAACTAGGAATTGCAATCCGGAAAACCGGATCCGGTAATCCGGCGGATCCGGCACAAATTATACAAACCGGATCCGGTACCAATTCACCACCGGATCCGGACCTCCACCGGATCCGGTGATTGTATATTTAGACAAAGATTTCACATTACAAAAATAATTATCGTTAGAAATCGATCCTTTTTTACACTGTTTTAACCGTTCGATTAATGCCACCGGATCTGGTCGGATCCGGCCGGATTGAGAAAAAAACGGCCGAATCCGGCCGGATTGCAATCCCTAGTAGCAACGCATCCGTGATTGACTTCAGATGGAACCCATGTTGGAATGGAACCCAAAAAAAAAAGATCTGAACTCAGTGAAAAAAAAAGTTTACACAGAAAAAGGATCCTTTTGAATATTTTGTTGACAAATTTCGAAGTCTGTATCCGGGCAAGAAGTGTAGAGCAAAAAAATCATATCGTGAGTGAAATAGACACTCTCTTGCCGACGCCACTTAGCATATACAAGAAAAATGTTCAATCAGACACAGAACTTTTTTTGTTTTTGAAATTTCTAAGTTAATAATTTCTAAATTAAACCTACGATTAATAGACACAGAAACAGATTTAATAAAAATAAAGGAATATTTAATTAAAAAAAGCTACTATAAGCTATCAGAATATTTAAAAAAGTTATAATGTAATGTCTTAATGTATTATATTTATATATTATGTAAAACATTATGCAATAAATGACTATGCAGTTTACTTATGTCGGAAAAGTAGCGTAGGATGAGATGAAAACCGTGTTGTGGCGAAATGGGTCCATTCAAAATCGAGTTCACAAACACCCTATCTGTCTAACCGGGTATCGAACCCGTGTCAGGCCGTAATGATGAGCATTATTATTAATTAAAACGAAAAAGAATTTTCAAATGTTTATTCAAACAATTATTGTTACATAGTCACACTAAAAATAATACTTTTAAAAATACACTTTTAAATTTTAAAAAAATCCATAGAAGTAAACACATAGTAAATCCAAAGAATAAAACAGATGTCAGACAGGTTATAAATATAAGAAAAATAAAATTATAACATGCATAATATATATAATAAAAATATACATGCATATGTCTAAGAACAAATTATACATTATAATTATATCGAAAACTACTAAGTTTTTTTTGTAATTTAATTAGAAAACAAGTCCTCCTCTTATAATTCAATGGAGCCGGCTGCACGCACCAAAAAACAAGAGTCATACGGCGTTACCTCGCTCTGAGGCGTTCCATTTAAGGCTTGAAGTGCAAGCGAGAGCGAGGAACGAGCGACAAAGACGCACAATCGGCCTCCGCGTTCGACAGCGTTCCACATCTGTCTCTCCTACTTGAGTGAGCGATGCGTCCGTGTGGACAGCTGCTATACAATAATGCAACCATTCCATCAGTATTTTCTTATGACGTTGTCACGTTCAGCTATCGTCAGTAAACCGACTTTACAGACATCCGATTCTTTTTTCTGTGGTGGCGTAGCAAGGCAAGCATTGTACAGCTAGTCATTTTTTAAAACTCAAAATTTATGAAGTAAATAATTAAAGCTATAAAAAGGAGTGACTTATAATATAGATACGCTTTCTACTCATAGCCCCACACTAGGATTTTCTCCTGTGTTGTCGGTCCCATGGACACACACAAGACGAATACACAAACACCCAGACCCAGAACATGAATCTAAACTCATCATTCAGATACCTGTCTGGCCGGGAATCGAACCCGCAACCCATTGCGTGTCAGACCGCTATGGTAACCTCTCCACCACGCGGGTCGTCGTGATAGACAACCACAAATCATAAATTCTTTGGGAATAATAATCTAACACCCTTATTTGCAGTGGGGGTTTTGTAAGGGGAGAATTTCTGGGGTGTCTTCCTGGGGGATCGTCTGGGGGACATATAATCTTCGTCCATTGGAGACTGGGGATCTTTTGTTGAGAAATGTTGACTTTCTATTGGTGATAATTGAGTATCTTTTATTGGTGATAAGTGTTGAGTATCTTTTCTCGATATGTGTTGAGTATCTTTGGTAATTGATAGCCTAACATTTCTTGTTGACAAATTATCTTTTGTACTTGACAACCTCTTTCTCGGTGATGTACGTTGACGATCTTTGGTTGGCAAACTATCTTTCTTTGGTGACAAATGCTTATCTTTTGTTATTGACAACCTAATCTTTCTGGGTGACACACGTTGAATATCTTTTGTCGGGGAATTTTGACTATCTTTTCTAATCGACGCACGTTGCATATCTTTTTTGGGTGACAAGTGTTGAGTATCTTTCCTTATTGACAAATTTTCATTATTCTTTCTTGGGGAGAACCGATTATTTTTTCTCGGCGACAACATAACTTCATCTATTTCTATTTCTTCGATTTTCTGCTTTTCTTCTAATTCTTTTAACTCTTTATACGCTATTTCTAACATTCTCTTCTTCCATTCTTCATAAGGCTCTATTTCGGGTTCCTTAGATAATTCTTCTTTAGAAGATTTTTGTATTTCAGCATTTTCAGTTTCATCTGTAAATTAATCAAACACTATTTCATCAATAATATTGTTACAATATTCAGAAGAGAAGAAACGTATCAATTTTGTATAGACATGGATGTGTCCACAAATTATTAATTGCTATATTTTTAAGTAATTTTTTGAAGTAAACAAAACTAGGTAGTAACATGGGTAACTAAGAATATTCAAGAAAGATTGTAATACATAAAGTATACCTCGGTAGTAGCAACACATCACAGACACAGAGCAGTGATAGCGTAATGGTTGAAACTTGCCCTCTCGATCGGTATGTCCGAGGTTCAAACCCAGAGTATGGCGGCGTAAGCGTTGTTGAAGCGACCGCTGCTAACCGGCTCAGACAAAATTCGTATGTGTGGAATTTAATACCTTTAATTTTTCGTGGGTATTGTGAAGATATAAACTATTTGTGTACTCTAAGCGTGTGGACTAAATCGAAGCTTTCAAATTCATCGCTGGTGTGTGTTCACGTGTTGTGTGGACCGCGTGGAGCCTTGCCCAAATCCTGAAAGGAAGAGAAGCCACGGGCGGACCGTACGTGGCTAATCGTAAGTAGAATCCGTATTCCGACAGCAAGTTAGGTAGCCCCAAAATGATGTGAACCTGCCTATGACCACCCGAGGTCTCGTTTGACCGTCTTTTAATTCCCCGGGACTATGGGAAGAGGTTTCTCGCACATTTTTTCATAACACGTGCCTACACAGCAGCGATGAAGTTGAAGGCTTCGATTTAGTCCACACGCTTAAAGTACACAAATAGTTTATATCTTCACAATACACGCGAAAATTAAAGGTATTTAGTTCCACACATACGAATTTTGTCCGGTTAGCGGCGGTCGCTTTAACAACGCTTACGCCGCCATACCCACCACTGATTTATGTGTGTATTAGAAATTAATTATCACTGCATTTCGGTGAAGGAAAATATCGTGAGGAAACCTACACACCCGAGAGTTCTTAAAAAAAATCTCGGAGGTATGTGAGGTCCACCAATTCGCACTTGGTCAGTACGGTGGACTATGGCCTAAACTCTCATTCTGAGAGCATTTTGGGAGTTTCTTAAAACGAAAGATATGTCAAATTTGAGTTAGTCCTTTTCAGATGGACTGCATACTCTTAGCTACATTATAACAAAAAAACTTACCTTTAACCACTACGCTTTTAGGAGGCCGGCCCCTCTTCTTAATGCTTCCAGCGAAGTTCTCATTAACAAACTTGGTCCAATCGGCTTCCAGCTTGGCCCACTGCGCTGGCTTCAGTCTGGACTTCTCTGTCAACTTGCTCTTCGATATTTTCACTTTGTTTAATCTGAATTGGACATAGCTTTTTATTGACATTTGTTAATAATTGGACCTACTTTTGCAAAAAGGAACCAACGAGTTTTCTTCCTATTATTATTAAAAATGTTGATGATTTTCAATAATATTATATTTGTATACATATAACAAATTATGTTGTGCGATTGTAAATAGATTTTATTAAAAATAACCTAAAGTAATACAGTAAACAAAATTTTGTCAAAAATGGCTTTTATTCAAAACTGTCGTTGTGTGGGTTGATTCTGCTTTGCATAAGTAGGTCCAATTATTATACAGTAAAATTTAATTACAAATTTTGCAATAAGTAATTTGTTCAGTATCACTGCTTTATTGTGAAGAAAAGATCATGAGCAAATCTACACAACTGAGAATTTTTATAATATAAAATTTTCTCAAAGATGAATGAAGTCTGCCTAATGCGCTCTTGGCCAGCGTGGTTGATTATGGTCTAAAACTCTTAAATTCAGAGAGAAGACCCATGCAAAGCAGTGGAACATTAATGGGTTGATGACACACATGATAATAAGTTCCGAACAACGACTGTCGGAGCACGGCCTCTCCCCAGGCATGATCACCTAGCCTGGCAGGAGATCTCTCGTAACCAAAATAATATTTCTGGTAATTTTAGTATATATATATATATATATATGTTCTTTTTTTTATCTGACTGAAGTAGCAAACGAGCATGCAGTCCACCTGATGGTAAGTGGCCACTGCCGTCCATGGACATCCGTAATCAACTACATACAGAACATGAGTTCCATCTGAAATCAATCACAGATGCGTTGCTATTGCCGAGGACTATGATGGTCGCCTCATATAAAAGTGTGCCGGCAACTACACCCTTCCATCTCGCGCAAGAAATGCTTCAGTCTATCAAAACGCAAGAACTGCTTCACGCTAGATATAGGTGTGGCGGTGGTACCTCCCCGGTCGAACTACACTGGTTCTACCACCTTGAAAATTTATTTACATAATGTTTGAATATTTACCTACAAGCTTGATGCACAGCCATGCAGACGTACTGTGGTAGATTTAAGTCCAGTTCCTGAAATACAAAAAATACAAATTTTAATGCAAAGTTTAAAGGTGGTTCACCTCCACACCTCTTTTTGTCTAATAAGATCAGTAAGCAGATATGTTTTATAGGTGGTAGAACCAGTGTAGTTCGACCGGGGAAGTAGCACCGCCACATTATTTCTAGCGTGAAGCATTTCTTGCGTTTAGATGGAAGGGTGTGGTTGCTGGCACATTTTTGCAAGGGGCGACCATCTTAGTCCTCGTGAGTAGCAACGCATCTGTGATTGACTTCAGATGGAACCAATGTTCTGTATGAAGTTGATTACAGATTTGCATGGGCGGCAGTGACCACTTACCATCAGGTGGACTGCACGCTCATTTGCTACGTCAATCAGACAAAAAAAGTATCTATTAATGCTTCCAACCTAGTGGTAGAGAACACTTACTATTAGGTCGACTGCTCTGCTCTGCTGCATACTTGTTTGCTATTTCCAAATAATAAAAATCGTGCAATTCCAGTTGAAAACATTGTATAAAATCTAAAATATGTCGGTTTTTCGTGACGGTGTGCGCGCGCATCGTAGAAATTTTAATCTAAAATAGAAACAGTCTAAATTTACTTACCATTTTAGCCTGTCTCCGGTACTCGTCCAGTATACTACCAGCAAGTGACTGCACACCATTGCACTGCAACATCACACACAGTCCCGGGACACTCAGCTGCTCACTGTTCATCTCCAGCAGATTCTCTACCACCTTCCGACAATTTGTGTACGTGGAGGCTTTTAGTCCGGAATACTTGATTGCTGTTTTCTGGAAATGGAATGTATATTAATATTTTAGTACAGTAATACCTCGACTTACGCTACCCCGACTTCTGCGAACTCGGAGTTACGCGGTTTTCAAATCTCCTCAATTTGTATTTTATTGAGTGCCACCTTTTTTTTTATATACTTTAACCTAACGGTAAGGCAGACGGGCTACCTGATGGAAAGTAGTCACCGTCGCCTGTGGACATTCGCAACACCAGAGGAGTCGCCAATGCATGGCCGGCTTTGTAGGAGAGCTCTTTTCGCACCTTTCTTGAAGAACCCCATGTCATAGCGCTCCGGGAATACCTCAGGAGGAAGCTCATTCCACAACTTGCACGTCCGTGGCAAAAACGAGCGTGCAAACCGAACCGTAGAGGACCGCCAGGAGTCCAGTTGGTGTGGATGGAACTTCATCCTTCGGCGAGTGGTGCGATGAAGAAAAAACCACCACCTGCGGCACACTCTATATTATCGATTACATAGTCTAACTATCATACATTATTATTTAATAGTATAGTAAGACTATGTATGACAGCTACAATTTATTTCGTATTACGAATTTCTTATACCCCGACTTACGCGAATTCGACTTACGCGGTTATCAGTCCCACATATCGCGTAAGTTTGGGGTAGGGAACTTAGATAGAGCATAATAACAATACTAATAAAAACATTAAGTATTACTGTCGCTAACACACTAGAAATCTGTAATGTCTGAAATAAAGATTATTATTATTATTACTGTATATCCAAGGCAAACGGTTGGGTAAATATCTTTGTGGTTTGACTTCAGAAGCGTCTCGGCTACATCTGTTTCTGTCTAATAACAGCTGTGCTAAGCGCTTCTGTGATTTGGTCTGAAGAGTGTGGTAAGAGACTTTCATAGAAGGCAATCTGAGTTGGTTGCCTTTTTTTATTTTCTTTTTTATTTATTTTCCCTTTTTTTTATTTTCGAGGGGGGGAAACTTTCAAAAGTACTCGACGTCGTGGGAGCGACGCGGGTCATGTAGGATTTTTACTGCACTAAAGCCCCCCTGGTGGCCAACCTCGGCGCTGCGTAGAGGACTCCGGGTACTCCAAGTGACCGTTGCCGGTGTCCTCTCAGCGTGTTGCCCCATCGGGCTCTTCCCTGGTGGGCGTGCACCGCTCACCGCACCTTCTAGTCTTTACGGCATGCAACCACACATGCCGCCGTCCTTCCCGGGGTCGCTTGGCCGGACGGTTCGAGCTCCCACTCTTCCCGCCCGCAACCCGAGAAGCCCCTTTTAGTCGCTTCTTACGACAGGCAGAGGGTACCGTAGCCCTATTCTGGTCCCGGAACTACAGGGACACCGCGCCGGGCGGACGCTATTTTCGCCCGGCGCCTCCTCCTTCCCGCGAGATCGGCGCGCTCTCTGACTTGTTCGGCGACCTCTTTTGCGTGCATAACGCGGTCACAAAAGTCGACCACGCTATCCCACGCCTAGCCAGAACGGACCAAACCAACTAAGCTCTACAACTCTGCTACCACTCCACATGATCTGCATATTTGCTATGTCCATTTAAAATTAAATGAAAGAATGATTAAGTTCCTCTTTCAATCAACACTTGGCTTTAGACAGGGAATCTGACGTGACGTGAAATGACATCCCGCGCCTCGGCGACGACGTCGCCCCGTGGCGCAGGTCCTTCGGGCCTCAAGAAAACCCTCCTTACCCAGGCAATTTCCTCAGTCAGTTCCCTCAGGTGGCCCTCAGACTATGCTGGGCTGCTCAAGAAATCTATACTTACAGTGTCCAACTCCACTCCAAGCAGAAACGCAGCCAGATCCAAGCATATGACAACCTTACTAGTGTCCGTCATGTTACTGCCAGCTATTGTTTTGGTCTGCAGCAGCCTCTCAAACTCTGCCGCTTTTCTGAAATGTTGAAAGAAAAATTTTTGAAATTGGGATTGCTGTGGTAAGAAAGACGTACTTACAGAAGTGTTTCAAGATACTGGAGCTAACATTCATTACAATGTAAAAAAAAAACATGATTGAAAAAAAAAGTGATAATAATACAGTATATGTTTTTATTATAGAGTTTCTTGCCAGATCTTCTCAGTTGAGGTGATGTTCCAATACAGAGGTAGCGTAAAAAAAATTGTAAGTGATAATTTGTAAATGCCCCCATAGGCCTATAAAAAATAAAGACATTTCATTTCAACTAAGTGGGCAGCGGTAGGAACAAATCTGAGGATGCCTTTAGTAAAACCCCTGATCTTTTCTGGTGTTGATTACAGATCTGTGAGCAGCAGTTGCTTCTTACACTTGGTGATAGATTGTATTCTTTTTTGCTAACTCAAAAAGCAATTAAAGAGATATACAAAGAAAAGGGACAAACCCACTGAGTTTCATGTCGAATTTTCTCAGTTGAGGTCGAGTTCCGATCTGGTGGTAATGTAACAAAATATATGTAACTGACAATTTGTAAGTGCCTCTGTAGGCCTACGCAAAATAAAGACATTTCATTTCATTTGTTACACACATTAAAAGGAATGCTGCAACAAAGTACATTTTAATGAAAATGACATACTGTATTATATTCCTGTAAAGCAGAGATTCCTAAACATTTTTTTCTCAAAGATTACTTTCAAAATTATGCTGGTTCTGGTGGACCCCCTGTAACTACATGACAACTAACCAAAGGAATTACAAAAAAAAAAAACACTAAATCCAAATTAAAAACCAAAACAAAGGTCTAAATAAGTCTTTGGTATTGTTTCTCTACAATTTTACTACTAATAAAAATAGGTTGCCAAATGTAAATCTGCTACAGCCCCCTAAATGGCAGCAGGTGGGCACCAATCGAGCATTTTCTACAAAAACTTGCACTGTGCACTTCACACACCTTGTAGATTTTTCATACATAAGAGGGAGGCATTTGGGGTATACCCATTATTGTCCCACTGCTGGGCACGGGTCTTCTCTCAGAATGAGAGTTTTAGGCCATAGTCCACCGCGCTGGCCAAGTGCGAATTGGTGGACTGGAGGCATTTACTTGCGATGTTTTCATCCATCGCTGAAGCAACGGATATTTAGTTAGCATAATAACACACAAGTCTAATCTCATTTAAACACTCTTTAACTCATATAAAGGACTGACAGTTAAAAATGACGCTAACAGGTGGTTTACTTATCTACGCTTTATTTGTCTTCAAACGAACTCAATCTCTCTTTATGGCTTATAGAAATGTAATAGGAAACTTTAGTAAAGGTTTTAGTTATAGATAAAAACAGCAATGAGTTTTAAATGTTAGAAATAACATAAGAACTAGTTACCTTAGAACCTTATCTTCTTCGCCCAAACCTAATTTGGAAGCTAACAGCTGAAGAGATTTATTGTGTGTAGCCATTATTTAACATGTGGTTGTAATCACACGATCGTATTTAATTGTAAAACGAGGATCTTGAATATTTTTAGTAAAAGCGTAAACAAACTTAACCGCGAAATTTCGTACTGACAGCTGTTTAATTAAACGTCAAACTATTTTATTGTCTATGGTTTGTGCAAAGTGCAAAATAGTGATGTGCCAGTTGAATTCAAAGTTGCGATAGATTTTACGCAGCTGCGAACATTCATTTAAAATATGAAATGTTTTTTTAATGTTATAAACATTTATTTCAAACGAAAATTACATGTATTTTACAAATTCAAGGTATAGTAATTAAAATGTGCGTAGGTTTGGTTATACAGTATATTTCATTTAAAAATATTTTTAAGCCCTTTCCTCATAATTATAATTTTAACAAAATAATGTTTTATCATTAAAGACGCACTTTCTGGCTACTTTAGGGATGTTATAATGTTATTTTACATGATATAGTAAAATAGCTAAAAATTGGCCACGCCCCTTTTGCTGCTATTCAGCTGAAGTTGCAACGATAAAACACCTTGTACTAACACAGCAGGCGACATGTTGATTTTTTCTATAGGTTCTGTGAAGCCGATACGGATCGCTGTCATTGCTACAAAAATGTCTTTGTAGTTATCAGGGTGTAGGTCATATAATTCTAGTCTTAATAACTAATCCGTGCTAAATTTCGTATGTTAAATTCGTTATAGACTGAAAGAAGAGGATCCGAAGCACCCGAATTGGGGGTGTGTATGAAGTGATGTTCGACCAATATAGATTTGTATCAAAATAATCCGAAGCTATTTATAAATATTATTTTCTCATCTTTTACTTATGTTCAAACGTTAATAGTAGCGTCTGGTCTATAATTAACCCGTGAAAGTTTATAAATATTACAGATTTTCATGTCAGAGTCGTCGGCTGACTCGAATCATTATATTTGATGGTTGCCATTTTCCGTGAATATATCGTGTTTGGACCTTGGGCGTGTTCGGGGGAGGGTCGGCAGATCAGACGGCCCGCTAGTCGTGGTCAACGCGCATAAATAACAATTTTACACTTGTCAATTGTCATCGCGAAATCTTGACAGCGTAGTGTTGAAGTGAAGTTAAGTGTGAGTGGTGCTTTCAGGTAGAGATGCAAGTGACTGTATGGTGGAGGTAATAAGTGGTTGTGTGAGGATGCGGGCACAGTGAGTGTGCACCACGGCATCTTCAGTGGCAGGTGGCGCGCGGGGAGCCGAGTCTCCTTCGCAGGCCAATCAAGACACCGTGGATAACACAACTCCCACCTGCTGGTGAGTACTTGCCTCTAGTTACACACTCATACCAATATACATACTACCAGGCTCTTATAGGATTCTCATATGTGTGTGTCATACACAGTCATCGTAATATACTAGCCCTATGTAGAATTCTCATATGTGTTTACTCTACACAATAATACAAAGATACTACTAGCCCCATACAAGATTCTCATGTGTGTGACATAAAGACAAACACATAGATGTACACATCAGAAAGGATATCTAATCCTAATTCACATATCTCCTATGCAGAAACAATTAAGGTGACATGTAACCTATTACACACATAACTGCCTTTATACAAGAAAGCTTAAGGTGATACATATAACACACACTAATAGATAGTAATAGTTATATACTTCTTATAAGACACATATTATTATGTACATTCTACACTATTACATTCTGCACACTTGCATGCAAGTTATGGATTGATGAAATTAACACATAACTTGACACACAAATTGCTCATTGATCAATTTCACACACTTTATGTGTAGATAAATGTTAATGTACATGTCACACATATTATGTACAAGAGAATTGCAAATTGATGAATTAAACTCAATATATAATGTATTAAAAGTAAGCTTCTAATTGTAATACAAGGGGTGACTACATTAAATACATATAACACTACATATTACAGCAAGATAATGCCAGTGTTTTGGGAACCATGTCTCACACAGCCATTTTATATGGTTTATTTTATTTGTAGTGATTAGTTTCTTTGTTTTCTTTTTTAGAATTTATTTATGTATTAATATTTGTTGTGTAATAGGTATGTGTAATAGGGGTGACTTAAATTTGGAAATAGGAGATGGTAAGCCTTCAGAAAGTTTATAGACTTAACACAGGGTTAACACTAATTTACAAAACTGTCCCTTACACACATTGCACCAGAGAATATCTAGTAGATTTACATACATACATTGCATTTAGACAAATAACAGTTTTATACACAAACACAGACAAATTTTATGCTGTAATAAATTGACATATATAATGTTAGTCTTAGATATGTTTCTACCACTAAAAAGACTAAGAATGTCACTTATGCCACATTTTTAGTAACCTCTAGCCTTCTAGCTTGCTCTTTTAAACGTTGTAAAACCCTGTGTATCAGAATACATCAATGTGCCTATAACCTTGTCTTAAGCACTGCTGTGTGCTTTTTCAAGAGTATGTATGGAAGACATTGTCTGATTACTGTAAAAAAAACTACAAACCTCATTTCCCACAATTGCTTTTTTGCTTTAGCATTATTTCCTTTCCACTGACAACATACTTACCCAAGGAGTTCAACTTAGTTCTCAGGCGTAGCAACACAACTGTGACCAGTAACTTGATACAACATAACAGTATTTAAGATTAGTTCTAAGTTGACAGGGGTTGATTAAAGATGTCTCTGTATTAGTGTCACTTGCCGTATAAAATAACAAATTACACTTGTGTATTATACAGAAAATAATAACGTAAAACATTTTTCTAATAGCACATATTTTCGTAGGAAATCAATATTAAACACTGGAATATAAATTACTAGATTTATAAAATACTAGGCACTGAATTATAAATTACTAGGTGTAACCAATGTAAAAACAATATGGCAATAAGAAAAGATATACAAAGAAAATAACAAAACCACTGAGTTTCTTGCCGGATCTTCTCGGTTAGGTCGTGTTCCAATCCGGTAGTAGTGTAAAAAAAAAATGTAACTGACAATTTGTAAGTGCCTCCGTAGGCCTATGCAAAATGAAGACATTTCATTTCATTGCACTAGGTTATTCCACGGCTTTGTCTGCTTTGGTCAAGTCTATCATGGCGATGGGTATCCTATGTGACAATCTGGGTCCAAAACTATAAGTAGGTACATGCTAAATTATACCAAAATTCAACCATTACCGTTTTGTGAAAGAGCAACAAACACACATACATCTTTCATATTTTAATAATAATAAGATAAGGATCAGTGATAAGAGCAGTGATAGCCTAATGGTTACAAGTAAAACTTGCCCTCTCGATTGGGAGGTCCGAGGTTCAAACCACTGATTTATGTGCATATTAGAAATTAATTATCACTGCTTTTTGGTGAAGGAAAACATCATGAGGAAACCTATACACCCGAGAGTTCTTGAAAAAAAAAAAGTTCTCGGAGGTGTGTGTAGTCCACCAATTCGCACTTGGCCAGCACGGTGGACTATGGCCTAAACTCTCTCATTCTGAGAGAAGACCCGTGCCCAGCAGTGGGACAATAATGGGTTGATTAGAAGATAAGGATATGACATATTTCATAAGTGTATGTATTGTTTATACAATATTTAAATATTCATATATTTTTATCTTCACATTCAGCCAATCTAAATTGTTTGGTTCTCACATTTGTAATGAAACAATTTATTTGTCTACCTTGCAGCAAAAAATTAATTAAAACTCTCGCCTATAATAAATAACTATATATTCACAGAAGGAAAAAAATGTATGAATGAGTCAAATATAATATAGTTTGAAGTCCTTATGTAAAAAAAAATATTGCATGTTTAAAATTGAAAATTAACGCCATGGTCATTACTTATTAATTTCTTTAAATGAAAAGTATCTATATATTAATACATGAAGAAAAACTTGTGTTCTATTCTTAAGATACTTGCTGCAGATGGCAGTGTATGAAATTACGCATGGTTACAGTTGATATAGAGAAGGATTACACAATGCTAATATTTTTTTCAAATAATTCATAAAACATACATAAAACCAACTAAAAACACAGTACACGCCCTACCTTGCATTTGACACTAACACATACATAATAAATGAAATAGAATATTCACTATGAAAACACATATGTCAAAAATGTCAAATGTCTTTGTCAAAATACCCGCTATTGCTTTTAAATGCAGCTTAGCTAATTAAACCTTTTACCTTTAACATGTGCGTTCAAAATAACTTGAAAATTATTACATTTTATTTGAATTTGAGAAATATTTGTGCTACTTTGGACAATATGAGGATTAGTTTTTTAATTTAAATTTCGGTCGAATTTCGACATTTGGAACAGTTGACTCATATTGATAGTCCTTTCCTGGTGTTGTCCTTTAGTGTTAATTTCATTAAAATCCATCCACTATATTAAAAGTTAATACACTTGTGTTTTATTAACTTTTGATAGAGAATTACATTTTTAGTACAAGTAAATAGCTTGTATATAGCATAATAAAAATATTAGGCCAAATTAGGAATAAAATGTCTGGGTAGGTACTTCAATCTTCATGAGAGCATGAGTGGTTGAGCTCATATAAATGTTAGTAAAGTTTTTTCTTTCATGAGAATCCATACTAATATTATAAATGTGAAAGTGTGTTTGTTCCTCTTTCACATCGCCACATAGCTATTATATGATATGGTTTATATGCTGGGAGATAGGAGGGCGGAGAGTGACGTAGGCTACTTTTTACCGCGCTCTCTCATTCACAAGAATATCGATGTTTTGTTTGTTGATACATATTTAGTAGTTCCAGACGTTAATAGATGGCGTCAGTAAAATTCACTTGCAAGTTCTGAATCACGCTATCAAATGCTAATGTTAATTCCCTGTGACCGTGCGGGCGAAGCCGCGGGTAAGAGTTAGTTTAAATCATGGCCAGGTTAATGAACCATCACTTTGATATATCATTGGTTGCTTAGTATGCTGCTAAAACACCATGCAAATATATTTTACGGCTTTCAGAATGCCATAAAAATATGATATTGTAATTAAATTAGGCAGATAATGCATTGAGTATTAAATAATTCTTCAGTTAATCGGTCCTGTCATCACTTAATTAGACACCTTTTTCTGCAAGTTTACTTTATGTACATATTCTTTATTCAAGTAATCAATATACATTGCAACGTACAATAAATTATAAAACTACTTAGGTATATACAAAAAATATTTCCAAAATGTATGTAATAAACAAAAATATATTAAGACATAAACACTAATATAATAACTTATCAATATGTCTCTCTCTATGTAAGATTCCATAAAAAAGCTGTTTCTCCTCTTTGCATTGCTATACCAATTCATGCCAAAATGTATGCTTTTTTTGGGTCCAAATTGGGTCCAATCATCGACCAATGGTGTTTTGTTTACAATATTAAAGTAGCAAACGAGCATGGGGTCTACCTGGTAAGTGGTTAATACCACCCAAGGATCTCATGGTCGCCACTAAAGAACCTCGATTTATGGTTATATATCATTTAATACTGTACATGAGTAGCAGCAGTGATAGCCTAATGGTTGAAACTTGCCCTGATCGGGAGGTCCGAGGTTCAAACCCAGGCATGCACCACTGATTTATGTGTGTATTAGAAATTAATTATCACTGCTTTTCGGTGAAGGAAATCATCGTGAGAAAACCTACACACCCGAGATTTCTTTAAAAAAAAGTTCTCAGGTGTGTGAAGTCCACCATTTCGCACTTGGTCAGCGCGGTGGACTATGGCTTAAAATTCTCTCATTCTGAGAGAAGACTCGTGCCCAGCATTGGGAAAATAATGGGTTGTACGCCACTATACATAAGACATACAATACAATACAAAATTTCTTTATTGTACACCAAAAAAGAAATTTTGTATCATCATTATGTATGACCATCATAATCCTACTCCCGAGGATTATGATGGTCGCCTTATGTGAAAGTTTGCCTACAACCACACCCTTCTATCGAAACGCAAGGAATGCTTCATGTTAGAAATAGGTGTGGCGGTGGTACTTCCCCGTACTACACTGGTTCTACCACCTTAAAAATGCTTACAGATGTCCATGGGCGGCAGTGACCACTTCCCATCAGGTGAACTGCATGTTCGTTTGCTACTTCAATCCGATAAAGACCAAAATAAAAATGTGCCAAATATAGTCAGCCGCGTATAGAATTACCCATTTAGTCATTCAAATTTAAATCGTGCATATATTATAACGTAGCATATATTTGTAGACACATGAATATCTAAAAATAAACTGTTTATGTTCATCTGTTATCATCAATGACATGGCTATTTAAAGCTGACTGGAAACTAAGAACAATTAATCTTATTAATATTATGACGAATGTTTGTTAGGATGTGTGTTTGTTTGTCACTTTTTTACGAAAAAACTACTGGTCGGATTTCGATGAAATTAGGCACATACTTGGTTTATGAGTTACTAGCTGAACCCATTGGTTGCCATTGCAGCTTCGCCCGCGTT
Organism: Spicauda simplicius; assembly: GCA_949699795.1. Taxonomy (NCBI): domain Eukaryota; kingdom Metazoa; phylum Arthropoda; class Insecta; order Lepidoptera; family Hesperiidae; genus Spicauda; species Spicauda simplicius. The sequence continues at coordinate 2,578,569 of OX453080.1, forward strand.
ATAAATATCGATGTATCGATTGTCCCATGGGAATAAGATATTTTTCCACAGCAAAAAGTAACCTATATGTTAATCCAGAGTGTCAGCTAACTCCCTACCAAATTTTATGAAAATCGCTCCAGCCGTTTAGACGTGAAGTAGTAACAAACATACACACTCACAAATTTTCGCCTTTATAATATTAGTATGTTGATAATAGTATGATTAACACGTAAGACTCATTACCGGGGTAAACGTGACCGAAACGATGGAAATCCGCGGAAATAAACTAGACTAAAAAACTCTAGTACTAAGATATCTTACTCAGTTTTACGTACATTTAGGATCCAGGACACTAAGTAGTTGAAATAAATATATAGCGCAGTTATTATTATTAATTGATACTCAGCCTTCAATCGAGGGCCCGAGATTGGAATCCCATATTTTTCGAAAACGATATGCGTATTGAAAAATTAATGCTTTACAATGAAAAAAATTGTGAAAACCTGAGATTTCTCTAAAAGAAAATACTCAAAGGTGTGTGAAGTATGGTCGAATTTGGCCAGCGCGGTAGACTGTGTCCTACGTCCCTGTAGCCTCGGGGTCAGAATAGGGCTACGGTATCCCCTGCCTGTCGTAAGAGGCGACTAAAAGGGGCTTTCGGGGTTGCAGACGGCTAGATTGGGAGCTCGAACCGTTCGGTCAGGCAATCCCGGGAAGGACGGCGGTATGTGTGGTCGCATACCGTCGTAAAGACTAGACGGAGCGGTGGGCCCAGCCGCATATCTGGGAGGAGCTAGATGGGGCAGCGAGCTCGGAGGATTCCGGTTGAAGTCGTTTCGAGATGCCGGAGTCCTCCTTTTCAGCGCCGAGGACGGCCACCGGGGGGGTTTTAGTGCGGTAAAAATCCCACATAACCCTGCGTCGCTCCCACGGCGTCGGGTACCTTTGGAAGGTTTCCCCCTCGAAAACAAAAAAAAAAAGACTGCCATAAATTCTTAATTCTGAAAGAAGACCCAAGTCGTTCGTGCCCAAGATTGGAACAATAATGGCTTGACGAATCACTCGAAATAATAAAGTATATTGTATCATGAATCGCTTATATTGTTTTTCTTTCCTACGTTTTGCATCGTCATTGTATCATTTTCCCACATTTATTTGTTTTACCCATTCTGCCGTAACACATAATTTATGATGGCAATCATAAAATTATGAAAAAATACTTAATCGTCGTACCTTAAATTTGATAGAAGTTTGTATTAAGTATACAATTTATTACGAGGTTATTCCCGCCGGTTCGGTTTTTTATCTGGCTGAAGTAGCAAACGAGCATGCAGTCACCTGATGGTAAGTGGTCACTGCCGTCCATGGACATCTGTAATCATACATACAGAACCTGGGTTCCATCTGAAGTCAATCACAGATGCGTTGCCACTCTCGAGGACTGTGATGGACGCCTCATGTGAAGTTGCTTGCAGATGTCCATGGGCGTCAGTGACCACTTACCATCAGGTGGACTGCATATGAAGCCATTCTAATATTAGTGTAATTGATTTTATGTAAATTATTGAAGTGAAACTTCTTTATCGAGGTTGTTGAAGTGAAACTTCTTTATCGGGGTTGGAAAAAAATTTAGTGTAACATTTTTTCGTTACGCGCCATCTTTTTCTGTTACGCGCCATCTTTTTTTTTCCGTTACGCGCCATCTTTTTCTTATCCCTACCACGCGTGATATTAGATAGATTATAATAGATTAGATTATTAGATAAAGTTTAATAAAAGCCTTTTATTAAACTTTATCTAATTTAACTTTATTTAAACAATTTCTGTAAAGTTGCATATAGTAAATTATTTTTTGAAAAATAACGTCATAAAGAAGTTTCACTTCTTACGAGTGTACGCTAGGACACGCACACATATTTTTTTTTTCGAAATACGAGTTGACTTTCCCACGTCAATATAGCAGACTAGAAAGGTTCATTATAAGTTAAGAATAGCGTATATAATTAACAGTATAATAATCAATAAACTGTCGCTTTATTAAGAACTAATCCTCGCGCTAAGCGATCGCTCACACGTGCTATTTTCTATCGTATATCTATATGCAATGGTGTTTGTAGTACCTAGTTTTTGTTTTTTCTTTCGCTAGGCGTGTACTTTTGTAGTGCTGAGAGGGTACATGGAAATACCACCGCCACATCAAATTTTTCGAGAACAGTGATAGCCTAATGGTTGAAACTTGCCTCGATCGGGAGTTCCGAGGTTTTAAACCCAGGCACGCACCACTGGTTTTTCTTAATTATGTGCGTATTAGAAATCAATTATCACTGCTTTTCGGTGAAGGAAAACATCGTACCTATATACCCGAGAGTTCTTAAAAAACAGTTCTCGGAGGTGTGTAAAGTCCACTAATTCGCACTGGGCCAGCGCGGTGGACTATGGCCTAAAACTCTCATTCTGAGAGAAGACCCATGCCCAGCTGTGGGACAATAATGGGTTGGCACCACACCAATTTTTTGGACCCCCTTCTCTCCAAAACCTGGCTACGCTAATGGCGGAGGGTTAGTCTACAATCCATTATCTTGGAAGGCAGGGAAAATTACCAAAATCGTTATTAGTAGGCTCTAAAGCGGTACTACTGTAAATCGTTCTCCTTTTACTGTATTGGATACAGTAAGTGTTGTGTGTGTGTGTCCTGATACGAAACCTACTGTGGCGACCTCCCGCAATTCATCAATAGATGGCGCTACTAGTATTCTGAAACACGCTATCGAAGTACTCTCAATACCCTGCATATATACAAGTTCCGAACAAAGACTGTCGGAGCAGGGCCGCTCCCTAGGCTCCCTAGACTGACGGGAGATCTTTCTCACCAAACGGCCATCTCCATTCTACAAAAGAAAAGCGAACTAGACGTAGCGTAAATAGATTAATCTCTCATTACCTTTTGTTAACTCGTTACCATTAACTTTTGTTACCCACGTAAAAACATAATCATAATCATAATCATTCTTTATTGCATCATGCGTCATATTACATTTGATGTTCTTATAACTAATAGCCCAGCATGAGACCCTGTAAGGGCGCAGCAATGTCATATAGTCATAAAATTATTATATTAAGACTAGTATTAAATATTTAAATTGTAAATTAATTTAAAACAATATGTCAATTATTGAACAAGATGGCAAATAAAAAAAAAATAAAAAAAGATATACAAAGAAAAAAGACAAACCCACTGAGTTTCTTGCCGGATCTTCTCAGTTGAGGTCGTGTTCCGATCCGGTGGTAGTGTAAAAAATATATATAAATGTAACTGACAATTTGTAAGCGCCCCCGAAGGCCTATGCAAAATAAAGACATTTCATTTCATTACAGCTATCACCACAATGAGTATCGGCATAGTAAGGTAGGAGATTGAAGAACTAGTTCATGAGAGATTGAAGAACGAGCATAGTTCGACGGGACAGGTACCCCTGTCACACCTATTCAACGCTTAGTGTTAGCTTACAGATGTAATGACACTTAATTTTAGTTCTTGCGTTTCGGTGGAAGGGTGTGGTTGCCGGCATACTTTTATATGAGGCGACCATGATGGTCCGCGAGAGTAGCAACGCATCTGTGATTGATTTCGGGTAGAGGCATGTTGAGGCATAAAATAGCCTAACCATAAAATTGCATGCTCGTTTGGTATAATAATTTAAAAAAAAATGAGTTAATTTGGCGCACGCCCCATGCTGGTGAACCAATTATTTTTAACCGACTTCCCAAAGGAAAGAGGTTATCCATTCGTCACTGTATATTTTTTTTATAATTCTCAAAACTCAAATGATATTAGTTTGAAAGGATTGTTCTTTTAGAAGTACACAAACGTCAATGATTTTTATTTATTAACCTTTTTATTAATAGCCTAACTTCCATACATAATAAGTGATTTTGTTCTTTTTCTTTACATGTGAGTTGACTTAACCCTCGCCCTCCCTCTACATAATAACCTACCCCGTGACGTACGGTACACGCAACAAAGCGTTTCACGGGTTACCACCCTCCGAGCAGGGTTAGGTAGACCAGCGATACATTTTTTTATAAGATTACTTAGCTGACCTGGCAAACATTATTCCATAAAAAAAAATGTTAAGGGTGGACAACCCTTATCACTAAGGGGTATGAAAAATAGATGTTGGTCGATTCTCATACCTACTCAATATGCTCACAAAATTTCATGAGAATCGGTCAAGCCGTTTCGGGGGAGTACGGGAACGAATTTTTTGACATGAGAATTTTATATATCAGTCTACAGGTAGAAACCATGTTCTTACCATTAAGTGGTCACTACCGCCCGTGGACAACTGTGACCAACTTCGTATAGAACACGGGTTCTTGAAGTCAATCACAGATTCGTTGCTACTCCCGAGGACTATGATGGTCGCCTCATATAAAATGTGCCGCTACCACACCCTTCTATTGAGATGCAAGAACTGCTCCAGTTAGAAATAAGTGTGGCGATGGTACCTCCCCGGTTGGACTACCCTTTGTCACAACTGGTCACTGCGAGGGGTCTCATAGTGAGACCCCTATCCTTTTTTTTTGAAGTGAAACTTCTTTATCGGGGTTGGAAAAACATTTAGTGTAACATTTTTTCGTTACGCGCCATCTTTATCTGTTACGCGCCATCTTTTTTATTTTTCGTTACGCGCCATCTTTTTCTGTTACGCGCCATCTTTTTCTTATCCCTACCACGCGTGATATTAGATAGATTATTATAGATTAGATTATTAGATAAAGTTTAATAAAAGCCTTTTATTAAACTTTATCTAATTTAACTTTATTTAACCAATTTCTGTAAAGTTGCATATAGTAAATTATTTTTTGAAAAATAACGTCATAAAGAAGTTTCACTTCTTACGAGTGTACACTAGTACACGCACACATTTTTTTGTTTTCGAGGTGGAAACCTTTAAAAGGTACCCGACGCCGTGGGAGTGACGCAGGGTTATGTGGGATTTTTACCGCACTAAAACCCCCCCGGTGGCTGTCCTCGGCGCTGAAAAGGAGGACTCCGGGATCTCGAAACGACTTCAACCGGAATCCTCCGAGCGCGCTGCCCCATCGGGCTCCTCCCAGATAGGCGGCTGGGCCCACCGCTCCGTCTAGTATTTACGACGGTATGCGACCACACATACCCCCGTCCTTCTCGGGATTGCCTGACCGAACGGTTCGAGCTCACACTCTAGCCGTCTGCAACCCCGGAAGCCCCTTTTAGTCGCCTCTTACGACAGGCAGGGGATACCGTAGCCCTATTCTGACCCCGAGGCTACAGGGACGTTACCCCTATCCTAGACTATCTTTCATTAACAAAGCTTACGCCAATGGTTCTACCACCTTCAAAACGGCCGTGTAACCCTAAATCTATAAATACCGCACACCCGAAACACGTTTATGAATATATTATGATTCACGCTGATTGCAGACAGACAAACGAGATAATTTCGGAGTCTGTATCGGTAGTATTTTTGTTTAAGGAAAAATATGCCGAAAAATAACCGGACCACGTGTTTGATGAAAAAGTGTTTTTTTACATAATATTGAAGTAGCAAACGAGCATGCAACCACCTGATGGTAAGTGGTCACTTCCGCTCCATAAGCAACTTTATAAGAAACAGGTTCAACGGAAGTTTATCACAGATGCGTTGCCACTCTGTAAAAGTGAGACGGCATCTAACGTATTGTAAACCACATTTTACGTTCAGACAATTATAGCACCCAGACCCAGAATAGAAAGTTACTAAAGCCGCATAAATGCAGGGATGTAGGGTGAACGTGGGTATAATTGACCAATTAGGACGGAAATTGTTATAAATCACTATTTTTCTCAGACATGAAATAAGATAGAACCTCAATCATTTTTAAGCGTCATCGCATTTAAATGTTTAACGTAATAAACATATATACTTACTTAAAAACATAAGGGTATTTTGACAAAAAAAAAAAAAAAATATTGTCACAATACCGGTATGTTTTTAAGTTTGACCAAAGGGTTTCAATTTTTGACCAGACTAACGGTTCACTCTGAAGTGAGTCACAGATGCGTTGCCACTCCCGAGGACGAAGGCGGTCGCCTCATATAAAAGTGGGCCGACAAGCAACGCAATGAAAACAAAGTTTCACGTTCAGACAATTATAGCACCCAGACCCGGAATAGAAAGTTACTAAAGCCACATAAAATAAAGGGATTCTTCTTATAAGGGGGGAACTTCTTATAAGTACCTACTATGAGTTTAGGAAAACATAAGAAGTCTAGAAAATATTGTTAAGACTTCGTGTTTCTAACAATTTTAGATTAAAAAAGTTAAGTTTGAAAAAAATCTGTCTAACAGCAATTTTGATATTGTATAAAGTGATTTTGGAAAAAAATCAGACTTATATCGTTTTCACTGCGTGTACAGAAATAACCACGTTAATATTTTAAACATTTGATGAAATATAATTATAATGACGTATATATGCTGTGATAATGAGAAACTTTAATTAATTGTTCCTTTATAATTCTTGGTTGGAAAAAAAATTTAACCATGCATGTAATTTGTCGCAATGGTAATAGTTACATAAGAGTAATTTATTATTTTTTTGGTTTTTGTTACTTTTTGGTTGATGTTAAGTTTTAATTGGCATCTTAGCTTTATTGTTACTAGGTTAGCTTCGCTTCGGTCACGTCTAGCACGGTAATGAGTATTCTATGTGTTAAACTAGGTCAGGGTTTCTCAAACTTTTGGCTTCACATACCCCTTTTAAAGTTTCCAAGTGACAGCGTGACCCCCAATTAATTAATAAACCCCCCCCCCCCCCCCACCCCCAAGAAAACAATAAAATTTACTATTGAAGAATATAATATTTATTTCAATAACAATAAAGTGCCAAAAGAAATGTATTTTTACTATGTATGTGATTGGTATGCTTGTTTGTTGTCACAGATGGAGTAAATTTTAGGAATAAATTTGTGTTTTTATTACGTAAATCTTGTCGCGAACCTCCTGCCATCTCATGACGAACCCCTAAGGGTTTGCGTACCCCACTTTGCGAAACCCTGATCTAGGTCTAAACTACGTGCACCGGTGGTATCCGTTGGAGGTGCCGGGGTCCTCTGCAAGCGCAGAGGAAGGCCACCGAGGAGGTTTTAGTGGGTAAAATCCCACATAACCCGGAGTCTCTCCCAATGCTCCGGTGTACCTTTTGAAGGTTTCCTCCTCGTCAATAAAAAAAAAAGGTCATAAACTATGTGTGTGCCGAATTTCAGCGAAATCCAAAGAAATAGTAACAAACATACATATTGTCACAAACATACACATGTACAATATTTACATTTATCAAATATTCATTTTTCTGAATAGTTGCAAAATTCATTGATATTCGAAAGAACTTGCAGTTTTAAATTTATACGCAAGAATCGTAATTCTTAGGAAACTCTCAACACGGCTTACTATGGAGATGGTAGCCTTCTAAGTCCTCAGGATAACTAAGGCATCTTGGATTGGCTTCAAATGGAACCCGTCTTATATGGAGGTAAGTGGTCACTTCCGCCGATGGACATCTGTAAGCAAATATGGGAACAGGGCTTTTATTTGATGTCAATCCCAGATGCGTTGCTACTTCCGAGGGTTGAGATGATCGCTTTACATGAAAGCTAACCGGCAACCATACCCTTCCACCTAAACGCAAGAACTGCTTCACGCTAGAAATAGGTGTGGCAGTACTTCCTCGGGCGAACTACACTGGTTCTACGACCTATACATCTTCTAAACATAGTCTTCGAAACGTGCTGAATGGCACTCCTGAATAATGTAGCTTTCTGATTCTAAAAGAATTTTCACGATCGGTTCTGTATTTCCGAAGGTACCCCTTATAAACAAACAAAGTTACAAACTTTACCTCTTTATAATATTAGTATAGATAGGGCTACGAGGTTCGTCCCTGTAGCCTCGGGGTCAGAATAGGGCTACGGTATCCCCTGCCTGTCGTAAGAGGCGACTAAAAGGGGCTTCCGGTATGTGTGGTCGCATACCGTCGTAAAGACTAGACAGAGCGGTGGGCCCAGCCGCCCATCTGGGAGGAGCCCGATGGGGCAGCGCGCTCGGAGGATTCCGGTTGAAGTCGTTTCGAGATCCCGGAGTCCTCCTTTTCAGCGCCGAGGACGGCCACCGGGGGGGTTTTAGTGCGGTAAAAATCCCACATAACCCTGCGTCGCTCCCACGGCGTCGGGTACCTCGTGAAGGTTTCCCCCTCGAAAACAAAAAAAAGGGCTACGAGGTTACTGACAATATGTATTGTCCGTTAAAATATTTTTAATGCATTGCCAGCGAATCGAAGCACATTTTCAACTGAAAAGATGCGGCAAGAAACTTGGCGTATGTGTCTATTTTTCTAATCATATCCGTATACATTTCACTTGCACTCTTTCATGGTAATTGTTTTATTTGCGAATGAATAAAGGTGATGAAATTCAACCAGGAAGTACAATCTTTCAGATAAACTTATTAAAAACAAATAAATTCCGTTATAACTGCAGAACGATAAATAGGTATTTACGATCCTGATAAGGGCTCTGGAATTACCGTAATGATGTTACATGATAGACGGTGTTAAGAATTTGTTTACATCGTATGCTGATAATCAAAGGTGATAGAAATTATGGGTCAACCGGGGAGGGAGTACCAAAATAAACCCTTAGACGCTTTAAACACGCTGACTTTTATATCAGGCGACCATCAATAATAGACCTTAGGAGTAGCAACGCACCTGTGATTGACTTCAGATAGAACCATATGAAAAATTACCAATTTACAGTATGAAGCTTAGAAACCTTTGGACATACAAACATTGATTACTTACGCCAAGAAAGACGATCTATGGAAAATCATTGTAATAGCTACTTAGGAACTTATTATTACAAGTTACACTTATTTAATAAGTTCCGAAATAGCTATTACAATCAACAAAGCTTCATACTGTAAATTGGTAATTTTTCATATACGATGTTGTTCTTTTTTTTTTTTGTTCTCGAGGGGGAAACCTTCAAAAGGTACCCGACGCCGTGGGAGCGACGCAGGGTTATGTGGGATTTTTACCGCACTAAAACCCCCCGCTGGCCGTCCTCGGCGCTATAAAGAGGACTCCGGGTACTCGGTCCGACCGCAACCGGAATCCTCTGAGCGCGTTGTCCCGATGTTGTTCTAGAGGCCCGTCGAATTAATGTCCATGCGGTAGTGACCTCTTACCGTCAAGTAAACTGCATACATTTGCTACCTTTGATTAGATAAGGTAGTAAATGATTTAAAGTCAGGCAAAAGTAGCAATGTTCCTTTGTTGTCGAACCAAAAAAACGGCTAAGTGCGACACGGACTCGCGCACGAACTGTTTCGTAGCACTATCTGTAAAAATCGGCAAAAAACACATTTGTCATATCGGAAACAGAAATACATCATCTGTGCAAAGCGAAGACCCGCGTGGCGGAACGGTTACCATACTGGACTGACGCGCAAAGGGCCCCGGGTTCGATTCCAGGCCAGACAGGTATCTAAAAGATGGGTTTAGATTCATGTTCTGGGTGTGGTTGTTTGTGTTTCCGTCTTGTGTGGGTCCATGGTACCGACGAGACAGGAGAAAATCCTACTGTGGGGCTATGAGTGTAGAAAGCGTGTTTTTTTATCTTATCATTGCAGTTTAGAAATAAAAAGGACCACGGGTAGCAGCAGCGCATTTATGGTGAATCTCAGGTATGACTGTTTTTTTCTGAGGATGATTACTTATGTCCATGAGAGGGTGAGGCCATATTTGTGCCTCACTAAAACCCCCCCGGTGGCCATCCTCGCACTGCTTGGAGGACTCCGGGATCTCCAGAGAAACACTACCGGAATCCTCCGAGCGCGATGCCTTTCGGGCTCTTCGTCGTCCTACCCGGGGTCGTATACGTATACAGACGTGTAGCGGAGTCTCAGTAATGCGGTTCCCTTTTTACCCTCTGGCTACGGAACCAAAAAAAGGTTAAATCCACCAACCACGTTCTTTACAAAATGCATTTATCCTCCGACAGAATTAGAACAGCTTCGATTTCCTCACAAAAACGACCACAAAGAAAACGTGGGAACGACGTCCTGCCGCTAAAAATAGAACCAGTAATTGCCCTCGGCAATTAAACGCTAAAATTACCTAGCTTAGTCTAAAAAGATCTGTATTTTTTAAACTTTTCACTTGCGTATTCGTTTTTTTTAAACTTTAATGTGCACTAAAACCCGCGTATTAATATATTTCGACGACCCGCGTGGCGGAGCGGTTACCATACCGGTCTGACGCGCATGGGTTCCGGGGTCGATTCCCGGCCGGACAGGTATCTGAATGATAAGTTTAGATTCATGTTCTGGGTCTGGGTGTTTGTGTATTCGTCTTTTGTGTCCGTGGTACCCACGATACAGGAAAAAATTCTAGTGTGAGGCTATGAGGGTAGAAAGGGCTTTTTTTATTTATTTTTATTATTTTTATATTTTTTATTTACCAGGTGTTAGAACCAGTGTAGTTCGCCTAGGGCGGTACCACCGGCATACCTATTTCTAGTGTGAAGCATTTCTTGCGTTTCAATGGAAGGTTGTGGTTGTCGGCACGCTTTTATATGAGGCGATCATCTCAGTCCTCGGGAATAGCTTTTGTGATTGACTTCAGATAGAATCTATGTTCTATAGGAATTTGCGTACAACGAACCACTGCCCATTAAGTGGACTGCATGCTCATTTGTTATTTCAATATGATAAAAATCTTAATATAAGACTATTGATGCAATGTGTATAAAAAAATAAGACTATCAATGTATTACATTAAACCTAAGTATGGTACAAAAGAGGACCATAACCTCCTAGAAGTATTTTCTGCCTTTCTTTCTTTAGGTTAATAAAACAAAACACTCGCGCACGGACGCCCACACATACGTATTGTGTTTTACATACGTTTGGCAGCGGGACATCTCCCGCCAGGCTAGCTGTACATGCCTGGGGGGCGGCCGTGCTCCGACAGTCGTTGCTCGGAACTTGTATATATGCGGGATATTGAGAATACTTCGATAGCGTGTTTCAGAATACTAGTAGCGCCATCTCTTAACGAAGCGGGAAGTTGCCACATACGCATGCATAAAGGCGCACGCACAAGCACATACACACGAGTATGTATGCGTGTTTGTAACGCTTTCACACGAAAACTACCGTTCGGATTTCGCAGAATTTTTTCACTCACGTTATTTATTACCTAAATCAATACATAAAGTAGGTACTACTATGACAGATATGACTGAAGCCACGGGAATAAGCTAGTAATCAATAAATATTACACCCTTTGTGTCGGCGCGGCGTAGCGTACAACTTACTACAACTTAGTCATTCTTTATGTATCAAACTTTGACTTTGTTTCTGTGTATATTTCTGTCTGTGCGTGTAAATTTATCTTTTTAATTATTCCGATAGAGTTCGTGTTCGATGTGTGGCCAGTTGTCGTATTTAGATTCCGTTCTTGAGAATTAAATTATTATTTATTCTTGTATATTAAACGCGGCGTGTTCGCTCGGGATATTTGCCCGTGTGTCCCACGGCGAACTTCAATAAAACATCGCTGATTCGTTAACCAGGCCTGCGGTTGGGATTAAACGTTGCTTTGAACTGCCAAATCCTTTGTATGTACTTTGATCCGAACGGAAAAGTTTGAGTACCGCTTTTTTGTTTTGGGGTAGGGGGCTCTGAGAAACTCGATGGGCTTTTATTGCCATCTAAAAATATGATGGATTACTTAATCGGAGCTAAGATCGACTTGTTACGGACGAATCCTTGTGAAATCTACCAATTACATACCTATAATAGGTACTTCTTGTAATTTTAAATGAAACAGTATGGTTTTCGTGTAGTGTTTTTGTTAAATAAATAAACATAAAATTAATGTCAATGTCTGTGTCGAAATACCCGTTAATTCTTTGTTATTAAGCTAAATCAATTAAACCGCTTTTTACCTTTCGGGTGTATTTAATCCTAGCTAAATTCCGCAGCTAATAAATCGATGTATCGATTGTCCCGTGGGAATAACATATTTTCCACAGTAAAAAGTAGCCTATGTGTTGATTTAAAATGTCGGCAAACTCCCTACCAAATTTTACGAAAATCGCTCCAGCCGTTTACACGTGAAGAAGTAACAAACACACTCACAAACTTTCGCCTTTATAATATTAGTATGATATATTTCATTTAATTTGAGACATACTTTGGACAATATAAAGTTTAGGTTTTTGACTTGAATTATGGTCGAATTTGGACCGTTGCGACTGACTAGTTCATTCTAATATTATAGCCTCACCCATGCCGTATTCCAGCGTGAAGCAGTTGCCAGCTCACTTCTATATGGTCCCTATAGCCTCGGGGTCAGAATAGGGCTACGGTATCCCCTGCCTGTCGTAAGAGGCGACTAAAAGGGGCTTCCGGGGTTGCAGACGGCTAGAGTGGGAGCTCGAACCGTTCGGTCAGGCGATCCCGGGAAGGACGGCGGTATGTGTGGTCGCATACCGTCATAAAGACAAGACGGAGCGGTGGGCCCAGCCGCCCATCTGGGAGGAGCCCGATGGGGCAGCGCGCTCGGAGGATTCCGGTTGAAGTCGTTTCGAGATCCCGGAGTCCTCCTTTTCAGCGCCGAGGACGGCCACCGGGGGGTTTTAGTGCGGTAAAAATCCCACATAACCCTGCGTCGCTCCCACGGCGTCGGATACCTTTGGAAGGTTTCCCTCTCGAAAACAAAAAAAAAACTCACTTCTATATGAAGCGACCATCTTAGTCCTCGGAAATGGCAGTGCATTTCATTGGCTTCAGATTGTTTTATATGCAGTTGCTTACGGATGTCTATGCCACTTACCATCAGGTGGATAGCATGCTTGCTACTTCTAATCATATAAAAAGGAATTATTCAAAAGTTAGAGCAGTGATAGCCTAATGGTTAAAACTTGTTCTCCCGATCGGAGGTTCAAACCCAACCACTGATTTTTCTAAAATCATGTGCGTATTAGAAATTAATAATCATTGCTTTTCGGTGAAGGAAAACATCGTGAGGAAACCTATACACCCGAGAGTTCTTTAAAAAAAAAGTTCTCGGAGGTGTGTGAAGTCCACCAATTCGCACTTGGCCAGCACGGTGGACTATGGCCTGTAACTCTCATTCCGAGAGAAGACCCGTGTCCAGCAGTGGGACAAAGATGGGTTGACGACGATTCAAATCAAAATAATCTACTCTAGATCGTTTTTTTTAATGTCATGTTACGAAAATTACTTGCATCACTGAGCAGCCGGCCTCTGCGGTTGTAACTGTATCTCTTGAACAGGTTAGGCTCACCCTTAACCAATAACCACATTCAGTTAAAATTAGGTGATATATGAAACTGATATTTTTGTATATTCATGATGCGTTGTTACTTAGTCTTCGAAATGTGCATTGTGTCTGCTATTTTTTTTTCTTCTCGTCAACCCATTAGGCCTGTTGTACATGGCACGTTTTTTCAGCCGTACGGCGTCTTTACCTTACCGTGAAAAAAACGTGCTAGCATGTACATGGCACGGCATCTCACAGTGATCCATACAACACTGACAACCGTGCCCACACGGCGTAGATTTTTACGCCGAAAAAACGTGTGTCTACAAGAGGCCTTATTTTCTCACTGCTGGGCATGGGTCTTCTCTCGGAATGAGAGAGTTTAGGCCATAATCCACCGCGCTTTTTTCCTTTACTTGGAAAAAATAGCAAATAAATGCGGAGTTCACCTTATAGTAAGTGAACAGTCCAGTCCTGAAGGCTTGTCGCGAGATTGTCTACATTAAATTTTGCTCAGATCTATGTCTGTGGTTTCCTAGATCTCGCGACAAGCTTTTATATGATACAAAAATGTACGATGCAACAAAATGATGAGTACAAAATTATTTTTTTTCCTTTTCAGCGCATTGAAATAATAGCTTGTTTTAAAAATATTTTATGAATATTTTATTGTGTATAAAGATGAATTTTATGCTTGTTTGGTACTTCCATTTTAAAAAATTTACGTCCCAATGTATGGGCAAAAACTGAAACGTAATCGTTTTGTGGAAACGTAATAAACTCCTACTAAAGGCACCGACGAAACGTAGCGAAACCGCGATCAGAAACTAGTGTTCAACAAACGTCGATCATAGTAATGGATCAAGTTATACAATATTCACGACAGATGTCGCTCCGTACATTGGGAATTCGCTTTGTGATTTGTCGAAATGGCTCCGATTTTGTCGGTATTGCTTCGTGATTTTGTCGGATGCTCGCACCGGTTGTTTTCCGACAAAACTGTTTACGTAAATATCGCACGGTGCGAATAAAAGACTAATATGAAATTTGATAAGAATAATATGAAGATTGACCCGCGTGGTGGAGCGGTTACCATGCCGGTCTGACGCGCAATAGGTCCCCCCGGTTCGATTCCCGGCCAGACTGGACAGAATGATGAGTTTAGATTCATGTACAGGGTCTGGGTGTTTGTGTATTCGTCTTGCGTGTGTCCATGGTACCCACGACACAGGAGAAAATCCTACTGTGGGGCTATGAGTGTAGAAAACGTGTTTTTTATACCGATCTACCCTTTTTTTCTAATTTAATGATTCTAAAGCGAAAAATAGAGCATTGATAATGGTCGAAACTCGGCCTCTCAATCGAGAATTTCAGGTTCGAATCCCAGGCATTTACCACCGTCCCTGTAGTTCCGGGATCAGAATAGGGCTACGGTATCCCCTGCCTGTCGTAAGAGACGACTAAGACGACTATAGACATAGTAACTGCTGGATTCAGATGGCTCAGGACCAGTCTAAGTGGCGCAGATTAGGGGAGGCCTATGTCCAGCAGTGGACTTTCAAAAGCTGATGGATGGATGGATAGACAAAGTAGTTTTGCAGGAGGTAGTACCAGTGTAGTTCGACCGGGCAAGTACCACCGCCACACCTATTTCTAGCGGCACACTTTTATATGAGGCGACCGTCATAGTCCTCGGGAGTAGCAACGCATCTGTGATTGACTTCAAATAGAGCCCGTGTTCTGTTTAGAGTTGCTTACAGATGTCCATGGACGGCAGTGACAACTTATCATCAGGTAGACTGCATGCTCCTTTGCTACTTCGATCAAATAAAAACAAAGTTTTAAATTCGTAATTATAATTACCGTTATTTAGAGCTTGATCTCTTTTACAGCGCTAATTAAGTACTATTAATTTGTCATGTAATTACGTTTAGTGAATTCTTTCCATTTAAAGATGCTTAATACTCTATTAAATTGATAAAATGCGTGGGAAACGTTAGAAAATGTATTTTAAGGGCATTATTTTTTTATTTTTATCTTTTTTTGCCTAATTGAAGTAGCAAACGAGCATGCAGTCCACTTGATGGTAAATAGTCACTGCCGCCCATGACCATCTGTAAACAACTTTATATAGAACATGGGTTCTATCTGAAGTCAATCACAGATGCGTTGCAACTCCTGATGACTAAGATGGTCGCCTCATGTAGAAGTGTGAACTACTTGAATTTTGATCATTTAAAGTATTTAAATATTACGATTTAATATGTGAACCGGCACATACAAGGTTATAGGATGGAGGCTCCCTATATTTTTAACTTTCTTCCCTATTTCAGTACTTAACTTTATAGCGGCCTTTGAAATCTTCTTGTATCAAATGTCCATATGTGCATTACGGTTCATGAAATAGAAATCGATGGTAGACAGACAAACAGAGGAGCTTGTAACAGGGTTCCGTTTTTGCCGTTTGAGTACGGAACCCTTAAACGGTTGGCGGATGGTCAAAAAAATGTTGTCTAATCGTTGATTTCTTTTCTCTACCATATGAGGATGGAGTCCAAAATAAATGGTGGGAGTCCATTTTTGTTTAAGGAGAAAAAAACACAAAATTCAAAGTGGGGACTTTGAAATTTGTGTTTTTTTTTCTGCTCTTTTCTAGAGGGGGGGGGGGGATTCTCTTTATACTCCTTTATACCCTTTTATATTTGGATATATAAGGAAAGGATCACAGTGCTGTCTACAGGTCACGCTACACGCACACAGTAAAAACCCTACCGTAACACAGATTCGACACGCCGCCAACGTTGACCCTCGGAGCCATTTTCGGTACATTAATTGATCCGTCGTGTAATTAGATTCGGTGCAAAACACCTCGGAACTGTCCCGCCGGACTTGGGAACTTCCGTCTTCCGTTAATGGGTGTAAATTGAAAGGATTTGCGAGGTGGAACGTATAGGAAAGTGCCACTGTAGTTTCGTCTAGCGTGAACCGGTTCTTCCGTTTTGATGGGTGTGATTGCTGGCTTTTGTTTGAGGCGACCATCTTACCCCAGGTGATAGAACCAGTGTAATTCGACCGGGAGGTACCGCCGCCTCATTTCTCGGGAACAACCCATTATTGTCCCACTGCTGGGCACGGGTCTTCTCTCAGAATGAGAGTTTTAGGCCATAGTCAGTACATAATAAACGAAATAGAACATTCAACGTCTTACTATGAAAACAATGTTAGAGATGTCTTGGTCAAAATACCCGCTATTGCTTTTAAATGCAGCTTAGTTGATTAAACCCCTTTTTACCTTTAACGGGTGCGTTCAAAATAATTTGATTTTTTTTACAATTTATTTGAATTTAAAGAATATTCGTGCAACTTCGGAAAATATGGAGTTTAGTTTTTTAATTTAAATTACGGTCGAATTTCAACCGTTGCGACGGGTGACTAGTAAGAAATAAACAAATCAATTAATAAATAAATTAGGGGTCTGACGGGGTCACATACAAATTGTCAGGTACATTTTTTACACTACCACCGGATCGATACAACATCTTATTAATAAATCAACTCGAAAGAGCATTTTATTTTAGAGGACTTTTTAATTTGAGTGTATTGTTCATTTTTGGTTCATCATGGTAATAACAACCCATGATTGCAGTACATGTACCATGGCATGTAGCACACAAGTGAGAGTGGCCACCGCTTGCCATACAAGGCCATAAAGAATTTAGACCGTATTATTGTCATTACACTTTCGTTAAAGCTAGTGACACTGTGGGTTTTGGGATCTCCGGATAGTCCGTTTAAGTTTTTTTACCCGTCGCATCGGTCGGAATTCGACCGTAATTTAAATTAAAAAAACTAAACTTCTGGTTGCCCAAAGTAGTATGAATATTTCTCAAATTTAAATAAAATGTAATAAGTTTTAAGTAATTTTGACCACGTCCGTTAAATATAAAAAGAGGTTTAATTATCTAAGTCAAGTAAGACACTGACATTTCTGACGTTATGTGTTTTCATAGAATGTTTGTGACAAATGCGCGGTAGTGTGTGTAATGTGTTTTTAGTTCATTTTATGTATGATATATGAATTATTTGAAATAAATATTAACATTCTGCACTCCTTCTGTACGTCCACTATAACCGTGCAAAATTTCATACTAATCCGTCTGCGGCATATTACTTAAAAATGCGTCACAAGTTTTTGCTTCACATATTAATATAATAAATAGTCTTAAGCTAATCCGGTGGTAATATAAAAAATGTAATAGACAATTTGTAAGTGCCTCCGTAGCCCTATACAAAACAAAGACATTTCAATTGATTTCAATCAAAGATTTGTATTCTGTACCAATGACTATATATTGAAAATATTATCTTTCAAAAATAAAATTATCCTTAACTCCGCAGCTTTGACCACTTTTTAATGAGCATGGGATGCTCAATCCAGGTCTTAACTATTTGTATGCCAAATTTCAGCCAATATAGCGTATATGGCGTTTTTGCCTCAAAAGTAACACAGACACATCAATACAAACTTTCGCATCTATTATACGAATCCTCCTTGAGAGCAGTGATAGCCTAATAGTTGGAACTTTCCCTCTCGATCGGGTAGTCCGAGGTTCAATCCTAAGCACGTAGGTACCACTGATTTTTCTAAATTATGTTTGTTTTAAAAAATAATTATCACTGCTTTTTGGTGACGGAAAACACCAATTCGCACTTGGCCAGCGTGGTGGACTATGACCTAAAATTCTCTCATTCCGAAAGAAGACCCGTGCCCAGCAGTGGGACAATAATGGGTTGGCACCAATACGAATCCCAAATTATATTCCCAAACATGGATCGCCTAGTGACGAACACTATTGTCCACTCGTCTGAGCAAGTCGGAATTTAAATCAGTTAACGCTCGACTCTTTGTCATGTTAAAATCTTCGAGCCGACTTCAATACTTTTCTTCTGAATCCGCTGTATGATGTGCGTGACGGTACTGTTCCCGACTCGGCTCTTGTTTTGTATGGAAACGACGGGCGGGTTAATGTCAAGTGATTCAGTATTGAAATGGAGTTCAAGAATCTCCAAAAAATAAAATTAATGTAATATATACGCCTTTTTATCAGATTGAATTAGCAAACGAGAATGCAGTCCACCAGTGGTAAGTGGTCACTACCGCCCATAGACATCTATTACATTTTTATATTAAAAACAATATGGCACTAAAAAAAGATATATATAAAAAGACAAACCCACTGAGTTTCTTGCCGGATCTTCTCAGTTCAGTGAGGTCGTGTTCCGATCCGGTGGTAGTGTAAAAAAAAATATATGTAACTGACAATTTGTAAGTGCCTCAGTAGGCCTATGCAAAATAAAGGAATTTCATTTCATTTTAAGCAATTTCATATTGAAAATGGGTCCTATCTGAAGTCAATAGATGCGTTGCTACTCCGAGCACTAATATGGTCGCCCTATAAATTGTGCCAGCAAAACCACACGCTTCCATCTAAACGAAACAGCTTCACGTAGGAAATAAGTGTGTCCTATGTATTGATAAAAAAATCCTATGTATTGATAGGTACTTAACTTAGAGAAAATGTTACATGCCTTTTTTATCTATAGGGAATATGATTGGCTTGCTTTCTATGAGAGACAGACAGAGATTGTGGTATGTGGGATTTTTACCGCACTAAAAACCCCCCCGGTGGCCGTCCTCAGCGCTGAAAAGGAGGACTCCGGGATCTCGAAACGACTTCAACCGGAATCCTCCGAGCGCGCTGCCCCATCGGGCTCCTCCCAGATGGGCGGCTGGGCCCACCGCTCCGTCTAGTCTTTACGACGGTATGCGACCACACATACCGCCTTCCTTCCCGGGATTGCCTGACCGAACGGTTCGAGCTCCCACTCTAGCCGCCTGCAACCCCGGAAGCCCCTTTTAGTCACCTCTTACGACAGGCAGGGGATACCGTAGCCCTATTCTGATCCCGAGGATACAGGGACGTTTACGTCTAGCCTAGCGTCTTCACAACGCGCGATAAGGAACTTCGTTCCAAAAATCTTGTTCGTATCGATTCAATTAATCAATTATCGGCAAATGTCATTCTTATCATCCATAAAAATATAAAAAGAATAAATTTCGCGAAAAGAGTAAGAGGTTTCATTACACTCGTTCTACGTACAACCGCATCGGACATCGCAGTCGAAACAATTGTGAAAATAAACAACACAAAGCGGTCGCCTGTTGCGCTGTTTACCCTACAGTTTCTCAGAAACTGCTAGCCAAAGACATGAGACAATACAAAACTGAATAATACACTACAATACAATAAAATACATAAATTATACATTTGATTATTTTTTCCGGTACCCGCGAAGCCGAGTTATGTGAGATTCTTATCTTTTTTTTTTTGTTCTCATGGGGGAACCAAAAGGTGTCCGACGCCGTGAGAGCAACGCAGGGTTATGTGGGATTTTTACCGCTTTGAAACCCTCCCGGTGGCCGTCCTCAGCGCCATAAAGAGGACTCCGGGATCTCCAAAGAAACGCAACCGGAATCCTATAACCGCGTTGCCCTAACGGGCTCCTCCCAGATGAGCTGGGCCCACCGCCACGTCTAGTCTTTACGACGATATGCGACCACACATACCGCCGTCCTTCCCGGGATCGCCTGACCAAACGGTTCGAGCTCCCACTCTAGCCGTCTGCAACCCCGGAAGCCCCTTTTAGTCGCCTCTTACGACAGGCAGGGGATGCCGTAGACCCCCCCCCCCCTTTCCCGAAACTACTGGGACGGAGATTCTTATCTAATAAAATCTCTCCAGTGGCCGTCTTCGGCATTGCGAAGAGGAGTCCGCGATCTCCAAAGGAACGCTACTGATATCCTGCACTTTTCCTTAGCACGTTGCCACTTTGACTTTGTCTAAATAGAGGCTTATAACATAGTAGAAGGAGAATAGTTGCCCAGTTTCATACAAATAGACCGTCGCCGATGACGACCCGCGTGGCGCAGGTTACCATAACGGTCTGACACGCAGTGGGTCCCGGGTTCGAGTCCCGGCCAGACAGGTATCTGAATGATGAGTTTAGATTCTTTTCTGTTCTGGGTCTGGATGTTTGTGTATTCGTCTTTGTGTGTGTCCATGGCACCCACGACACGGGAGAAAATCCTACTGTGGGGCTGTGAGTGTAGAAAGCGTTTTTAATGCGTTTTTTTATTATTATAACTCCATTCATTGAAAAGATCAAACGAATATCATAGTTTATTTTTTAATTGTGTCTTCTGTAAAATTGGCGTTTCTGTTTGGTTATTATTCAATCCAAAATGTATGTATTGCTGTCAAAAAGACGATTTTCACCAATTGCGATGTTTGAAGATTTCAATTCCAGATTGCCTTTCATAGTGGCTGGTTTTAAAGGTGAATGGTGTTCTCGGAAATGTGCAAGATGGCCGGCTTCGTCTCCGGATGTTTCCTTAAACATTCGTCCTCTTAAACTTGGGCATACTTTAAATTAAAAAAAAAGGTGTGTGTGCGATTCACACACGATAGAATAGTCCAAGATCCCAGGGCTGCCAGACGTCACGTATTTTCTGACGGATGAAATGTGGACGATTGAGTAGTGTTAGTATGTACTATGATCGTATGCCTACCTGCTAGCTTGGTCAAACGGCCAATTTCCAGGTATCAGGTGATCAAGGTACATAAAAATATTACTTACTACACGTAAATTCTCATGGCTGATTTTCATATATGTTTTTGAGTGTATAGTTAAAAATAAATTGTCAATACTCCCAGACACTTTCCGTCGGCCATATTGCTTGGGAGACGCCTTAAGGGTCTCAAAATAATTAGTTAACTTCACGTAAATTCTGACGCTCCATTTTTATATATGTTCATCCGACAACTTTTTTTTTTTTATTTGACTGAAGTAGCGAACGAGCATGCAGTGGACTGCATGCTCGTTCGCTACTTCAGTCAAATAAACCTGATGGTAAGTGGTCACTGCCGCCCATGGACATCTGTAATCAACTTCATACAGAACATGGGTTCCATCTGAAGTCAATCACAGATGCGTTGATACTCCCGAGGACTATGATGGTCGCCTCATGTGAAAGTGTGCCGGCAACCACACCCTTCTATCGAAACGCAAGAAATGCTTCACGCTAGAAATAGGTGTGGCGGTGGTACTTCCCCGGTCGAACTACACTGGTTCTACCACCTTGATACAACTATTTAGAAATAAAAAATATTTTTTAAAAATACCACTTATATTAAAATAAGAGCAATTATTTTTAATGAATTATTTATTCGAAATTTGGAAACAAAGTAGAAAAATATTAATCCTTTAATATTTCTTAACAGTGGCTTTTAATCTTCATTAACATCATCGTTGAAATTAGATAATTCATCATCTAGCCAATCTTGAAATTGAATATCTAAATCGTGATCGTCATCATCAGCATTATCCTTATTATTATTTTTATTTTTCATTAATTCACTAGAGAAACCATTATATTTTTTAAAAAATTCATTTGTAAAAAATTTGAAAAACTATAAGTCTTATTTTTAAAAAATATTTTTTATTTCTAATAAATAAATAGAAAAAAAATTAAAAATGTCGGCTACCTTTAGTATTATTTATTATATGTCATTTTTTTTTTATTTTTGTTGCCATAATTTACTTGTCAACAAAAGTTCTAAAAATTATAAAATATCTGTTTAAGTAATTTTCATGCCCTTAACAGCGCAGTCGGTCTCACTCAGTCTCATGCGCGTAGATAATGCTCTCGCGCTCCCACTCGCAGAGATATTAATTTAATTTAGGGGATGATTGGCCCCTTGGATCGGTCTGTCTTCTTGTCAAAGGTTTTAAAATAGTTGTCGGATGAACATATATAAAAATAAAGCGTCAGAATTTACGTGAAGTTAACTAATTATTTTGAGACCCTTAAGGCGTCTCCCAAGCAATATGGCCGACGGAAAGTGTCTGGGAGTATTGACAATTTATTTTTAACTATACACTCGAAAACATATATGAAAATCAGCCATGAGAATTTACGTGAAGTAAGTAATATTTTTATGTACCTTGATTACCTGATACCTGGAAATTGGCCGTTTGACCAAGCTAGCAGGTAGGCATACGATCACAGTTCATACTAACACTACTCAATCGTCCACATTTCATCCGTCAGAAAATACGTGACGTCTGGCAGCTCTGGGATCTTGCTCTAGAAGTGACACTTCAGTAAATCGAGAAAAGAATGGTATTAGCTCACGTACTTTTCACATATACTAACACACGTTAAATGCTCAAATACAAGCAAGTATTAAACAGTGTGCTCTCTCGCTTTGGCTCACTAATTACAGGCGACTATGCTTAGAAGACGGGAGTGGGGACGTGTGTATATTTCTGTCTCATTCTTTACCAGCTTCATTCTACACATTTTTGTATTTGTGTCTCTTACCTGTCGTTTTTTCCGTTGCATCAGGTTTGAAATCACAACGATTCTAAAGAAGTTTCACTTCAAAAATACATAAATCATAATGTACCTACTTCCATATATATGTAAATACTACCTCCACCGATTCGCACTTGGTGAGCGCGGTGGACTATGGCCTAAACTCTATCATTCTGAGAGAAGACCTGTACCCAGGAGTGGGACAATAATGGGTTGACGAGAGAATGTACCTACTAAACATGTTTTTTTCGTACGATTGAAGTAGCAAACGAGCATGCAGTCTTCCTGATAGTGGTCACCGTCCACGACCATCCGCAATGAATCTTATATGTAACAGGAGTTCTATCTGAATCACTTGGAAGGTGGTAGAACCAGTGTAGTACGCACCACCGCCACACCTAACATGAAGCATTTCTTGCGTTTCGATGTGAAGGGTGTGGTTGCCGGCACACTTTTATATGAGGCGACCATCATAGTCCTCGGGAGTAGCAACGCATCTGTGATTGACTTCAGATAGAACCTATGTTCCACATGAAGTTGCTTACAGATGTCCATGGGCGGCAGTGACCACTTACCATCAGGTGGATTGCATGCTCG
The DNA here is from genome assembly GCA_949699795.1 of Spicauda simplicius. Classification (NCBI taxonomy): domain Eukaryota; kingdom Metazoa; phylum Arthropoda; class Insecta; order Lepidoptera; family Hesperiidae; genus Spicauda; species Spicauda simplicius. Next base: position 2,601,961 of record OX453080.1, read on the forward strand.
TTTGCTACTTCAGTCGATAAAAAAAAGCTTTTAATAAAAATGATCATTATTTTATGGGAATCAGGAATGAATTTATCGTTCAAATCATTAACTGATTCGATTTTATTTATTTAGCATATTATGGCAGTGTATATACCATTCAGATGTTTTTTTCTTCAATATACCTACGAGTAAACACGTAACGTGCAAGTTCGGAGAACCGAAGTAGTAGTAGAACAAAGCAAATATAACTAGGAAACACAGAGACACACAGACGGAAAAATTATCAGTACTCTAAGTTACTTTTTTTCAATATATCGACACAGGAAAGCGAACTGGTTGTATGTTAAAAAAAAAATATGTAGTGCCTACTAATGAGACTAATATCTGTGCCCACAGGTATAAGTATAAGTACGATTATGCCAAATATTTTGTATCAAAATTTTTGAAATAACAGATCGTGCGACAGATTGTTTTTCTAACGCGAAAATTAGCGATTGACGAAAGTCAAAAAATATATGTATTTTCGATAATATAGTTGAGATATTTTCTTTTTAAATTTAATCTTTTCAGTATAAAATATTAATAAACGATCTTATTTAAACTTTATGTTTTTTTTAATAGTTGTATTGTCTCTGGTTTAAAGCTGTGTTTTTAGAGATACAACAAAATTGTTTTCGTGCGTCGACAGGCGCATGACACTCGTATGTACAGACATGGAGATTTTTCATGTCTATTATTTGTATGTGAAGGTAATGGAAATTTAGCTAGGAAACATACGGACCGACGTCTGGACATCGATTAACCTTATTGCGGCGGCGTGTGTATACTCAGCCCGTGTGTCGTTCACCGACTTGAGTCATTAGGGTTGCCACATATTATCCATTACATTGGATATAAAAGGTAGAAGAAAACACTGACTTGAGTCATTAGGGTTGCCACATATTTTCCTTTACATTGGATATAAAAGGTAGAAGAAATGTACCTAGTTTCATATTAAAGTACATTTTGTCCCAAAATTCAGCTAGGAAACATACGGACCAACGTCTTAACATCGATTAACCTTATTGCGGCGGCGTGTACTCAGCCCGTGTGTCGTTCACTGACTTGAGTCATTTGGGTTGCCACATATTGTCTATTGCATTGCCTATAAAAAGTACTTTTTTCTGCATTTAGCAACTTGCAACTTATCAAAAATTAAACATTTGAAAATAATGAACATTTTGAACAATCCTTGCGAAGGAAGTAAGTATTGAGCACGATTATTCCGAATAAAGTATACTAGTAGTACTTTATAATAAAGTATGGGTGGCAACCCTACTCATTAGTGAGAATTAGTTAAAAGCAAATGTTAGTAAGCGAAAGCATTTATGCTTAAACCACGGTACAAATATCTACAGTAGTCTAACTCCTTAGAAGCGCACGAAACGCAAGTTATACCTACGCGCCTCGATTTCGGTTTGCATTCGGTATACAAACAGACCCGAATGTGCCGTAGAGACGAGCGGACGGTGTAACGGTTTTTTGAGCAGTGATTTTTTATTTTACTAATAATATGGCGAAGAATAATTGTAGATTATATTGTGCTGTTTTTGGTTGTTTGAATTGTACATTAACACATCCAAAGATAACATTTTTTAAATTGCCTTGAAACTACGAAAGGTAAGACAATTATAATGTTTTTTTAATGTACTAGAACTACCTTCTTTCTTTGTTTCTTTTTTAATAAATTGGTTTTTAGCTTTTCTATCGAATGTAATACCTGGATCCATAAATAATTAAAGGATATTATGATAAAGGGAAGTGACATAGGTAAGTATGTGTGTCCTACCTGCCATTGGCGAAGTGTATCTCTTTTCAATAAAGTACATAGTTATAGGTAAGTGATATTTTAGCAAAAAATAGAATATTGTTCGATAAATTAATAACTACATAAAATAAATAAATCATTTTAAATTTATAATTACATTTTTAAACCTTTTTTTTTTGTTGTCGAGAGGGAAACTTTCAAAAGTTGCCGTGGGAGCGACGCAGGATTATGTGTGATTTTTACCGCACTAAAACCCCCCTGGTTGCCGTCCTCGGCGCTAAAAAGGAGGACTCCGGGATCTCTAAACGACTTCAACCGGAATCCTCCGAGCGCGTTGCCCCATCGGGCTCCTCCCAGATGGGCGTTTGGGCCCACCACTTCGTCTAGTCTTTACGACGGTATGCGACCACACATACCGCCGTCCTTCCCGGGATTGCCTGACCGAACGGTTCGAGCTCTCACTCTAGCCGTCTGCAAACACGGAAGCCCCTCTTAGTCGCCTCTTACGACAGGCAGGGGATGTCATAGCCCTATTCTGATCCCGGAGCTACAGGGATGACAGACTTGCCTGAAAAAAAAGCTCTTTTTTATATTTGTGGACATCTCCTAAAACGTTGTTTGTTGTTTGAAAGATGATTGTCAAGCCTTGAAGTCATATATAAAGCCCGATCAAAGAAGCCATAATTTCAGCGAAGAGAGTCGGTATTTCAGTTACCGGGACTGCTGCAAAAATAATTTACAAAGTTTTTTAATAATACCCATGGATGATTTTGTGCAATATGTAGAAAAATTGGAGGAAATATTTCGAACTTCATTTAAAACAACACATATAAATTGTAAAGTAGCTGCAGGTATTTATAACCAAATGAAAGATATTCCTTTTTCTCCACCATGTCAATATTTCCCAAAATTATTTTTTATTATGCTTTTTATCCGAATGCGAATTTTTTATACTATTAAATTTAATAATAAAGCTTTTCGTACGTCTCAGTCGAGGCGCAAATATTTTTCAGTGTCAAATTTGTAATTATTATTAGTAAAATAATGATTTGTTATTAAAAGTCTCACATGTTAAAATAATAGTTATTTTTTATAACCTAAATCGACTAATTAAAAAACATTACATGTATTCAACACTTCCTATACAATTCACCATGAATTGTATTTGTTTAAATAAAAATATATAATAATTACTATCAAAAATCTAGAAAGAAAGTATTCATACTGGCAGATGTAATTAAAATACTATAGGCAGGCAGCCCTAACGCAATCTTTCGCCTAACGCCTCTGTAGGTATAAAATTCAAGGACACGGCAGAGTTAGACTACTGTATGATAATAATACTGTGCTTAAACTAACTTCTTCCCGCTGTTCCGCCCGCTTTTCACTGATAAGTACATCCTATATACTCCAGGTCATAAACAATGTGTGCCTAATTTCAACCCTTCCGTGATTAGGTGATACTTTTGAGAACTTAAAATATGTAAAAAAAATAAACACATCGAAATTTTTGTTTTGTTACTCCATAAACTTTAACGCAAAAAAATAAAAAAATCTTTAACTAAAAATTTCAATCGGATAAAATTGATACAAAAAAACACGCTTTCGAAACTCATAGCCACACACTAGCATTTTCTCCTGTGTCGTGGGTACCATGGACACTCACAGACGAATACACAAACACTCAGACCCAGAACAGGAATCTAAACTCATCATTCAGATCGATTCAGCCGAGAATCGAACCCGGAACCCATTGCGCGTCAGACCGGTATGGTAACCGCTCGGCCACGCGAGCCTGTGTGCCTGTGTGCTTTACCGTTTCATATAGATAAAAATATTTTCACCATCCAACCAATACGGATACACGTCCACCACAGCGCTACAGACACAGTATTAATATCATTCAGTAGTCTAACTCTGCCGTGTCGTGCTTGCGTTTCGTGCGTTTGTAAGAAGTTAGAATACTGTAGATACTAGTACTGTGCTATAGACGTCCCAAACGACACGATAATGAAGCGTTTTATTGAAGCGTATATCATTTGCGAGTGTAATGACGAATGCTTTTGCGTCGGCACGCGTTTGCGTCGAGCGTACATTGCCCGTCCGGCGCAAATGCGGGACATTTGCGTCGGCCTAATTGGTTGTGGTCGTGTGTTACGTCACTGGTTGAATAGTTTTTGGGATCTATTCTCCGTTTTTTGTCGCGAATTGTCGTATTTGCGCGATTACTAGTTCTCCGCGCGTATTCTCTTCTCGTAAAAAAAAGGTCTGAGGATTATAATATGTCTCCAATATTGTTAGTTTTATTTTTTCCTAATAAAATAAAATAAGATTATTGTGTGCGTGCCTATAACTATTTGTTGCGTTACTTGCGTTTAATCCTCGTATTTTATTATCTAATTGTTTTTTATTTACTTTTTAATTACATGATATAAACCAATCGATTATTTATTTGTTGATAATGGCAAGACTGTTCACCAATTCGCACTTGGCCAGCGCGGTGGACTATGACCTAAAACTCTCTCGTTCTGAGAGTTGACGTGCCCAGCAGTGGGACACTATTGGGTTGTACCCAATGGCGAGACTCAATAAACTCGGAACAATTTATATAGACAAATGTTTCTTCTAAGTTCTACATAAAATTAATATACGATAGATTATGTATTTTTTGAGACTAATTATCATTACACTCTTATGTACACTTCCATAGACAACTAGGCACAAACTGGCCATGTCCTTGATAAATCGTAACGCTCATATAAGTCATTTTTTTTTGTTTTCGAGGGGGAAACTTTCAAAAAGTATTCTATTATGTGGGATTCTTACCGCACTAAAACCCCCCCGGTGGCCGATCTCGGCGCTGCGAACTCCGGGTACTCCACCGGACCGCCGCCGGCGTCCTCTCAGCGTGTTGCCCCATCGGGCTCATCCCTGGTGGGCGTGCACCGCTCACCGCACCTTCTGGTCTTTACGGCAGCATGCATTGACACATGCCGCCGTCCTTCCCGGGGTCGCTTGGCCGGACGGTTCGAGCTCCCACCCTTCGCGCCCGCAACCCCAGAAGCCCCTTTTAGTCGCCTCTTACGACAGGCAGAGGGTACCGTAGCCCTATTTTGGTCCCGGAACTACAGGAACAAACGTTCATATAAGTCCTAAAAAAACTACAACATTTTTGAGACCTACATAAGTCCTATACGTTCCGAAAATGCCTCAGAATATCTCAGAATGCCTACACGTACGAATAGCAACGCAAATATGTTAATGGTGTGATTACGTCGGTCCTACTCAAAACTGGGGTATTTGTGGTATATTTGTTGTTACACGAACACTTTGACAATGTACGCGGCGAATGGTGCCAGAATTGTGTTGTTAAACCATTATGTTGCCGCTGGGCACGGGTCTTCTCGGAATTTTAACGAAATCAGTGCAGCGCAAAATGGGTGTATTATTTTATTTCGGCGATCAAATTTAGAGACAATTTATTTCGTTCTGCTTCTTAGTATAAGATTAAACACGCTTTCTACACTCATAGCCCCACTGTAGGATATTCTCCTGTGTCGTGGGTACCATGTACACACACAACACGAATACACAAACGTCCAGACCCGGAACATGAATCTAAACACATCATTCAGTCTGGCCGGGAATAGAACCCGGGACCCATTGCGCGTCAGACCGGTATGGTAACCGCTCCGACACGCGGGTTGTCGAAACATTTTTTTTAGAAGTAACAAACGAGCAATGCAAGTCCCCTTGATGTTTAGTGGTCACTGCTGATCATGGACTATCTCGTCGCTTATAGCTTGACACCCACAACACAGAGCAGTGATAGCCTAATGGTTGAAACTTGCCCTGTGGATCGGGAGGTTCAAGGTTCAAACCCAGGCACGCACCACTGATTTTTCTAAAATTATGTGCGTATTAGGAATTAATTATCACTGCTTTTCGTCAAGGAAAGCATCGTGAGGAAACCAACACACCCGAAACTTCTTAAAAAAAAACACGGAAGGTGTGTGAAGTCCACCAATTCGCACTTGGCCTGCGCGGCATACTTGTCTGTCTGCCTTATAGGCATCATTCTGAGAGAAGACCTGTGCCCAGCAGGGGGACAATAACGACGACTCACAACATACCGTCATCACCAATCAGTACGCCTAATCCAGAATTCCAAATAAATTGCATCCGCACGAAGGTCTGAACTCTAAATAAGCTCCAAGATTGCTCCAATATTGCGGACCACAATATCGAATTTCGTTACCTTTAACCGCCGGATGAAATATCGCTGCGGGGAGCTAACGAGCTAACTTAAACTAGAGCCTATATTCAAAGATGTTTGAGAAGACAGATTTATCGTAAGGATTCCCCAGAAGTATGAGTTATTATAGGGAATATAGTTTTTAACTTTAACTCGAACTAGAGCCTATATTCAAAGATGTTTCAGAAGACAGATTTATCGTAAGGATTCCCTGGAAGTATGAGTTGGTATAGGGAATATAGTTTTTAACTTTAACTTAAACTAAAGCCTATATTCAAAGATGTTTGAGAAGACAGATTTATCGTAAGGATTCCCTGGAAGTATGAGTTGGTATAGGGAATTTACTTTTTAAAAGCTGTTATTTAATTGTCGTTTATATTCGCGGGACGCTAACGAGTTTACTAGAAGCTATATTGATAGATGCTTGAGAAGTCTAACAGTTATCGGAAGGATTCTGTAGAAGTGCAAGCTGGTGTAGGGAATTTCGTTGACGTTGTGTTACGAGGCGGTACGAAAAAACGCATAATAAAGACATTTTATTTAAATTTTGATGGAATCAACAACGATAGAAATAACATCGATATAGAAATACCGAAGATACACATTCAGCGTCTCAAAACTGTCCGGGAAAAAAGAGCCCTCAATTTCAAAATTGAGCGCTCATTTCAAGTAGTTAAATTTTATTGCTCTTTGCTTAAAGCGTTGTAAATACAACTTTAGATCATGGACGTAAGCTTGTCCTGCAAAAAAATATGGTCATTATGACCATCTATAAAACTACGTACATTTGAAGACAGTTTTAGGTGTCATTTTTGTTCGAGACTGTGATTGTATTTCTATATCGATGAGAAATAGTCACATAACACTTACGTTTTGTACATTATCTCCAGTAGTCCTCGAATTTTGTTTAACATTCCGCGCCCGTCCTTGTAGTGATGCGACCCGAGTCCTGTTTTTACTCGAGTCACTCGAGTGAATTTGTCAAACTCGTAAGCGATTGAAAAAATGGATTACTCGAGTGTGATGCACTCGAGTTATGAAATGAACTCTGCACACCAACTTAATTTTGTTTGTTATTAATAGATGTCCCTTGGCTACTTATTTTTTTTATCTATGCTGTGCCGACCGCCGTTACTAACTGCGACCGACAGGTTTTTATTTACGTGTTCTCGAACTTAAGTAAAAAAATAGATAGTCTGAACATTATGCAATATAAGTGTGAAATACACGTAATTTTGAGTTTAAGTATAACTTTTTTTTTATAAGATTGAAGTAACAAACGTGCAAGCAGTCCACGTGGTGGTAAGTAGTCACTGCCGCCCTGCGACATGTGTAAGCAACTTCATACAGAACATAGGTTCTATCTGAAGTCAATCACAGATGCGTCGCTACTCCTGAGGACTAAGATGGTCGCCTCATACAAAAGTGTGCCAGCAACCACACTCTTCCATCGAAACGGAAAAACTGCTTCACGCTAGTAATAAGTGTGGCGGTGGTACTTCCACGGTTGAACTACACTGGTTCTACCACCTTCAACACTGGTTCTACCACCTTCAACACTGGTTCTACCACCTTCAAATCAATCAATGATTCTGAGTAGAAAACATTAAACGCGTTTATCCCAAAACCATTTTACAAATAGGTATCTACTGCATTTTTCAATATGACGGCAGTATACCACCATCATTTATTTCAGTATAACTCGAGTAATGTAGCAAAATTGCTCGAATGACTCAAGTTACAAGTCACAACATTCTATTCGAGTCGCATCACTATTTCCTTTTCGACACTATCTCAAAACCGCTACATTTTTCTACCGAGCCACTTAGCTTGCGAGCCTCTGTACCAAATAGAATTTTAATTGACATATTTTAAAGTTCGTTTCGTATGTCTTCGACCTTTGACTGAGACAGTGTTGTTCAAAGTGTGCGTCGCGATCCCTTAGGGGGTCGTCAAGCCTTTTTAAGGGGGTCACGTAGCAACAGAAAAGTTTTTAGTTTTTACGTTTTTTGTTTTGAATATAATTACTTCTCTCGCTCTCATGTAACATAATCTTCGTATCGCCAACAGGTGGGCGGCGTGGTCCGCCATGGGGTGTTTCGGCTCACCGGGCGCCAAGAGCGGCAGCGGGGACGGCGACGACCCCAAGTGGCAGAAGCGTCGGAGCGATGCCATCACCCGGCAACTGCAGAAGGACAAGCAGGTATGTTGACCGTTGGGTATAAACCCTACATATCAGCGTTGCCAGCCGTCCCGATTTGTTGATCAAAATTAAATAAATTTTTCAAGGTGGTATAACCAGTGTAGTTCGACCGGGGAAGTACCACCGCCACACCTATTTCTAGCGTGAAGCATATATTGCGTTTCGATAGAAGGGATTGCCAGCACACTTTCACATGAGGCGACCATCATAGTCCTCAGGAGTAGCAACGCATCTGTGATTGGCCTCAGATGGAACCCATGTTCTGTATGAAGTTGATTACAGATGTCGCAGGGCGGCAGTGACCACTTACCATCAGGTCGACTGCATGCTCGTTTGCTACTTCAGTGAAATAAAAAAAAATGCCTTGAGCGGGACAGGCTCAGTCTCGCTTTTCGGGAAGGACTAGATGTTTGCAAAACAAAGGGCGCTAAATCTATACAAATTTAAGTCGATTGGCACTTTGTCGACCAAAGAGGTCGCCAAACGTAGATCCTCCGGCCCCTCTCCGTGTCTTAGAACTTTTGACTTAGAACACCCGCTTTTTTCAATCAAAAAGTTTAAAAAAATGTTGCAACGCTTTTCCATATGTATACTTGTAATATGGATTGTATATTCTACCAATTCGCACTTGGCCAGCGCGGTAGATTATGGTCTAAATTCTCTCAATCTGAGGGAAGACCCGTGCTCAGCAGTGGGACAGCAATGGGTTGACGAAAATATGGATAAGGCAAACGAGCCTGCAGTCCACCTGATAAGTAGTCACTACCGCCCATAGACATCTGTAAGGAACTTCACGTAGAACAGCGATTATATTTGAAGTCAAGCACAGATGCGTTGCTACCCTAGAGGTTATCTGGTGCTTTCATTGCATTCAAAACACATACAAACAACTCTTAAATGAAAAAAGAGGTTTAACTTACTAAGCTGCATTTAAAAGCAATGACGGGCTTTTTGACAAAGACATCTGACATTTTTGACGTTATGTTTATAGTAAGACATTGAATGTTCTATTTCCTTTATTATGTAGGTGTTTGTGTCAAATGTATAGTTGTATGTGTGATTTGTTTTTAGTTGATTTCATGTATATTGTATGCATTATTTAAAGAAAATATTAGCATCCTGCACTACTTCTCTAAGTCCACTATAACCGTGCGTAATTTCATACTCCTCCGCCCGTGGCAAGTTTCTTATAAACGAATCACAAGTTTTTGCTTCACGTATTGATAAATAAAAGATACACACCACTATTTTTTTATTTATATCAAACCAATATCATCATCACCACAGCTATCGCTTGCCGTTCTGAAATAATTTACAAATAAAAATAAATAAAAAATGACTACGGATTTTATTAATAAGAAAAAAATATCAAAAAAGTCAAAAATATCAAAGGTCAAAAATATCAAATCAAAGTATGCATTTAGTTTAATTTTACTATGATTTTACTATATTTCTAGAAATCTTCAATTCGTATTTCTTTGGTAGTCTATTATATATAACGAAGTGAAAGCGTGAAATGTGACGTCAGGAAGGCCAGGAGTCTTCATTATTTTCCATTCTTGAAGATTTCAAGTAAAACACAGGAGTAAACAACTTCTTCGATTTATTCACAATTGACGAGGTCCGATCGCTACAACGGTTAAACAAGAAATCTTTTCTACCGGCGTTCGCTCGCCTTTTTATACAATGTTTGGTGGTGTGACAATAACAAATTTATGGAGGGTAAACTAAATTACAATTCTAAAAATCATCAAATGTTGCTGATTCAATAAACAAACAATTTTCGATCTTTAAACTAACTAAAATAATTATTGTCGGCTACGTGTTTTTCATAAATACGCGGTGTCGCGCCGACAACTCAAAAGGTTTGCTTTTTCTACCTATTTGATTTGCAACATGGCATTAGTTGGGTGTTTTGTTTCAATGAATCAGGTATAGAAAAGATAAACTTTGAAATAGCAAGGATGGTTTACTTCATTATTTCTCCTCGCATTTCGGCGGCAAAGAAATCACTGTTTGTAAATAATGGGCAACCATTAGTCCATCAGTGTTAGGTGGATTATCCGATTGCCCTTTTTCGAATCCTTCATCCATTTCATTAATCGAATATAAACACTATTAACGCAATGCGCGGATGAAAACATAACAAAATGTTTACTACTACTGCTGGAAATTTGCTATTGAGCGGAGCGTTGTGAAATGTCGTCGCATGTATTAAACTGTTTAAGTTGAATCCCACATAAACCGGAGTCTTCCAAGGCTAATGTACCTTTTGATGGTTTCCTCCTCGTCACGAAAAAAGTCCACCTTTTTTATCAGACTGAAGTAGCAAACGAGCATGCAGTCTATCTGATGGTAAATAGTCACCGCCGCCCATATGGACATCTGTAATCAACTTCATACAGAATATGGGTTCCATCTGAAGTCAATCACAGACGTGTTGCTACTTCCGAGGACTAGGATGGATGCCTCATATAAAAGTGTGCCGGTGGAAGGGTGTGGTTGCCCACGCAAAAAATGCTTCACGCTAGAAATAGGAGTGGCGGTGGTACTTCCCCGGTAGAACTACACTGGTTCTACTACCTTGAAAATTATGATTATTATTCATAATAGCTTCTTGTGTACAATATTATACAGTCGTTTCTATATTCTTCCAGTTGTACCGGGCGACGCACCGTCTCCTCCTGCTCGGCGCGGGCGAGTCCGGCAAGTCGACGATCGTGAAGCAGATGCGCATCCTCCACGTGAACGGCTTCTCGGACAAGGAGCGGCGGGAGAAGATAGAGGATATCAAGAAGAACATCCGCGACGCTATACTCGTTAGTATTGCTGTGTAAGAGCAGATGTATCTGCGGCCTTAGCTTAGTTCCCGGTGATCCAGGTGACCGCCTCTTGCTCCGGCAATTCGACGATCGTGAAGCGATGCGCATCCTGATTACCGATGTCCATGGGCGGCAGTGACCACTTACCATCAGGTGGACTGCATGCTCGTTTGCTACTTCAGTCAGATAAAAAAAAACCTCAACGTCAACAGCTTCTCGGACAAGGGGCGGCGGGAGAAGATCGAGTATATCAAGAACATTAGCCACGCTATACTCGTTAGTATTGTTGTGTAAGAGCAGATGTATCTGCAGCCTTAGCTTAGTTCCCGGTGATCCAGGTGATCGCCTGTTCGATAGGCAAGTCGACGATCGTGAAACAGATGCGCGTCCTCCACGTGAACGGCTTCTCGGACAAGGAGCGGCGGGAGAAGATCGAGGATATCAAGAAAAACATTCGTTAGTATTGTTGTGTAAGAGCAGATATATCTGCAGTTTCCGCTTAGTTCCCGGTGATCCAGGTGATCGCCTCTTGGTCCGTAAAGTCGACGATCGTAAAGGAGATGCGCATCCTCCACGTGAACGGCTTCTCGGACAAGGAGCGGCGGGAGAAGATCGAGGATATCAAGAAGAACATCCGCGACGCTATACTCGTTAGTATTGTTGTGTAAGAGCAGATATATTTGCAGTCTTCGCTTAGATCCCGGTGATCCAGGTGATCGCCTCTTGGTCCGTAAAGTCGACGATCGTAAAGGAGATGCGCATCCTGCACGTGAACGGCTTCTGAGACAAGGAGCGGCGGGAGAAGATCGAGGATATCAAGAAGAACATCCGCGACGCTATACTCGTTAGTATTGTTGGGTAGGAGCAGATATATCTGCAATCTCCGCTTAGTTCCCGGTGATCCAGGTGATCGCCTCTTGGTCCGGCAAGTCGACGATCGTGAAGCAGATACCCTTTCTCCACGTGAATAGCTTCTCGGACAAGGAGCGGCGGGAGAAGGTCGAATATATCAAGAACATCAGCGACGCTATACTCGTTAGTATTGTTTAAAAATAGGTCCAGATGGACACTCAGGGGTCCACAGGAGATACGACACGGGACGTCGTTGACGTGACTTTAAATAATATATAGCCTTGAATAGTATTCGCTCTGGGTTGCACAAATCACAATAAGGCTTATGCTTTGTAAGCCTCGTAATAGCTTATTACATTTCCCCATTTTATATATATTTATATATGTATATAAATATTTATATATGTATATAAATATATATATATATATATTTTTTTTTTTTTTTTTTTGAGTAATCTTTAAAAAACATTCGTGCCGTGTGTGAGGCTAGTGATAAGCGCCGAAGCGTGGTGTTTCCCTTTAAGCTTCATTCCAAATCCCAAGAGTTGCTCAGCGGCTATATTAGGAATTTCGATACGAAACAGGATTCGCAACGATGAAATCCGTAGAGTAAGTAAATTACCGATATACCTCTAATAAATAATTTGCTGGCTGAAGTGGCAGTGGACCAGCCACATGGCTCAAAGGACTGATAACCTGAAGAAGACAGCGGGAAACGGCTGGATTTAGAAGAGACAGTTGGTTGCCATTAAAGGAAGGTCTATGTCCAACAATGGGCCTTAAAAGCACATTTTTGGACGTATGGTAGTTATAACAATAATTAATGTGTTGTATATTAACATTTCAGACAATCACGGGCGCTATGAGCACTCTCACACCACCCATACCACTCGAGAAGCAAGAGAACAAAGCACGCGTTGACTATATACAGGCGAGTATCTTTTTTTTGTTTACGAGGGGGAAACCTTCAAAAGGTACCCGCCGCTGTAGGTGCAACGCCGGGTTATGTGGGAAAGTTACTTTACTAAAATCCCCCCGGTGGCCGTCCTCAGCGCTATGTGGAGGACTCCGGGATCTCCAACGGATCACAGCCGGAGTCCTCTAAGCGCAATGGCCCCTTTGGGCCCTTCCCCGGTGACCGATTGATGCTCACCATACCTCTCGGTGTTTACGATGGCATGCGGCCATACATGCCATCTTCCTTCCCGGGATCAATTGGCTGGACGGTCCGAGCTCCCACTCTTGCCGCCCGCAATCCCAGAAACCCGTTCCGAGGAACTGTTTGATCTGGTACCCACATCACCTTTCCTTCACCGCACCACTCGCCGACGGATGAAGTTCCATCTGCATCTACTGGAACCGTAGCGGTCCTCCACTGTTCGGTTTGCGCGCTCCTTCCTGCCGCGGACGTGCAAGATGAGGAATGAGCTTCCTCCTGAGGTATTCCCGGAGCGTTATGACATGGGGTTCTTCAAGAAAGGTGTAGAAAGAGCTCTCCTTCAAAGCCTGCGATGCATTGACGACTTCCCTGGTGTTGCAAATGTCTATAGGCGACAGTGGCTGCTTTCCATCAGGTGGCCCGTCTGCTTTATCGTTTGGGGTAACTATAAAAAAAAACCTTTGAGTCGCCTCTTACGACAGACAGCTCCGCGGTCTACCTTCCAAAACTTATCACGTCTTATGTTCACGTTTCCAGATAGCCTTGGCACCTCCCCCGGTCTACCTTCCAAAACTCATTACGTCTTATGGCCACGTTTCCAGATAGCCTTGGCACCTCCCCGGTCTACCTTCCAAAACTTATCACGTCTTATGGCCACGTTTCCAAATAGCCTTGGCACCTCCCCGGTCTACCTTCCAAAACTTATCACGTCTTATGGCCACGTTTCCAAATAGCCTTGGCACCTCCCCGGTCTACCTTCCAAAACTCATCACGTCTTATGGCCACGTTTCCAAATAGCCTTGGCACCTCCCCGGTCTACCTTCCAAAACTTATCACGTCTTATGGCCACGTTTCCAAATAGCCTTGGCACCTCCCCGGTCTACCTTCCAAAACTCATCACGTCTTATGGCCACGTTTCCAAATAGCCTTGGCACCTCCCCGGTCTACCTTCCAAAACTTATCGCGTCTTATGTTCACGTTACCAGATAGCCTTGGCACCTCCCCGGTCTACCTTCCAAAACTTATCGCGTCTTATGTTCACGTTACCAGATAGCCTTAGCACCTCCCCGGTCTACCTTCCAAAACTTATCGCGTCTTATGTTCACGTTACCAGATAGCCTTGGCACCTCCCCGGTCTACCTTCCAAAACTTATCACGTCTTATGTTCACGTTACCAGATAGCCTTGGCACCTCCGCGGTCTACCTTCCAAAACTCATCACGTCTTATGTTCACGTTTCCAGATAGCCTTAACACCTCCCCGGTGTATTGTCCAAAACTTATCACGTGTTATGGTCACGTTTCCAGGACGTGGCCTCCCAGCCGGACTTCGACTACCCGCCGGAGTTCTACGAGCACACGGAGGCGCTGTGGAAGGACCAGGGCGTGCAGCGCACGTACGAGCGGAGCAACGAGTACCAGCTCATCGACTGTGCCAAGTAGTACGTACTTACTAGAGATGGCAATAATAGTTGAAAATATTTATTGGTTAACTGTTAACTGATAAATATTTTTATCGATATTTTTATTGGTTGAAAATATTAGTTGATATTTTTATTAGTCTCGTACTTTAATGTACTTTGTGAACTAAACACAATCTTAGCACTTGTTGAAATTATCGTTTAGTTCGAATGAATAAAAATATCACAGACAATAATTATTACGCAAACATCAATATTGTACTGTATTTTTAGTGCAATAGAACATATAATTAAAAGCGGTGAGTGACTATTTTCTATGGCCAACGGACTACGGAGTCGGGGTCAGCAGGCCATAAGCGACGTGCGAGGCGATTTGAAAAATATTCCCCATAGCTTACGAGTTACAGTCGCAATCTTAATGCGGTACTTACATAGTATTAAAATTATTGAGTTGATATTTTTATTCTATATTGATAATATTACTTAACAAATAACATGTTTTTTTTTAATTATTAGTTAAATTTATTGGTTGATGGTTATGTTTATCATCATCTGTAGTACTTACTGACGTTAGTTACTGACTGGCGTTACTTTGACTACCTGCCGGCAATAGTACGTATTACTTGACCACAACAATTAGGCGCATAAAACAAAAGTGGTTCAATACCCCGCATCTCGCTTCTGTCCCCGCGCGGCCCCTAGTGACGTGCAGTCGTGTATCGTCTAGGTGTTTACGTTAGTCAGCACATGTTTAATGTTATTTCGTTGTAATGTTTGTTTAATTAGTGATTGTTGAATTTTTAAAGTTATTATTACATTGGTTGATTAATCGTCAATAAACCTCAAAATGGGTAGGAAAAAGACTATTCGTGGAGGAGAAAGTACTCTTACATTCAAAATATGCATTTTTTTAACAACAGAAGAGTATTGGGCTCAGTACTCCTGTCTCCAAAGTCGAAATCCCTAGTTCTAATGACGTTTCAACTGTCGTGCGCCTAATTGTTTTGGTCGAGTAGTACTAACTGACGTTAATTACAGCAGGTAGTCTAAGTGACTAGCGTTACTTCGACTACCCGCCGGAGTCCTACGCGTTGCACAAAGGGATCTAATGGGCCATTTAGATGGAGAGAGTTTCTTGTACGTTTCGGTACGCACCACTGATTTATGTGCGTATTAGAAATTAATTATTACTGCTTTTCGGTGAAGGAAAACATCGAGAGGAAACCTACACACCCGAGTTCTTTTTTTTTTAAGAAAAGTTCTCGGAGGTGTGTGAAGTCCACCAAATCGCACTTGGCCAGCGCGGTGAAATATGGCCTAAAACTCTCTGATTCTGAGACAAGACCCGTGCCCAGCTATGGGACAATAATCGGTTGTACCCCGTATATTTAAAAACGAGTGGTGTTTTGGAATGAAATCGATAAATCTTAAGAAATTTCATTTTGAAATAAGTAGTCCTTTGTACAATGTCTGTTATTGTTTGTGTACAAAAAATTATAAATAAATAAAAAAACTCCGATCCCAGGGCTGCTGGAAGAAATTTCATCTTGAAATAAATAGTCCTTTGTTCTCAAGTTTAAAATGTCTGTTTTTATGTATTGTTTGTGTACAAAAAATTACACATAAAAAAATAACATAATGTCCAATGCGTTCCAGTTTCCTGGACCAGGTGCACATAATAAAGCAGCCGGACTACACGCCCACCGAGCAGGACATCCTCCGCTGCCGCGTTCTCACGTCGGGCATATTCGAAACGCAGTTCGTCGTCGACAAAGTCAACTTTCAGTGAGTGTTTGAACGGTTTAATGAGCGAATGGACGAATTAATCGTTCGCGAACGATTCAGTGTTTCGTAACGGTCGATTGAGCGATTGGAGAAAATCATTTGCGAATGATAACTAAGTGGTTGTTTGAGTGTATTGCACAGGTCAATTGAACGAATGGACTTGGTCCCGAACGGGAATGTGCTAGTTGTTTTTCATTTAAAAAAAAATGTAATAGCAAATGCGATTACAGTCTCTTTGATAAGTGACTGCTTTTAACCGTTCAATTTATTGAATGGACTCGTTTACTAACGTAGATCAGCTGAGGGGCTGTTCAGTTATTCATGCCCGAACTTCTTCATAAGTGTAGTACTGAAGAGCTAACTAGCATGCAATAAGTGGTCACTGTCGTCCATTAGATTGAATCTAAACTCATCATTCAGATATCTGTCTAGCCGGGAATCGAATTCGGAACCAATTGCGCGTCAGACCGGTATGGTTACCGCTCCGCCACGCGGGTCGTCGGTCGGTATGAAGTCTATCACAAATGCATTTCTTCTCCCAAAGTCTAAGATCTAGTCCTCTCTAAGTCTAAGGTTGCCTCATACAAAAGTGACATATGACCATATCGAAACCAAAACGCAAAAACTGATTCATGCTAGAAATCGGTGTGGGGGTATCTCCCTTTTTTTATATGTCTGAAGTAGCAAACGTGCATGCAGTCTACCTGATGGTAAGTGGTCACTGTCGCCGATGGACGTAATCAACTTCATATAGAATATGGGTTCTATCTGAAATCAATCTTAGATGCGTTGCTGCTTCCGAGGACTATGATGGTCACCTCTTGTGAAAGTGTGCCGGCAACCACACCCTTCCATCTCGCGCAAGAAATGCTTCACGCTAGAAATAGGTGTGGCGGTGGTACTTCCCCGGTCGAACTACACTGTTTCTACCACCTTAAAACCTATGTTCTTCCTGAGCGTATTATACTTTTTCCACCATTTTTATCGTGTCGTGAAGCGTTTTTTTGAAGTTATACTTCTTAAGGCGCGTTACGAAAAAATGATGAGAGTGAAATTTAAAGATTCGTCTCACAAAAGTTACAGTATGAAGTTAAAATTAAAATGAGAATGAAAATGCTATGCAATAGCTTTACTGCCGCAGTTCCCGAGTACCGCACGTTTTTTTTTTGAAGTTATACTTCTTTAAGCGCGTTATGAAAAAATGATGAGAAGGGGCATCCATAAATTACGTGAGATATTTAAGGGGGGGAGGGGGGTCGAGTCAAATCTCACCTAATCTCATGTTGGAAGGGGGGGGGGGAGGCGGCAAATATCAACGTATTTTTTTAAGCAATTTATTTTTTTCTTTTTACAATAATCCAACTCGTTTACGAAACCCACATTTTGAAAAATCGTGAGATTGAGGACGGGGGGAGGGAGTTGAAGAAAATCTCACGAAAAGTCACCAGGGGGGAGGGAGGGACAAAAAATTCGAATAAACACCTCGCGTAGTTTATGGACGCCCCCTAAGCACACACACATTTTTTTTAACACATTATTCCCTTATCCGTTCAGCATGTTCGACGTGGGCGGTCAGCGCGACGAGCGGCGCAAGTGGATCCAGTGCTTCAACGACGTGACCGCGATCATCTTCGTGACCGCTTGCTCCTCGTACAACATGGTGCTGCGCGAGGACCCCACGCAGAACCGCCTGCGGGAGTCGCTCGAGCTGTTCAAGAGCATATGGAACAACAGGTGCGTGTGTGTGTGTGTGTGACGGTGGACCCAGGGCTACAGCGACGAAACCGCGATCATCTTCGTGACCGCTTGCTCCTCGTACAACATGGTGCTGCGCGAGGACCCCACGCAGAACCGCCTGCGGGAGTCGCTCGAGCTGTTCAAGAGCATATGGAACAACAGGTGCGTGTGTGTGTGTGTGTGACGGTGGACCCAGGGCTACAGCGACGAAACCGCGATCATCTTCGTGACCGCTTGCTCCTCGTACAACATGGTGCTGCGCGAGGACCCCACGCAGAACCGCCTGCGGGAGTCGCTCGAGCTGTTCAAGAGCATATGGAACAACAGGTGCGTGTGTGTGTGTGTGTGACGGTGGACCCAGGGCTACAGCGACGAAACCGCGATCATCTTCGTGACCGCTTGCTCCTCGTACAACATGGTGCTGCGCGAGGACCCCACGCAGAACCGCCTGCGGGAGTCGCTCGAGCTGTTCAAGAGCATATGGAACAACAGGTGCGTGTGTGTGTGACGGTGGACCCAGGGCTACAACGACGTGACCGCGATCATCTTCGTGACCGCTACACTGCCCTCAATAGCATAGTTGTAAGCAAACGAGCATGCACTCCACCTGGTGATAAGTGATCACTGCCGCACATGGACATCTGTAATCAACTTCATACACAACATGGGTTCCATTTGAAGTCAATCACAGACGCGTTGCTACTCCCGAGGATTATGATGGTCGCCTCATGTGAAAGTGTGCCGGCAACCACACCCTTCTATCGAAACGCAAGAAATGCTTCACGCTAGAAATAGGTGTGGCGGTGGTACTTCCCCGGTCGAACTGCACTGGTTCTACCACCTTTTTAGCGGTGGTACTTCCCGAAAGCAATTATGGTATGGTAGCGTGGTCAACACAATTATGGTCAATGCAACATTTATGTATATACAGTATTATTTCTATTGTTTATTTAATATAATTAATAATAAGTTATCTATTATTTGTACCTATTATTGTTCTCTTCCACACTTTAACTCCGCACCGTAAGGTTGTCTGGAAGAAATCGCTGATTAGCGATAAAACCGCCTATTGTATTGTTTTGAATTGTATTTTCTTTTGTAATTTTTGTTTTGGGTACAATAAAGTGTTATATTATTATTTTTGTTATATATTTTGATACTCTGGACTTGCCAGGTAATATGAAATAACACGGGCACAGCCAAGTATTAATTCAGATTGGTGAAGTTTGTATCGTGTAATGTGTTATTATGAGTGTCTAATTGAAGAAATTTTCGGACTATTCGACATGTATTAAGTATTGCAGCTTTCTGTGATGCAAGATATGTGAATTTTCGTAGGTCTATTGCTTTAAGGCTATGGAAAAGCTGCTTTTATTATTGTTATTTACATATATAAAAGTTTCATCAATGTCCTCCAGGTGGCTGCGCACGATATCGGTGATCCTGTTCCTGAACAAGCAGGACCTGCTCGCGGAGAAGGTCCTCGCGGGGAAGTCCCGGCTCGAGGAGTACTTCGCGGAGTTCGCGCGCTACGCGACGCCGCCGGACGCGGCGCCGGACCCGCGGGACCACCCGGACGTCGCGCGCGCCAAGTACTTCATCCGGGATGAGTTTCTGGTGGGTGGCCACCCTCTCCTCTATCCCCACCTCTAATGTAGTTACAGTCCGTCCCATTCTGGACGTTGCGTATGCCACCCTCCTCTAATGTTTCTGGTCGGTAACACCTTTGAAAGTTCTGGTTGTTACCCCATTCAAGTAAAAAATAATAATCGTAATAGATTAAGATCCGGCTGCAAAATTGTGTAGTTATCGTGTGCGTGCTGAAATCCACATTTTTACTCATATTTATGATTAGGAGAATAAAAATCTACCAGGTTGCCAATCAAAATGTGGCCGATAATATTTTTAATTAAATTATTATTATTTGATTTCGCGGGAAAAAATTCACTTATCAAATTTTGAAATAAGATATCGTTCATTTCACGGAAATAGGTATAAAGACTTTGAAAAATCGTAGTTGCCGTTGCGCACTTGACCGCACCTCTTCGTAGCCAGGTATAAACAGGTATGATTTCGATATATTTATTCGTCCATTACGAATGTTTATGTTTTATACATCAAAATAAAGCTATTTTTTTTCTCATTATTATAATATACGGCAACCTAATTAAATCTGGCCGCAAGTTAGGGTTACTGGCTGTTAAAGATGGTAAATATTGAAAGGTGAGTGAGAGGAAGCTAGCGCGTAACATCACCAGTCTAACAAGGATAGCAATAATTGTCAGCTGTACGACATTTTAAAGCTGTTGCACATACGTCAGATGCTAATCCGGATCTTAATCTATAAGTACTTCGGTTAAATGCAAATACACAATAACATACAAGTACAAAGTCACCATTTAGATATATTTATATGGTTTGAGACCAAACTTATGTTTAACAGAGGAAGATGTAGTAAATTTGACCTGTAATTTTATATTGTATATATATTAATATGTGAAGTAAAAAATTGTGATTCATTTTTAAGATACTTGCCGCAGTCGGAGGAGTGTGATATTATGCACGGTTATAGTTGATGTAGAGAAGGATTACGCAATGCTGATATTTTTTTTAATAATGTATAAATCATACTTAAAATCAACTAAAACACATTACACACACTACCTTGCATTTGAGACAAACACACACATAAATAAACGAAATAAAACATTCAATGTCTTACTATGAAAACACGTATTGTCAAAAATATCAGATGTCTTTGTCAAAATACCCGCTATTGCTTTTAAATGCAGCTTAGTTATTTATACCTATTTTATATATTATATATATATATTTTACCTTTAACAGGTGTGTTCAGATTAACTTGAAAATGATAACAATTTATTTGAAGTTGAGAAATGAGAGTATGCATGCTACTTTGTACAATATGAAGTTTAGTTTCTTAATGTAAATTACGGTCGAATTTCGACCGTTACGACGGGTGACTAGAATTCATAGTCCTCTGCTGGTGTTGTCCATTAGTGTTTATTTCATTCAAATCCATCCACTATATTAAAAGTTAATACACTTATGTTTTATTAACTTTTGATAGAGAATTACATTTTTAATTCAGGTAAATAGCTCGTATATAGCATAGTAAAAATGTGGCTAGTTTATAGAAAGAAAGATCTTTATTTAGTCAATTTTTGGGTTACAATAATATTGATTAAATAAGATGTTTAAAAAAAAAAAGAAAAGGGCGCCAAAAATTGAATATGCCGGTTAAGGCGTTCTAAATGTATGGCACTCACATACTCGTATTTATCATTAAAAAACTTGCAATTAGACACTATATTACAATGTTACTATATTTCATCAACCCATTATTGGCCCACTGCTGGGCTCGGGTCTTCTCTCAGAATGAGAGAGTTTTAGGCCATAGTCCACCATGCTGGCCAAGTGTGAATTGGTGGACTTCACACACCTCCGAGAACTTTTTTTTTTTTCTAAGAACTCTCGGGTGTGTAGGTTTCCTCACGATGTTTTCCTTCACCGAAAAGCAGTGATAATTAATTCCTAATACGCACATAAATCAGTGGTGCGTGCCTGGGTTTGAACCTCGGACCTCCCGATCGAGAGTGCAAGTTTCAACCATTAGGCTATCACTGCTGTTAGATATATATAACAAAAAAGAAAAATAGATATAAATAACAAAAAAGACAAATCCGCTGAGTTACCGGATCTTCTCATTTGAGGATGTATTCCGATCTGGTGGTAGTGTAAAAAAAATGTATGTGACTATTTGTAGGTGCCCCCGTATGTAAGTATGTATTAGAAATTGTCAGTTACATCTTTTTTTTACACTACTGAGAAGATCTGGCAAGAAACTCAGTGCGTTTGTCTTTTATGTTATGTTGTATTTTTTTTTATGTTTTAACATTGTATCTATTCGGCGTATCTCCAATTAAAGGCAATATCGTGTTTCAGCGCATAAGCACGGCGAGCGGCGACGGCAAGCACTACTGCTACCCGCACTTCACGTGCGCCGTGGACACCGAGAACATCAAGCGCGTGTTCAACGACTGCCGCGACATCATCCAGCGCATGCACCTGCGCCAGTACGAGCTGCTCTAACGAGCGGTGCGTTACTGCTCTTATTGTTATTGTTGATGGGACACACGTTGGCGTGGCGACGCTTGCCGTGGCGACGGGTCGCTGTACTAAAGTATATCGTTGCTTAAGTTCTAACACCGCGCATCTCAAAATTAGCAACTTTTCAGAAGAGTAAATAAACTGTCCCAAACAGTTTTTAATTCTACAACTACTAAATAATATATTGCGTTTGAAATATTAATATAATCATATTAGAATAATATTTTTAATGAAAATTTAACATGTTCCGATATTATATTGAGATACCATTATTTAATTAACTCAAATGGGCTTTTTTTGAGTTACGCGGTGTTACTTAAGCGGCGATATACGTATTGGGGATATAAGCCGGATAATTGGCGTGGCGACGGGTCGCCACGCTGTACTAAGGTGTATGTATAGATGTGTGAGTGTACGGTTTGACGAACAACTTGAAATTACAATCAAATTTTTATATTAAATGCAAATAAGAACCTGAAGGTGGTAGAACCAGTGTAGTTCGACAGGGGAACCGGGCTCAATCACAGATGCTTCGCTACCGAGGAATGAAGAAAGGAATGAATGACAGGAGATTACCCTTTAGCCAGAATGTTTCACAAAATGAAATCGGTCCACAGTTGGCGGAATAATCGGACAATTAGTGTCCGACCGAATATTCGGTTTCGGCGAAAATACAGGTTTCGGTTTAGTTTCGGTTTCGAAGGAAAACCTACCGAAACTACGACCGAAGCCGAAACTGCACTCGGGAGTTCTCGCGCTGTGATCGGTCATGTTCGGCGCGATGAATACCGTACGTTTATTTCTTAAATTATGTGTTGTTACGTTGATTATTATTAATGACCCTTACGTGAAAATATCGAAGACTGAATTGCTGTGACTCAAAGGTGAAAAACAAAAGACTGATGATTTTATGAAGGTTTTTTTCTTTTTTCCTCAAAACTTGTAAGAAGTTTCGGTTTCGGCCGAAACTCAGACCGTTGCCGAAATTCGGTTTCGGTCGAAAAACCGGTTTCGACACTAGTGTACATACACAAAAATGTATACCAACCGAACAACCTCCTTTTTGAAGTTGTTTAATAAAAGTTGAATGTTTCAGCATATCCACCGTGAACAGCGACCACCGTGGCCCAGCCTGGCCACTCGTACTGCGTGCGACGGTCCGCGGCACACCACACAATTATATATATTTACATATATATCAATATTATAATGTGTACCACATGTATGCAACGGCCGCCTCATAGCGCCAGTGATTTGAACCGATGAACGAAATGTTTATGATTATATTTCTAATAAGAAATCTTTCGTAAGTTTGTCTGTGTAGTAAAAAGTGTGTAAAAAGTATAGAGCGCCAATTGGCGAATGAAAAGTAGGCAGAAGTGAGAAAACCGTATCTTAACGATATGAACAATAAAATTATATTTTTTAGTTAAAAAAAATCGTAATGTTTTTGTGTAGTCTCTACCACGGAGTTACGATAAAGTATAGAGCTTGCCAACAACAGTATGAACATTACGCACAAGTAAGAACACCAATGCTACGCCGTAAGAAGTATAGTCGTACTTCAAGTGAAGTGTTATCCAATTTAATTTATTTCGTATTAAATAGCATGTTTCTATTGAAATAGAAAAGTAGTAAGTTTTAAAGTTAATCATTAGTTGGTGCTCTATACTAATTACTCAAAATCATAAGCTGTTACTAATTACAACATACAAAATGTTTAAAAACCGTTTTGTTATCTTTTCACTCGCACAATTATAACTTTATACACAAAGTGATTGAATGAATGGGATGACCCGTTCATAATGTACCGTTCAGTATCTTAAGACAGGAAAATCAGTCTATACAGTGTTTTGTCACATCTTGTCACGCCTGCGAATTCTTATCGCGTTGCAACGAAGGCGTGAAATAATCTTACCACGCTGTTTCCGTGAAATAAAATGGGTACATTTATTAGCTCTTAATGTGATTTTTATTTAAGAAATGCCAATAACACCAAATGAAACCGCACAATATATTTATAATCTATAGCAAAGCGTAAGCACAGATGCGAAATACAACAATTTTATTTGTCATGACCATAGATAAAAATCGCACAATTTTTTTTTTATAATTTACAAATTTATAACCTGTGTCATATTTGTTTTTAAAAATAAAGTTATTAGAAATATAATCGTAATTAATTGTAACATTTCGTTCATCACAATTTCAATATACATAGGGAGTATGTACGTGCAATAATATGGAAAAGTATGGCTTGTATCCATAAATAATGTAGTCTAAATTGACGCATTTTGTATTCGTCTCTCGCTCACGCAAGGGGTTATAATGCGTCCATTTTAGAGTACAGTGTTTATTGGAACGAATTATATATACTTTGTAAGTTAGACGCATTGTAGTGGTTTGAAATTTTTTAGTAAGATCATATTTAAACTACGTCATTTTCATATAGATATAGGTTTTATTTCAAGCCATCTTTGTAATACGTCGCCATTTTTATAGTTTTTCGATTCTTCCATAAATTATAGAATAGGATCGTGTTGACATAACGCACGGTTGGCGCCTTTTTATTGTGTAGACAGATAAAGAATTTAATTACGAAACTGAAGCCATAAATTATTCTTCTACTTATTTTCGTATTGTCATTATAAATATATGACTTGTATAAAATATCTATGCATGAAATTCTTTATTAACTATTTATTTCGTATATTATACATATAACTTGCATGTAGTTTCTTTCCGTGAAATAATGACACAAAATAATTTATTTACGTAACTGTTTTGTGACATTTATTATTTAAAATTATATCTTATTTAATGATCAACTCTAAAACTTGACTTTTTATTACCATTAATGTGTAACTATTAGACATTTCTCTAGTGCCTACTCCCTATGTGTAGATTTCTCTAGGATTTTCCCAAATTGTTTGCATGGTGTTGCACGCTGGCAACATTGAATTCGATTGTGGAACGCGTTGCTACGTCACTACTCTTGTTTATGGTTTCGTTTTTTTTTCTTCGACTAAGATTATTTGATTCATACAGACATTTTTTTTATTGTCTATGAAAGACAAAATTAATCTGTCAGAGATTATTTCTCTTGTTTTTTTTTTTTTGTTTTGTGACAAAGATTATTTATTTATACAGACAAATTATACTTTAATTTTGAATAAAATATACATTTTTGGTAGCTAACACTTAATAGGTCAATGTTTTAGCAATTTTTTTCGAAAATTATAGTGTTTAGTATGAAACGCAAGAATTGCCAATGGATTTGATTTCTAGGATCTAGTGATAAGAAATAAGCTAACTCGACTTACTCAATGGAATTTAGGCGTGTGTGTTTGTATAGTATACAATGAAATATATGTATAATTAAATAATAAGTATTTTTGTTCGTATTTCGGTCTGTCTAAACTTTTGGACCGATTAAATGCCCCTGTTAGAAAATAATACCAAATATATATGTACATTTAAATTTGACATTAAGATTTCAACAAATCTCTTTGCCCTTACATTAGTCACTATATGTGATTAATATAACGTTTTTCCTTAGATTAGGCCCCGATAATTTAATTTTAACTAGGTGAACCCCGCAGCTTCGCCCGCGTTGAAAAAATCGATGTATCGATTGTCCGTGGGAGTAAGATATTTTCCCATAGTAAAAAGTAGCCTATATGTTAATCTAGAATGTTAGCTAACCCACCAAATTTTATGAAAATCGCTCTAGCCGTTTAGACGTGTTGTAACAAACATACACACTCACAAACATTCGCCTTTATAATATTAGTATATAATATAATAACTACTATAATTTTCTTTTGAATTTTACTATATTGTCGAAGTGTTAATCTTTGACAGCATAATTAAGCCTAATAATCCCCCACCCCCCCCTTAAAATCTTACATCCCTTCAGCAACTAAAACCCTTATTTAATCTAAATCAAAATATAATATAAATATAAATCAAAATTTGTTAAGCCGTTGCATGATTAGAAAAAAGCGGGAAATTTAGGTATAAGTAGTGACGTAGGAATGCGTGTACTGGTCTCTTGGTTTTAGTGAGTGTCCATTTTGAATTTTGTAAACTGCCCCTTCTATAAAATACCATAGATTATTTTTTTAATAATCTATGGTCATGAAATACCATAGATTGTTAAAAAAATAATCTATGGTATTTTATGACACTGCCAAACTTAATAGTTGTATTTTTGGCTATAATTTCTGGCGACCACGTTTCATTAGATACATCCTGGTGACATACAGACGGACAGTGGTGTCTTAGTAATGGGGTTCCGTTTTTACATTTGCGTACGGAACCTTGAAAAGAGTATACTCGATCGTGATAACTTGACTACGATATCTCAAGTACTCGCCAACGCGCAAATAAACAAATAAACACGCTTTCTACACTCATTGCCCCACAGTAGGATATTCTCCTGTGTCGTGGGTACCATGGACACAAACAGACGAATACACAAACACCCAGACCCAGAAAACAAATCTAAACTCATCATTCAGATACCTGTCTGGCCGGAAATCGAACCCGAGACCCATTGCGCGCCAGACCGCTCCCGTCAAATAGTAAATCAAAATGAAAAAAATAATGGGATACGGTTCGCGGTCTTAATATAGATAAAATTACTGGTAGTACCAGTGATTCGACCGGGGAGGTATCACCGCCACTCCTATTTCTGCCGTAAAGTGGTTCTTGGGTTTCGATGGATGTCTAAATGAGGTCGATGATGTCGAATAAGGCGACTATCTTAAGCCTCGTATTCATTCAACATTTGTTTAGCAACAGTTGATCGACATTGTTGATGATCAACTTTTTTTCCAGCAATATGTTCGGCGTCATGTCACCTTTGTTTTGGTGGCTTCATGTCGAGTAGTATGAACTCCCAACAAGATCCCACCAAAAATAAAGGTGACATAACTTTTGTTCTGTAAAAAAAGAGTTCAAATCTCACTAAACATTTCCTTTCCACTGACGTCACTGTTATGTCATTGACGTCAGACAAACCTTGTTCTGGGTGCGTTCCATTAGACGTTCACAAAGCTCACGACCGCAGTTTTTCCCGTTCCATTAGCTTACACTTTACTGACGTATTCTCTACTGGAACGCTCACGACCACCTTGTTAGATGGGTCGTCGTGAGCGTCGCGTGGGCGTAAGTCATGACGTCATGAGTGACGTATTCGCCGCGACCACAACGACCGCGGTCGTCTTGTGGAACGACGTTTTGGGCGTTTGGGGCTTTGTGAGCGTCTTCTGGAACGCGCCCTCTGTAGGAAGTGGCTTACAAATGTAACACGGGTGGTTGTAGGTTCTACCATTTTGGAAAATTAATTACACTAAGTTCAAGTTATCATGATAAACTTATATTTTGACGCACACTCCGTTTAACTATATATATTTGACACACAGACAGTACAAACACATTTACAGTTTATATTTGAAACAGCTGCACAATAACACAATTCTGTAATATACACAAACGCACAAATATATTTTATATTAAATATATTTCTAATAAGTAAATCGTTTTTCACATTTTTTTGCATAATACATTTTATAGTGCAATTATACGTATTTGATTTTCAATCATCATTGATTCATATTTTTGTATAATTAATGGAATTATAACAATATATTATACATAACATCATTATTATATTATACAATTATACATATATATTTTATTTTAGATATATTAGTGAGGGGCAGTTTAACGAAATTATTTTTATTAATCATTGTCTATATTAAGGATCATTGCATGAACTATGACCGGAGGCTAGCTTAATTTATACAATTTATACATTGTGAAGCCATCTCGAGCTTACGCGTATAACTAATAGTTTTCAATTTATTTCTATTAACACATATCATTTTTGCATAGGAAATGCTTATTTTGTTTGTAAAATAAGTTGCGTGTAACGTAACGTCACTTGTTACGTTTATAACGTTACGTTGAGCGTTACGGTGCGTTGATGTAATATTACACAGGTAATCGCACAATTGTAATGACTATTTTTTCCGACGTTACGTTACAGCACATTCTCAGTGTTTTAGGGATGTCGCAAGCTATCGATAATTTTACAGAATAATCGATAATTTAAAACAGTATCAAATAATAATATAAAATAAATGTGATTGGGTGTATCTGTTGAAAACAAGAGAATAGATGGATGTAGGTTATATTTAAACAAAGTTATTATGTATGAAACAAGGATATTTTGTATGAAACATCTTCTCGAAAATTCTTGTATTAATAATTAATGACTTAACGAAAACGTACCCTGATTTTTTATAGCAAGATTACATCCATGTACTTGTCATATTGAGCAATGTAGCGGGCTGTAACCTTAACGGAAGAGCCACACAGTCGCTACTAGTGAACGTCGATCGATAAGAAAATGTATGAATCCGGTCTTGGCTATGAATTTCGATGAAAACTGCAACGAAATATATCGAAAATCGATCAACGCTGTCGCTTTTAATGCCTCAACTCTAGTGTTTATTACCTTAACTCATAGATAGTCATAATGGATGCTAATAATTCTCCAAGCTCTCATTCTGGGAGATGTACCCAGCAGTGGGACTATATCGATATTCTATCGATATATTCGATATCGATATCGACTCGCGACATCCCTAAATAATTTATTTATTTAGCTTCCAAACTGTTAAATGATTTATTTATAGCCAAATATACATTATGTATACATTTTTTTTTTGTTATTGCGTTTGCAATTTTCACAATCTCCTAATACAATATGTGTCTGTATATTTTTGAGCGATTTTTTGTATTGACTTTTTGTTTTGAATTGACTTTTCGAATGTGCGATGTAGTGTGCGGGGATGTTTGTGAAAAACTATGTATATAACATATGACATAATAAGAAAATATAAGTATATAATTTAATGTGGTTTTAAAATTACATAATTTCTTATACCAATGTTAAGCCATTTTAATTGAATATTGAATTTGGAAAAAAAATATGCAAACAAACAAACAGACATAAATTCTAGTTAATAATGAAAGCTCCTCATTTGCGGGGGTTACGTTCAAATCATATGCATAAACATAAACCGTATATGAGCATTCTCAAAGAAAGCTGAGGCGCAAACATACTGCGTCGAATTTTATTCCACGATTCCAAGATTTTTTAGCGAATACAAGAAAATAGGAGAACCGTAAATAAGGAGTTTTCATTGTGTCATAAAAAAATATTATTACTATTATATCACGATTTGAAGTGCAATTTATATGGATAATGGATTTTGTTAAAAGATTATATAATAATAATAATATTTATTTGCAGAAATAAGGTACTTTTTTACATGGTAGGTACTTTCACGAATCCTCTTATTTCAACTAATGAGGCGTGCAAATTACAATACGAATCGAATACAATTAGTGTCCGACCGAAACCGAATTTCGGCAACGGTCTGAGTTTCGGCCGAAACCGAAACTTTACAAGGATCAAGTTTTGAGGAAAAAAGAAAAAACCTTTATAAAATCATCAGTCTTTTGTTGAAGTGAAACTTCTTTATCGGGGTTGGAAAAAAAAATTGTGTAACATTTTTTCGTTACGCGCCATCTTTTTCTGTTACACGCCATCTTTTTTTTCCGTTACGCGCCATCTTTTTCTTATCCCTACCACGCGTGATATTAGATAGATTATTATAGATTAGATTATTAGATAAAGTTCAATAAACGCCTTTTATTAAACTTTATCTAATTTAACTTTATTTAACCAATTTCTGTAAAGTTGCATATAGTAAATTATTTTTTGAAAAATAACGTCATAAAGAATTTTCACTTCTTACGAGTGTACGCTAGTACACGCACACATTTTTTTTCATCTTTAAATCATCAGCTATTCCGTCTTCGACATTTTCACGTAAGGATAATTAATAATATTCAACGTAACAATAAAATTTAAGAAATAAACGTACGGTATTCAACGCGCCGAACATGACCGATCACAGCGCGAGAACTCCCGAGTGCAGTTTCGGATTCGGTCGTAGTTTCGGCAGCTTTTCCTCCAAAACCGAAACTAAACCGAAACCTGTATTTTTGCCGAAACTCAACCGAAACCGAATATTCGGTCGGACACTAAATACTATAGATATTATATTATAAAATTTCGCAAGCATCGCTGCAGATTGCATACGCCCGAAGTGCACAATATATCGACTTTCCCCTGTTATATTTGTTAACTTTAGAATTAAGTTTAAACAATTTATTTTTTATTTGTTATTACGTCTTCCATATCTGTAGCTAATTGTTTTTCATTTGTAATTAACATTTTGTTTATAAATATTTTTATGTCTGAAATTTAATATGGCGATGAGCTTTGCTGTTAGTTAGTTTAGCTTTTAGTGTTAGTAAGGTCCAAAGATTATTGAAAACTCGTATTTAATGCGGGCCGCGGAATGATAGCAGTATTTGGTTCAAAAATTTATTTTTGGTTATGTATAAAATATTTTCGATTCCCCATTCTGCCCTCGTAATAAAGAACGCAGTACGTTGTTGTGAATTTGAGTTTTTTTAGGAGATCTACCCTCGGATTGTAGAAAGTTGTTTTTCTAATTGGATTCTTAGCCGAAAATTTAAGTATTTGCTCTAGGATAGATCATTATTGATAGGTGATGATCCTTGTTAATTTAAATACTGTAAATCTCTTCTGCCAAAGAACTATCCTGTTATTAAACCACGTATATTTTACCACGCTATCAATTAGATGAAAAAAAAAATGTCACTTTAATCCGATTATGTTTTTCACTTAATCGTTAGTTATTTCAAGTTGATTTGAAAGAATTATAAATAACTGTTTTATATTTGGCACGACTGTAGTTATAACTTAGTTAATTAAAAATTCCCGAAACTTCGCGTTGAGATAACACTCTTGACGATGAATTATGTCACTTTCACGATAATTATACACAATTTTTACAGTACGCGCTTTTTTACTTTTCACTAAAATTCAATACAGATGAGTTATAAATGCTTGTTTAATATAACAGCGCCATCTAGTAAGTCTCTCAAAACAAACTATTCATTTGGCAAATACTACACGCACACCACACCTATTTCCAACGTGAAGCATTTCTTGCGTTTCGATGGATGGGTGTGGTTGCCGGCACACTTTTATATGAGGCGACTATCATAGTCCTCGGGAGTAGCAACGCACCTGTGGTTGACTTCAGATGGAACCCATGTTCCATTTGGAGTTGCACACCGATTTCCATGGGCTGCAGTGACCACTTACCGTCAGGTGGACTGCATGCTCGTTTGCTAGATAAAAAAAAACCTGCGTTTTTCATTACGAAGGCCGTACTGCGGACGATACTAACGCGCTAACGTTAATATTTAAACTATTATTTGTACGATTGGTTTATGTACTTACCGTGTTAGGTTAGTTATTCGAAGAGATCAATTTTCGTTATATATTTTGTTTATGGTTTAAGAGGAATAATCGAAATTTTAATATATTTTTATTATGGTTGTCAAAATAAGAAAATAATATAATAATAAACGGACACCGTCATTGCTATCGAGTGTTTTTATTTAATAATAGAAATGAACGGGAAATATGTTTAAAGGATCATAGAACGTACTATAAGAAATAAAACACGTATAATTTTAACTTAAAATATAATATAGATACTAGAATAATGGTATATTATGGTCCTTAATATAATAATGTCTAGTTGTCGGTTCGTATGTGCCATAAATTAAGTGTTGCCAGCGAAAACACCACAACCTAATGTTACCATATGAAAAATATAAAATATCTACGATGTACGAGCTAATACCCTTCCCTAGTATTGTAATTTAACAAGAAAAAACGCTATTGTGCTTTCTAAACGTAACACTGTCGTTAATTTTTTAAATATATATAAACATAATGAAATTGTATTTTTTTCTCTTTGTGTTATTTTAAATGTTAAGTTTTACTTTTAAATTAAGTAGGCAAATATAACATACGTTTAAATAATATCGAGGTCATACATAACACGGTGCGTGGGGATGTTGCCTGTTCCTATGATTTCGTCTAACTGTAACATTGTAATACAATTGTGCTAATTTTGACAGACTAGTGTAAAATGCATATTTTTTATAGATATTTTGGTATTTTTAACGTATTTATTGGTTTTGCGTTTTAATTTTATTATTTATTCATTGTTGAAGTTCATTTTTTCTTCTTAAATAGAAATATTTTCCGTTAAATATCTTTTTGGTTTTATTTTACTTCATTTTTTTTCGATTTGACTTCATTTTGCAAAAGTTATTCCGTTACCGTAATTTACCGTAAATTATTACTTATATGTATGAGTTTTATATATAAATATTTCTTTTAAAAAATGACTACAGATTTTTTAGTGATTTCTGTAGGTTTTATGTCCTCTATAAAAAATTAAAATCACTAACACAAGAATATGATTCTATTAAAATTAAAAAATATTATACCTTTTACATTAGTAAGTCCGTTTTGGCACAATTTTCGGTTATTATTTCTTTATAAAACTTCATTTTTAGCTTTTTAGCTAATCAATTATTTTAGTATTGAGCACTAATTTCTTTAAACAGTCCTCCAGCACCGCCCATAATAGAAATCATTGTGTAATTAAAAATAAACATGGCGTTTTAAATACTTATTGTATATGTAACTTAAACAAACTATTTGGTAGCTATTTAAGTAAGTTAGTGTTACGCGGTATGGAATGGGTTGGTATGTAGTGCTGAGGTCTGCGCCTCTACCCACTAGTCGGATGCAAACGTTTGATAAGAGTTGCTGGCTTATTAGCTTGGGGGTAGAACCAGTAGTTTTACTGGGAGGTACCACCGCCACACCTACTAGTGACTTTGTGTTCCGCTGCGAGAGTGTGGTTGCCGGCTTTTATATGAGATCATCTTAGTCCTCGGGAGTAGCAATGCTATGATTGACATAGAAACTCTGTTCTGTATGATGTTGATAACAGATGTCCATGGCGGTAACCAGTTATAATCAGTGGACTGTACGCTTGTTTGCTACTTCAATCACAAAAAATCAGTACCTATAAAAATGCGTCATTTGAGTCATGGTTTACAAGTATTTGTAAAAGTTTAACAGATATGTAGGAAATTATTAGCGTATGATAGCGTTGATTTGATTTGAAAGGTATGGTAATCTTGGTTTCATCTTTCGTCACAAAGCGTTTGCTTATGGCGTAGACCCCCCCCCCGTATTAAGCTGAGAAAAATCTTAAAGCGACATCTTTCGCGTTTTTTTTTTGGATGATAAATTTTAGAGACTTTCCCTTTAGTATCAAAAATATTCAGACATGCGTACATTGCTTTTGCACCCAATGCCTTTTTTATATATATCTGGTTATTATTTAAATAAAACTAAACTGGCGAGCTCATCATGTCTAGTAAGTCAGCAACTCCGTGCTTAGATTAGATATATTCTGTCAGAGTGACGGCGTGCGTTCACATACTAATAATATTTTCTATTAATACGGTGAGGGCATTTCGATGTTAGGTAAATAGCTAACCACAATGGACCTACTGCACATTGACATTACATACGTATTCTTTGATATAAGATAGGGGCGTTATCGCGAATCTCATTTGAAATAGTGCGCGTAGACAGTATTGAAGCTCGTTTCAAATATTTTTCGCCACTTTTTCTTAGAGGATTTCTGAAGTTTGTAATAGTTTACAGCGTCCACTACTGTCCTTCGTGCACTATGTAATGCCGTTTGAAGTGCAATAACGTATTTGATATATAAGTGAAGTTTTACGATAATTGTATATTGCTATCCGATCCCCGCTACCCTCGTACGATTTAAGAAAACGCAATAACAAGTGAGTCATGTATGTATAAAGTAGTATATAGCATATTTTCTATGGTTTTCGATATGTAGATGAAATACTGCCAGTGTCAATGTCAAATGGAACGTGTAAAGTTTTAGATTGTTGGTTTCGAGCGACCGTGTGTCACGGACACCTTGGTTTCAATTGTAATTAATTCGATGCAGGACTTTGGAATAGCGTAGTTTTAAAGTAACTTTAGTTTGCGTGATCAGCTCCTTGACTAGTAGGTAATGTAACGTCCGTTGCCAATAACCAAATAGTATTGAACAATTCCTCCTTTTTTAATATATCTTTCATAGTAGATAAGTGAATGTACTTGCGCACAACATGTATGTGAGGACGGTATTCGAGTAACTTTTGTTTTAACTCTCGGCCGAAACACTGGATGCTTAGAGGAAACACCTCTGTCACGTGCAGACATGTCACGTGACTTTACGCGCGTGACGGAGGTGTTTTCCGATCGTTTCTCGTGTCCACGGCTTAAATGCAGCTCTCGTCTGCAAATATTTTTGGTAATGTTTTACTGTCGTAGGCGATGGGAGTTGCGCTGTCCGCATGCCCTCATTAGATCTGTCTCGCTCTAGATATTAAAATGATGGCATTTATAATTAGTGCTCATAGTTTTTTTTCCATTCGTAGCACGAACGTGTTTTCTCTCAATTTTTCGGTAGAGCGTTTTATTTCTGAATAGATATATTTTGTAGCATAGCTCAAACACACTTTGTTTAGAATTTGAGATCAGCACTTTGTATTCATTACTGACGGACTGCGGATTATGGTGTATTTACTCTTAATACCTACGTTTAAATATATACTGAAAATCTATATTTTTAACAAATTTAATTTTAAAAATATACCTAATTAATGAAATTCCTAAAGATTAAAAATGAAATTTTTAATATTTATGTGTATAGTAGTGTACTGCGAGGTGATTATTAATAACAAACGCTTATAATTTTATTGTTTCCAGAGAATCGCAAAGAGAATATATTATTTACTGTCCATGAAATTAATAATCTATAACTGATGTGTACACAAAAATCAGTGTTTCAGGCATTTTGAATCCGACTTAATGTATGTAAAAATAAATGTTGTTTTAAAATTGTGATTTTTTATTTCGTCCCTAATTCCAAAGGTGTTTTCGTAAGAAAAAGTCAAAATATATCAAAAATACTTTTATTAAAACCGAAAGACACAGCACATTTGCGTGTAACATTAAATGCAAATTGAAGGAAACTCCAACTATATTTAAAACTGACGAGAGGTAAAACTTACAAATGCTAAGTAATTTAATTACAATTAAGCCAAATATCCCTTCACGATATAAAGGTACCAATTGACAAGTCCCACGGCTGGGCAGAGCCCCTACGAGTCTCGGACAAGCTAGTGTTAGGCTGAAAATGGTTTTATATCGTAAAATGTGGATATTCATATAATATACCGCGCAGTGAAAATAAAAGGAGACCTAATTCAAATTTTGCATTTCTTGAAATAATGAAGACATGCTCGCATTTAACGAAAAATCTTAAAGTTGGTTATTAAAGGGAGGTAACATTTAGCTCGTTCTTTTTAGTAGAAAATCGTCAGTTTTCTATTTGTTACAGGACAGAATAAAGTTTCAATTATATTTGTCAAAATTTTTAGTTCAGTCCCTTTCGTTCTCACTCTGCGATATAGCTTAGAGTTAAACATGCGAAATAAAAAAGAAAACAAATTATAAATAAATATTATTTACAATTCTATGGCAATACACAAAAGGTACAACATCTTTGGACTCGCCTATTCTAAGACACTGGCGTCTACGTACAATATTTCTATCGATCGTCAGAAAAATCGACAAAAAATTATAACCTATTTTTAGAATATGCATCATACAGGCATGTCCAATTCAAAATAACATTAATTTATATCAAAAGGCTAAATTCTTTAAAGAAACGAGTCGAATCGAGTCAAAAGATATTTAAAATTGTTAATGTGATCATATCACTACAATATTCTTACTATTTTAAATATTTCGTTTTTCATTGAAAGCTTATGGAGCCAAGCAGAATTCTACAACTTTGTAAAAATAGTGTAATCAAGTATAATGTGTCATACATTAAAAGTATTGTAAGAATAAAGTTTATAATAGTTATAGAGCAATATTCGAGAAGACATAAAATCTTTAATACGTATAATTATGTTCTAGTTAAGTATTTTTCAAGATGAAATTGATACAGACAAATAAATATCTTAAATGTGAGACATAGCATTATAATTATATTATAACATACACAAACGTTTGTGACAATGTTTTAAATACATATTTAGAGTCATCTATAAATTAAGTCACATCTATTTGAGGTGTCTCTACGATGTTTTGACGAAAAATGTATCAAAAATATTTTAAAATATGTATCGAAATACTCTTATACATATCACATAATACATATTAATAAATAAGCGTACACAACAATCTTAAGCCACAATTATGGCAAAAAAATAAGTAACTTAATCGTCAACATTCAGTAAAAATTAAGATATACACAAAACTTGGTATCGAATGTAAATTACCAACTTTATTCCAAAAAACTTAAATGTCTAGGCGCTCGTAAAAATAAATGAAATGCACACATAATTATATCTGATTCCATCGATATAGAAACACCCAAGATACACATTTAGCGTCTCAAAACTGTCCGGTGAAAAAGAGCGCTCAATTTCAAAATTGAGTGCTCATTTCAAGTCGTAAAATTTTATTGCTTTTTGCTTAAAGCGTTGTAAATACAACTTTAAATCATGGACGTAAGGTTGTATTGCTAAAAATGGTCGTTATGACCATCTATAAATAACTACGTACATTTGACGACAGGTGGTGTCATTTTTGTTCGCGACTGTGTGTCTAGTGTATTTCTATATCGATGTCCTTGTCCATAAGCAGGAATATGACTTTTATTTGTGAAATTGACTTTATCAAAATTGATAAAAAAACGATCTTTCGAAAGGTCTATTTTTCTTACATGAAAATCTGTAGACCATTATCATTTTAGAAAAAAGACCTCCGTTTTTCTAACAATATGGTATAAATCGTCAAAGATACTAATACCTGTTATCATGTTTCATTGCCATTTTAACAGAAGATATTTCTATTAAATAGTTGTACAATAGCAAAAAATATTCCAAGGCGAAGATTTTGTAAAATACCAAATAATATTTCTAAGTGATAGGTACATTTATTAATTAATTACATATAGAGAGCTTTTTGTATACGTAATTGATAACCGGCAAGTAGATGTTCACTTTGACCAAAAATATGACTTTTGTCAGGTCTTTACTATATCTTTACTCTATACCTTATTTTTATGAAACACTATTTAAAATCAGAAGTAACATTATGTTCATTCAGAATGTAATGCTAACTGTAGGTAAATCAATTTTTTTAAGGTTTTAAACCATGAGGATTTTCAGATTGTCATGGTTTCTTTAAAATGCGGATGAAATAGCGAAAAAATGCTATTAATGTATATTTTTGGCTAGTCGCGTCCACGTCTCAGTGAGGTATATATCTGTATGTCAGTGCCGGATTAAGCCAGCGCGGGGCCTGTAGCAAATTCTGACAGGAGGCTCCTAGTTTGCCTTAAGTAAGGTTATTCAATAAAACAAAACTGTTACTGTAAACTTTTCTGGATTAAATCTGGGAAAATTTAGAGATGTCACTTTCTATATCTATTTCTTTCAGTTTAAGATTAAGATTTTCAGGATAGCAAATATAGTAAAATATATATACTTTGATAGTAGATGTTGGGCCGCGGGGCCCCTCTAGCCCCGGGGCCCGTAGCATTTGCTACCCTTGCTACGTGGCTAACCCGGCACTGCTCTATGATCATTACAATCTACACAACATATCTGTGCTTCAACTAAAAACGGGTATAACTCTGATTCTTGCCAAATTGACTACTATCAATTATATATTAAATAAGAAAAATGGATAGATCTGTGTATAGAAAATAAGATACTATTAATTGACAGATTTATGTTCGAACATTATTGGTAGAGGTACATTTTGGTGTAAATCAGACATACCCGTCTTCAATAGGGACACAGGCATGCAAAATTATTCTTAAACTTAATTAAGCAATTAGGCACAGTTTTACTTAAAACATAGTTAACCATATTGGCACAAGTCTGGTAGTGACAAAAAAATCCACCTAGATTAAGCTAAAAGTGTACAAAAAAAATGCATGCATTGAAATGTACTAATCTTTCCCGCAATTTTTGAATTAACCAAAAAAATAAAAGTTACAAAAAAAGATAATAAAATCCAGATATTTTCTTTATAAAAACAAAAACAATCTTTTTTCATAATAGTTAAAAGGAAAAGGTCTTACAAAAAATATTTTCAAAAAATCCTAGAAAATTTAGAAATTATGTTATCAAAATATTACCTTAAATACTAGTCTATAACATAAAATCAACATTGGACCCAATTATTACAATGAGCAAAAGCCATCCAAAATGTTGTATTTCAACAAATAATCTCAAAAAATATTTACATCACACTTTTTTTCATTTCGAAAAATGTACTATTGCATTTAATTGTAAAGAAAACTTAACTGTTATATTTGTGTGTGAAGTGAACACATATTTTAGGGTTCTATAAGCAGAACCCTATTACTCATACTGTCTGTCTGTCACCAGGCTGTATCTCATAGACTGTGATAACTAGAGATAAAACGGATAGTGGTTTGGCCGGATAACGGATATCCGGCTAGCTACGGAGCCGGAGCTTTCACGTTGTCACCACCGCACACGACAGTGTGATTGTGACAGCGATGGCCTAACGTGGATCTAAGAAATAAAGACTTATTGTTAAAAAAAAAGAAGAACTATTGTGACAAAAGGCACGGACGATCAGTCTGTGGAGTTTTTGTGTTATAATAAAAATAAAAAAAAAGGCGGAGCATTATTAATTCAAATCGAACTGGTTGTATCATTACATACACAACCTTTAAAAAATAAGTATTTTATACGATGAAGCTCATTTTAAATGCACCTTTTGGCGCCCTCCTTCTATGAGTGTTCATAGCACGAACTGTCTCAAAAATTGCATACACTGTCGTAATGCAGTTTGATATCAGAAAAATGTTTCTTATTTTTACGAAATTGCATGAGTCAAAATAAATGCATAATGCATCTTCAAAAAACATTATTTCTATATTTTGTTATAATACAAAAACCTATCAGTGTCATGGTTTTCTTTTTTTTTAAGCTAAACTAATAAAATTCACTTTCTTATCCATAACACTTTCTATACTACAGTTAACTTTTTTCACGCCTTTTGAAATAGTTTATCAAGTTACACATCTTTTTACTGTTCATTCAACACCGCAGCTAAGGGAGCGTCCATAAATTACGTGAGGTGTTTTTTCGAATTTTTTGTCCCTCCCCTCCCCCTCCCCGGTGAGATTTTCTTCAACCCCGTCCCCTCCCCCCGGCCCCAATCTCACGTGAGATTTTTCAAAATGTGGGTTTCTTATGTAAACGAGTTGGATAATGGGCTATTTGACAGGTTTTTAAAATCCATTTTATATTATCTAGCAGAGGTTAAGGAACCCAATAAAAGTTGTTTATATGAGGCGACCATCATAGTCCTCGGGAGTAGCAACGCATCTGTTATTGACTTCAGATAGAACCCATGTTCTGTATTAAGTTGATTACAGATGTCCATGGGCGGCAGTGACCACTTACCATCAGGTGGACTGCATGCTCGTTTGCTACTTCATCAAATAAAAAAAAAAAAAAAAAGTTGTTTTTTTTAATTTTGGTACATATTTGCTGAAAAATATCAATAGCGCGCAAAAACGCTTCTTTGACATATGGCGGGTTGGTGACGTCACTTGCCTGTATTGTCATCTGTGGCTCATGTCATCCACATACATTTGTTGTGAACAAAAAACGAAAGTTTACAAGCAAGTGACGTCATCATAAACCCGCTAAATCAGGAGCATTTTGTGTCACGTGACAAACTTTTAAAAAATGCATTTTTATTTAAGGATTTTTAAATAAATTTAATTATTATTTTCAACTTATGTTAATAAATAACCATTCTTAAACTCATAATATATAGTGATAACAGTATTGACACTTAATTTTTCGCATTGTCAAATAGCCTATTGTAAAAATAAAAAAATAAATTGCTTAAAAAATTAAGTGATATTTGCCTGCCCTCCCCCTTCTCCAACGTGAGATAAGATGAGATTTGACTCGACCCCCTCCCCCCTTAAATATCTCACGTAATTTATGGACGCCCCCTATAGCTCCCTGTAGAAATTAGACATAC
This sequence comes from Spicauda simplicius, assembly GCA_949699795.1. Lineage (NCBI taxonomy): Eukaryota > Metazoa > Arthropoda > Insecta > Lepidoptera > Hesperiidae > Spicauda > Spicauda simplicius. The sequence continues at coordinate 2,642,303 of OX453080.1, forward strand.
TTTAGTACCTAAGGCAACTAATTACTTAGAAACTGTATAAAGATCAGTACCTACGGACTTTTCTTTCCTTATCAAAACTGGAAAATTATCAAAAATTAACTCCCTACCGAAATGAGACCAACTTCAGTAGCTAAGAGTTAGTTTTTGAAGTGAAACTTCTTTATCGGGGTTGGAAAAAAATTTAGTGTAACATTTTTTCGTTACACGCCATCTTTTTCTGTTACGCACCATTATCCGTTACGTTACGTTATCCCTACCACGCGTGATATAAGATAGATTATTATAGATTAGATTATTAGATGTTTAATAAAAGGCTTTTATTAAACTTTATAATTTAACTTTATTTAACCAATTTCTGTAAAGTTGCATATAGTAAATTATTTTTTGATAAATAACGTCATAAAGAAGTTTCACTTCTTACGAGTGTACGCTAGTACACGCACACATTTGTTTCTTATAACACTACTACACTTTCACTTCACTCACACTGCAACTAACTGCATATATAAATTAGACAAAGTTATCTACCAAAGAAGCAATTCTTTTCTTGTAACATAACTCTTTCCTTATAAGTGTACCAGTTCCCTCAAAAATAACCTAAAGGGGCCGTTCAAGTATTCCATCCATCCATCCATCCATCAGCCTTTGAAAGTCCACTGCTGGACATAGGCCTCCCCTAATCTGCGCCACTTCGACCGGTCCTGAGCCATCTGAATCCAGCGGTTACCCGCCGTCTTCTTCAGGTCATCAGTCCACCGGCTCGGGGGGCGGCCTGCACTCCTTTCAAGTATTACGTAAGCACTATTGGGGGGTGGCTTATTTTGGATGACATGGTTGTAGGGGGGATGATGATTACGTCATCGCTAGTTACTTACTTTTTTTACAATACTGTACAAAAAAACATTTTTAATTGAAAAATGCATTAACGTAAGCATTAAGATTACAGCTTTGCTTAATTTCGCTGACAAGGGAGATGAGAGAGAGGGTAAATAATTGTAATAAATCTGCTTACTTAATAATTGAATGACCCCAAATACCGGTTTTTCCTTCACTCAAAGCTGCAACTAACTTTAAAAAATAGACAAATTTCAGTAACTTAAGACCAGTTCTCTCCTTTTAACACTACACTTTCTATCTCTATACATTGCAGTTCTCATAGAAGTAGCATAGAAATTAGCCAAACATTTTCACCACTTTTTCACCACCCGCGATGAACAACCACGGCGATACCTAGGTCGCCATAAAAACCTATTGATAGTTCCCACCTCAAAGCTTAAGCTATATCGGTCCGGGCCATATGCCATGTGTGTAAAAATTTTTAATAACTTACCGGACGAAATAAGACGCGTAAAAAATGACACAATCTTTTTGCCAACTTTAGAACAGTACCTTATAAAAGAGTGCTTCTACGATTTAAATGAGTACTTCGAAAAATAAATCAATTAACTATATATAAAAAAGATCGGTGTGCTCCTACTAAATTGCTATACCCTAACAGGGTTCATACTATGTGTGACTCTAAATAATATTTACCACCTAATTATAACATTCACTGTGTATGTATGCAATAAAGTATTGAGTAAACTTTACTTTGCGAAAACGTGTCTCTCCTTGTAACACTACTTTTCCCAAATTTCACTACCTATTGACCAGTGCTTTCCTTTTAACACTAACTCAAATAAACATACAAGTTAGACGTGTCACAGTATATTGCAGTCCAGTATCTAATCAGTCCTTTAACACTTCCTCAGTCCAAAGTATCTAAGACCAGTCCTTCTTAACACTCAGTCCAAATACACATAAAAGTTGGCCGTATCACAGTAGGCAGTGGCCAGCGCCTTCCCGGCGGGCGTGGGCGCGCTGAAGGCGAAGTCCTGGGGGCGAAGCACGCACCCGTAAAGGGCGGAGGCCCGCGCGCAGTCCAGGAGTCGCCGCGCCAGGCCCTGCCGCCGGTAGCCCGCGTGCACCCAGATGCGGGACACTCCGCACCTGGATTACGTAATTAATATTTTACAAGGTACTTCTAGTGCAGTTCAACCGGGAATGTGCCATCGTCACACTTATTTAACGTGAAGCATTTCTTGGAAGGGTGCTTGCCGCGACACTTTCAACAGACAGCCATGTTAGTCGTCAGAAGTAACAACGCATATGTAATTGACAACAAGTAAAAGAGCAGTGATAGCCTAATGGTTGAAACTTCTCAATCGGGTGGTCCAACGTTCAAACCCAGGCACGCACCACTGATTTATGTGAGTATTAGAAATTAATTATCACTGCTTTTCAGTGAGAGAAATCATCGTAAAAAAAATCTACACCCAAGAGTTCTTTAAAAAAAAAATGTTCTCGGAGGTGTATAAAGTCCTCTAATTCGCACTTGGCCAGCGCGGTGGACTGTGGCCTAAAACTCTCTTATTCCAAGAGAAGACGTATGCGCTAGGTCTTCTTTAGTGAGACAATAATGGGTTCACAATATATAAAACAGCTGCACAGTATAAAATTGCTTACAAATATACTTACGACAGTGACCAGTTACCATCAGGTGGACTGCAAGCTTAGTTGCTACCTCAATTCTATAAAAAAAATCTTACTCTAAGTTATTATTTATAAAATACATAACTAATTACATAACTCCTATCATGAAGAGTTTTACAAAATCAGTAGTCTTTAAACTGCAATTCAATATTTGATACATTTTTTTATCTGACTGAAGTAGCAAATGACCATGATGGTAAGTGGTTACTGCCGTCCATGGACAGCGGTAAGCAACCTCAAGTAGAAAATGGGTTCTATCTGAAGTCAATCACAAATACATCGCTAATCCCAAGGACTATGACGGTCGTCTCATATAAAAGTGTGCCGGCAACCACATCCTTCCATCGAAACGCGAGAACTGCTTCACGCTAGAAATAGGTGTGGCGGTGGTAATACCCGGTTCAGCTACACTGGTTTTACCACCTGTAATTACACCTGTACATATTTAAACCATACTTACTTGACAGGGTAATCTTCAACACTGCAGCAGTCCGGATCTCCCGGCAGCAGCTTGTATGCCTTAGCCTTAGGCTCCACTACTAGACATCCAACGATTTGTTTCTTTTCTATGTAGAGGTAGGCCTAAAAAATAAACAGTTTTACAAATATAAATAAAGACATTTTTTTTTATAAGATTGATGTAGCTAACGAGCATGCAGTCCACCTGATGGTAAGTGGTCACTGTCCATGGACATCTGTAATAAATTTCATACAGAACATGGGTTCCATCTGAAGTCAATCACAGATGCGTTGCTACTTCCGAGGACTATGATGGTCGCCTCATATAAAAGTGTGCCGGCAACCACACCCTTCCATCTCGCGCAAGAAATGCTTCACGCTAGAAATAGGTGTGGTGGTGGTACTTCCTTGGGCGAATTACACTGGTTCTACCACCTATTAAAATGCTTCAGAAGTAGAAGTGTCTTTAGTACGAGTTTAGGACTCATTTTCAAATTAATCTGTGTTTAGATTTTTGAAGAAATCAAAGGTGGTAGTTATCTTTGTGGTTTGATTGCGGAAGCACTGAAAGGGAAAGTGTTCTGGTCTGAAAGATGTGGTATGGGATTAATCCTTCGGGGGAAGCGATGCACCTTAGGGTAAACTGATTTTATATGCAGTTGTTTACAGTCTATGGGTAGCAGTGGCCACCAACCACCTGACATATCCTAGAAAGAGTTGTTTCTCTGTCTCTTTCTCTCTCTGTGTTTCTCTCATTCTCGGTCTCTGACTCCATTTCTCTGTCTTTCAAAATCCAATGTCAGAAAGGCCTCCTCTAAACGGCGCCAATCTGATCAATTCCGTGTCTTTTGAATCCAACGCTTTTTTTTCTTATTTTCAGATCTCAGCAATTGCAATCAGCTCTAGGACTCATTTTGAAACCTTCCGCTTTGATTTCGGTTTTGGTCAAAACTGCACCTTCGGTCGAACCCTAAGTTTTCTTTTTGTTTGTTGAGGAGGAAACCTTCAAAAGGTACCCGACGCCGTGGGAGCAACGCCGGGTTATGTGGGATTTATATCGCACTAAGCCCCCCCCCCCCCTCCCCGATAGGAGGCCGTCCTCAGCGCTGCGAGAACTCCGGGATCTCCAACGGACCACAACCAGGGTCCTCCGAGCGCGATGCCCCTTTCGGGCTCTTCCCCAGTGAGCATTTGAGGTCACTGTATCCCCTGGCGTTTACGACGGCATGCGACCACATATGTCATCGTCCTACCTGGGGTCGCTTCGGTCGGTCCGAGCTCCCACTCTAGCCGCCCGTGACCCCGGAAGCCCTTTTTAGTCGCCTCTTACGACAGGCAGGGGATACCGTAGCCCTATTCTGGTCCCGTAACTACAGGGACACGGTCGAACTTTACCTAACACTCATTCTGAGAGGAGCCCCTAACCCTGTAATGAGACAATGGTTCGACAACTCACAGTGTAAACATGCGGCTCCCTCGGCAGCCCCTCCTCGTACCCCAGGCTGGGGTGCACCACGCGGGCCAGCACGGAGCGGACCCTCTTCCAGCCGGGCTCCGCCCCCCGGACTCGTAAGCATCGCCCGGTCGCCGTGCGCTCCACTACAAACTCTTCTTTCCATCCCTGTGGTCATGGATTTATTGAGAGTATTTTGACAAGTATATAAGAAATGCTGCTGCTAATGTTGTAAAATACACTATTGAAGTTGTTGAAACATATTGCAAAAATATACATACGTAGGACTAAATGTAGCTAACACTAGATAATATCGTAGACATACAGTAAAACCTTAGTGTCAGCCAATTCTAGAGATGTTAAATTAGTGCAATATTTTACCCTCCATGAATAAGTTTAATAAATAAGTGTTTTGTTCCCCCACCCAACTTTCTTATAAAAGGGTGAGCGCCCATCGGTACTTGATACCGATTCATTCTTGTTCGAACCGTCGAAGCGATCGGGCCTTCTTACTTTTGTATAAATTTAAGAAAAATATATTCTGTGTTTTCTTGGAACTGTCAAGGATGGATAGTAATGAAGAATCTGACATTTATGACGTCAGCAAACTGACATCATGATTTTATAAAAACAACCTCAGTCAGGCTCCTTCCTCATATTTTGATTAAAATTTGAAAGAATCTTACATTAAACTTGAGGACATCAGTTGCGTTGTGATGAACCAAGTGGTCGTGCTCGTCTTGCGGGTCGCCAATCTGGAACGAAGCGTATAATTTTTTAGAATTAGTTCTGCAGCCTGTTTTATAAGCAACGCATGTCTATCTGGTGGTAAGTTGTCTCTGCTCATCGAAAAATTGTAAGAAACTTCATAATTCTTCTGAGGTCATTCCGATTTGTGTAGCCACTTCAAGACTACGAAAGTCGCCTCATATAAAAGTGAACCGGCAACAACACCATGCCACCATAGAAAAGCTAAGTAAGGTTGTGAGGTGATGGTAATGTAAGTAGTTTCTGCCACGGACATCTGTAATACATCCATCCATCAGCCCTTTGGAGGTCCACTGATGGACATAGGCCTCCCCTAATGACGCCACTCCAATTGCCTTCTGAATCCAACGGTTTCCCGCCGACTCTTTCAGGTCATCAGTCCACCTGGTGGGACGGGTACCTATGCACCTTCTGCCTAGACGTGGTGGCCACTTGGGGACCTTCCTTCCCTATCGGTTATAGGTCCGACGAGCAATGTGGCCGGCCCATTGCCACTTCAGCTCGCTAATTTCGAGAGCTATGTCGGTAAGCTTTGATCGTCTACGAATTTGATCGTTGCGAATCAGGTCTCGTAGCGAAATTCCGAGCATAACCCTCTCCATAGCACGCTGAGCGACCCTGAGCCTCCGAATGCGGCCTACAGTGGAGGACCACGTTTCGGCGCCGTAGGTCATCACTACAATTTCTCTGTCATCTGTAATCATCCTAAAAAAATCTGAGTCTTGCTTGAGACCAAATAATACGGTAAAAGTTCCTTCCACCAAATAATATGGTAAATGGCAAATAATACAAAAAGGGGTGCCCCTTTAAATGTAAATTTTAACTAGCCAATAAGGGAAAAACAAAAATTATGAATAAGCTTTTAACATATAGAAATATGTTATTATCATCGCTTTAGACCAAAATACGTCGTCGTCAACCCATTATTGTCCCACTGCTGGGACAGGTCTTCTCTCAGAATGAGAGTTATAGGCCATAGTGCACAGCACTGACCAAGTGCGAATTGGATTGTGGTACTTCCAGAGTTGACTACCTACCACCTTACCTGGTATATAACGCCACACTCGGTACATTGCGTGGCGCCGAACTTCGCCTGACCGGCGTCTATGACGTACTGGTCGCTTGCACTCTTGAGTAATAACTTTTGACTCTTTTCGGATCCTGGAATACAAGCACATCATCAGTTTATTCCATTTGCAAGGCAGCACGTACATGGTACGACCGGGAAAGTGCCAACGTTTCGGTAGAAGGGTACCGATACACTTTTTAGGGCTACAATTTCTATCTCTGTAGTTCCGGGATCAGAATAGGGCTACGGTATCCCCTGCCTGTCGTAAGATGCGACTAAAAGCGGCTTCCGGGGTTGCGGGGGGCTAGAGTGGGAGTTCGAACCGTTCGGTCAGGCAATCCAGGGAAGGACGGCGGTATGTGTGGTCGCATACCGTCGTAAAGACTAGACGGAGCGGTGGGCCCAGCCGCCCATCTGGGAGGAGCCCGATGAGGCAACGCGCTCAGAGGATTCCGGTTGCGGTCGTTTCGAGATCCCGGAGTCGTCTTTATAGCGCTCAGGACGGCCACCGGGGGGTTTTAGTGCGGTAAAAACCACATAACCCTGCGTCGCTCCTACGGCGTTGGGTACCTTTCGAAGGTTTCCCCCTCGAGAACAAAAACTAAAAAGGGCCACAATCTCAGTACGCAGGGGTAGCAACGCATCTGATATTGACTTCAGATAGAACTGCTTCTGCTGCCCCGCGATTTCACCCGCATAAAAAACGTAACATAACTTTGAATTTTTATAACATAATAGGATTTTTGAAAAAAAATCGTAACATAACTGTAACTTGTAATAACTTATTACAATAGACGGATTTCAATGAAACAGACTAAATATTACCTCAAGATACACACCATAAATATTTGTTTAATTTATTTAATTCAGTAAACTCGATTTGGGTAACTTTGAACATTTTTTACAATATTTGTGATATTATAATCTGTTTTATATTTATTGCACCTTGTTTTTATTAAATGAATAGTGTCCTTTTTAGCTGGTTTATTAATCTAACACAATAAATTTACGGAGAAAACAAACTATCCACAATTACCCCTAAAACTCAAATTCAAAGTTATCCTTAGTTTTGGGTAACTTTGAATATATTTTTTTGAGGATATAAAATCCGTCATTAATCGAATATTTTAAGGTCTGGGTAAAATTAATTAACATATTTTTCTTAATTAAAACCAAATCTATAAAAAATACATTTATTTAGACATATAAATACAATAGACAACTTGGTCTTGCCATATGAATCAAGGTCGACCAATTTGGTAGTAAAATAAGATACCTACTAGTTTTTTTTAAATTATTTATTCCATCCATCCATAGGATGGACGGAACATGGACATAACATAGGCCTCCCCTAAATGGCGCCACTCCGACCGGTCCTGTGCCCTCTGAATCCAACGGTTTCCCGCTGTCTTCTTAAGGTCATCGGTCCATCTGGTAGGGGGGCGACCGGTACTCCTTTTGCCTAAACGTGGTCGACACTCGAGGACCTTTCTTCCCCATCGGTTATCGGTTCTACAAGCGATGTGGCCGGCCCATTGCCACTTCAGCCTGCTAATTTTGAGAGCTATGTCGGTAAGCTTCGTCTTCGTCTACGGATTTCATCGTTGCGAATCATGTCTCGTAGCGAAATTCCGAGCATAACCCTCTCCATAGCACGCTGAGCGACCCTGAGCCTCCAAAAAAAATAATTTTATGATACAGGTAACTTTGAACCGTTCAAAGTTACCCATATAACATCCAATTTCGACGTCGTCAAAAGTTTAACAGTTTTACGCAATATTCAACATGGGATACGGATAGTACAGTTTCAAAATAATAATATACAATATACATTTTAAAGATAAACACCAAAACATACCTGTTTACGGTAAGTTTTATATTATAATTGCTATTTCAAAACGGAGCATCAAACACTTGCAACAACTTCTCTACGGAAAAGGCGGTATTTTTTTAAATTATGACATTGACAGGTACCTTTTTTTAGTTTCATTGCTATATACAACATTTTGGCTATCCATTTTACGCAGGTACAATATTGAAACAACACAAAGTTTCCATGTAATAAATTAATATATTTTTTTCAAAACTTTGTTCAAAGTTACACCGCAGTTCAATGTTACCCAAATTGAATGTAGTTTTAGTTTAGGTTAGGTTACATGCAATTTCAGACATACAGACAAATAGACTTACCTAACTTAAGTTCTCCGAACTACTTTTTTTTGCGAAAATAGGCCATGTAGACATGCGGATCTTTTATTCTTATTATAACAAAGGTAGAACCAGTGTAGAACGACCGGGGAAGTACCACCGCCTCACCTATTTTTAGCGTGAAGCATTTCTTGCGTTTCGATGGAAGGGTGTGGTTGCTGGCACACTTTTATATGAAGCGACCATCGTAGTACTCGGCAGTAGCAACGCATCTGTGATTGACTTCAGATAGAACCCATTTTCTGTATGAAGTTGATTACAGATGTCCATGGGTGAGTGACCACTTACCATCAGGTGGACTGCATGTTTTTTTTTTATGACTGAAGTAGCAAACGAGCTTGCAGTCCACCTGGTGGGAAGTGGTCACTGTTGCTCGTTTGTTACTTCAGTTAGATAAAAAAAAATGTAAGACTGACGACCCGCGTGGCGGTGCAGTTACCATACCGGTCTGACACGCAGTGGGTCGGGTTCGATTCCTGGCCAGACAGGTATTTGAATGATGAGTTTAGATTTTTTTTTTGGGTCTGGGTGTTTGTGTATTCGTCTTTGTGTGTCCGTGGCATCCAGGACACAGGAGAAAATCACACTGTAAGGCTATGACTGTAGAAAGCGTTTAATTGAATTAACTGACCTTTACTGCTTGGTGTAGATATCCCTGGGTTGGGTTTGTTGAAGATTGAAAACAACTTCTGTTGTTTCTCTCCGCTGTCTGTCTCAGTGCCTTGCGTTTTAGGTTCTAATTAAAAAATAAGTTCAATGTTAGACTTTATTCGAAATATCTATAATACAGTGATGTTTAGTTTAGCCAAATGATATTTAGATCATAATAAAGGTAATTTTAAAGAAAACCCAGATAAAAATTAAAATTAAACCAAATTGTTAGTTCTTCTTCCTCCAGTAAGTTACAGCATTCACTTTTAATTCCTCATCCGTTTTTGGATAAAACTGTATAATATACAACGAAGTGGTCGCGTGACGTCAGGAAGGTCGGGGTCTTCAATACTGTCCATTCTTGAAGATTTCAAGTAAAACGCAGCAGTTATTCTTCTTCGATTTATTCACATTTGAGGAGGTCCAATCGCTTCGACGGTTAAACAAGAATCTCTTTAAACCGGCATTTGCTCGCCTTTTTATAACAATGTTTAGTTAGGTGACAATAACAAATTTATGGAGGGTAAACTAAATTACAATTCTAAAAATCACTAAATATTGCTAATTTAATAAACAAACAATTTTCGATTTTTAAACTTACTAAAATAATTATTTTCGGCGACGTGTTTTTCATAAATACGCGGTGTCCCGCCGACATATACTAATATGGTTGCTGGCACACTTTCACATGAGGCGACCATCATAGTCCTCGGGAGTAGCAACGCATCTGTGATTGATTTCACAACGAACCCATGTTCTGTATGAAGTTAATTACAGATGTCCATGAGGGGCAGTGACCACTTACCATCAGGTGGACTGCATGCTCGTTTGCTATTTCAGTCAGATAAAAAAAAACAATATTCGTGCAATTCTTGCGAATGTATAGAAACATGCAATATTCGCATGTTTTACGTTATATCGTGAGCATTGTTTACCTTCTGGGGCGATGGTCTCGGTGGAGGCCAGGACGGCTTCGGCGTTAATATTATTGCTTTGCGCCATTTGTAAGATCTGCTCGTCAAGCATTTTCAGTTCACGCTCGATTTCATCCAAATCTGGGATTTCTTCTTGTTCTGGAATTAAATTATGTAATTTTACTATAAAATTATATTTAATAAGGGTGTCAGATAGTCGCCTAAATCACTTTTATTCATAACAGAGAACCGTAGTGAATAGCAACTATGTTTTAATTGTAAAGTCATTATCTTTGCAGAAAGTAACTTGACAACCCATGTGGCGGTGCGGTTATCATACCGGTCTGACAGTGGGTTCCGGATTTGATTCCCGACCAGACTGGTATCTGAATGATGAGTTTAGATTCTTGTTCTGGGTCTTGGTGTGTGTGTATGTCTATTTGTGAGTCCATGCCACCCACGACACTGGAGAAAATCCTACTGTGGGGCTATGAGTGTAGAAAGCTTTTTCTTTATCATATCAATAAACCTCTACAATGCTGAGCAATACAATTTTATTAGAACCATGGAGTCTAAGGGTTGTTTTTATGAGAGTGAAGTAGCAAATAAGTATGGAGTTCCCCTGATGGTAGGTGATGGTAAGTGATCACTGGAAATCGTAATCTCCAGTGACTAGAGATACAATTCCAAGCCTATTACAGATATTTTTTCTCGCTTATTTTCTAAGATGGTCGCGTCAAGTGTAAGTTACCTGGGATCTACAACCTTTACATTAGAAATTAGTGCAGAGGTGGTTCCACTCCGAATAACGCATTCTCATTTAAATTACCTTCAAACTTCATTCAGTACTTATTAAATTAATTCCACTACTTACATTGCTTAATCGCATCAATAATTTAGAAGTTATTGAAAAATATTATATAAATTTACTTAAAATCATTAGTAACAATGATTCTTACCAGGTACAACAGTTCCATCCACAAGAATGTATCCTCCTTCAACGGGCAGAAAATGCCCATTCTTGGGTATGGTACCATGAGTAGCCGAATGTCCTTCAGAATCTACCATCATCACGTCCGATGTTGGCGAAGATTGTGGCAATTCTACGCTTTGTGGCTGCTGTCCAACATTTTGTGGCAATTGTACTAAAGTTTGTGGCAACTGCAGTGAATTTTGTGGGTCAGCTGTAATAGCCTGAGGAGTTCCCAACTCAACAATGACAGTATCACTGTCTTGTGGCAAGTTCTGAGTAGATACAGGCACAGCTGTTATTGGCTCGAAAATCTGGCTCGTCTCTTCAATTACCGTGCTATTGAAACATGGTACTACATTCTTAGATTTGCTGTAGATTAATTCCGACTCTGGGACTTCCTCTTCCGTCCATTGACTCAGCAGCGCTTCTATCGTTTGCTTCTCCTTATCAAATGGGTCAGCTTTTTCTGATACTAAAAATAAAGTTGGAATTAGCAAGTTTTAAACATATAGAGTATGCAAGTTTTATTATAACCATAGGATACATACCATTCAACAATTCTTGAGAAGAATTCTGACTAAGCATTGAAGCATCATTATTCGTCGAAGTATTTGAAATTGTACTGTTCAGTACACTGTTATTTGATTTGTTATAGACAGCAGCACCTTTCATGCTACTAAATTTGGGCTTCTGTACCTTCGGTTTTCGAATCTTATGTTTCACACCCATATTTATCTGTCCAGGCTTCCTCTTACGTCTGTGTGAGTGTGATTGTGCAAATAGACGTCTGTTGTGTGTATTTGTGGCTTCAATAGCATTTGATAACTTAGTTGTAAGGCTGGTGTTCAAATCTGGGTTTGATTTGCCATAGAACGACTTTGCAGATAGGATTTCTTTCAGGCGTTCACTATTGAAGAGAGATAAACGCGCTTTAGGTGCGACGGATGGATCTAATCTAGGATATTTCGATATCGGTCCACTATCCGACATTCCGTCGTGAAGTCGTTTATGGCTCTTCTCACTATCGCAAGTAGATTCAGGACTTTCCTGAATTTCTACAACGGATCGACGGTGATTTATCTTTGGAGGAGATTTATTTTCTGAGGTATTATGTGGAGTTTTCTGCATTTGTGTGGGTGATATCATACTGCTCATGTCCATTTTCGTCAAGCAAACGACGGCTGTCTTCATAGGAGTTATGTTTTTCTTTTGCTCAGTTAAAATGCCCTTAAAACTTTGGAATTTTGGAGTCCATTTTTGTGTCCTGCTTGATCGTCTGACAGACTTGGTCGGTGTGTTTTCCTTGGAGTCTGTTCCAGAGTCCGTGTCAAAGTTGAGGTCTTTTAAGGAGCTGCTGCAACTCTCCGTGTCTGCGATGAGACTTGCCAGGCTTTTGCGAGCCCGGCTCGAGGTAGATGAGGTTGTGTGCACACTGGCACATGAGTGGGAGGATGATGGGGTCCCAGGGTGGTTTTGTAGATGTGGTGTGGCTGGTGTAGACAGCGAACCAGTGCATCTTGACTCCGGACAGTGTCTTGTCTGATACTTCTTCAGTGTGAATGGAGATTTCATGAAGTTTTTCAGATCCTGACTCTCAATCAGCTTCTTTGAGTGACTTCTGCTGCCACCTATTAAGGACAATAATAGTATTAGGCTACAATCATCATAGGAAAAGGCATTTAATTTTGTACATAGCAGATTTAACTGTAGAAAAAATATGTTTTGGGTGATAGATTTATCAACAGTCAGACTGATGCAGAATATATCTGTCCTTCAATATTACATCTGCAATTATCGCTTTCATTTACTTCCATAGGACTACATCCTAATTGAAATTGGGTTACAACTTACAGTACTATGAACCTCATGAAATGGATGGTATACTTAAAGTTAGACAATAAAAATCAATTTAGTGCAAACGAATTTATGAGCTAGTTTTCCAATTTCATTGTCTCAACGTACGTACACTCAATCAACAATACAATTTAAAAAGGCATAAGAATAGAAACAATAAAAAGTTGCTAACTCATTTACATGATGCAAGTCATATTTTATAATGGCTGATAATGTTTTACAATTAATACTAAAACTCATGTTTTATGGGTATTTGCATGGCATAATTATGTTAATTGTAATTATTTATAACCACATGAAATTGTTTAAAATTCAATATTTGTCTTAAATTAATTGATTGATACTCTGTGTAGAAGAACTTATTTATTGTTGCAATATTTCTCATTTACTTCCTGATCAGATAAGTATATAAAATTGATAATGTATATTCAGCTTACTGATAAATAAGCACCTTATTTTGTTAAAAGTGTAAAACTCTTCATAATTATTACTATTCTCATACTTATACTCATACTTATTATTATTCTCATTTCTCATTTGTTACTGTAAGCGACGTCTTCCGCGTAGTATATAAGCATTTTTGAGTTATATCAGTATCACGTAGCATATAAGTATTCAATTGTATTGTAAAATAAGCGTTTTGTAGTATGTAAGTTTAGTTTATTACTGAATAAATGATTATTAGCATAGAGTAGGGATAAAAATGTATTAGCTAGGTTGTTTTTTATTTTAGTAAGTATTAAAAGTAATGAGTAGATAGTAGCTATACATATGGAATATTTGTGAGCCCCGAAATAGGTCGAGACACGTCCGAACCTGTCACGACAGGTAAGGAATTTGTGAGAGCAGGATAGCGAATTGCGAGAGCGGGATGGCAGAGAAATCAAACGCTATTGGCCGAAAGGGCCATTTTACTAGTTATAGTAGTTGACATTTGTTAACCTATTTCGGGGCATATATATAGAACCCAAATGTAGGACCAGCATTCATTCGGAATGCGACTTCGGACAAGGAAACAAATAAAAGAAGCTAAGAAAAGGAGCACTGGAGGTTTTATTGGAGAGTATTCTTCGGTCGAGCCGGCACCCACGTATTGCACTTTGGCCTCACACGCCATAATTGCTGGTCCATTCGAGCGCCGGATAGGAAGAAAGAAGCAAACCGAAGATGCCCATCCGTTCAAGATCACCGTCACGCTCCAAGCAAGAAGAACGAAGCTCCGAAGAATCAAGAACAGACTGGTCGATGTATACGCCTGCAGATACAGTAACCGCATCAACGTCCACGGAAGCAAGCACCGCTCATCACACAAGCGCCACCGCCTCGACCGCCGCGTCCAACGCCGCCTCGACTGCCACATCCGCCACCGCCTCGACCGCCGCACCCGCGTTAACCCGCGGAAGAAGAACACGCGCCGCGACGGCCGCGACCACGGCCACCGTCGAACCCACGACGACCGAAGCACCGAGAGCGACGACGACCGCGACGACGACCACGACTACGACATCGAGTAGGACTACGCGCACCGCACCGACTGCGACTACGTCGACGCCCGCAACGATGATGCCCGCACCTGCAAGCACCGAACCACGCGCGTACCTGAAGAACATTGGAAGGCCTAATGTCCCACCGTTCGCGTCTTCAGAAACCGTGGTTCCCCGGACGACCAGATCCTCCAGATCCAGGAAAGCAGAACTCAAAGCGCAAGCGGAACTTCAGAAGAAGCAACTGGTAGCCGCGGAGACCGCCGCGGCACTCGCACGCACCGAACTGGAACTCGCCCAGTACGACTCCGAGGATGAAATGGGGAACGAATATGAAGTCGAACACCAATCGCACGTAGAACAATGGGTGCGACACACGACGTCGTATGTTGAACACGCCGAAGAAAAAGAAGTACCTTCGAACAAGAGCGAACTCAAGGACCTCGCCGACGCGATCATCACCGCCGCGCGGACAGTACAACCGACATCCGTGCCGCATAAGATATGGGACCTACCCGATTTCAACGGCGCTAATGAAGAATGGCTGCCTTTCAAGAGGTCATATATGGACAGCGCGGAGCAGTTCAACGACGTACAGAATATGGCTCGCTTAAGAAGAACGATAAAAGGAACCGCAAGAGAAGCAATACGAAGCCTGCTCTTCGCGTCGTCGGAACCTCAGGAGATCCTCGCCGCTTTAGAACGCCGCTTCGGAAGACCAGAGCAATTGGTTCTCGTCGAAGTCGAAAAGCTGAAAGAATTATCGCGCATCGGCGATACACCGAGGGACATCTGCGCATTCGCGAGTCAAGTCAGCAGTATTTGAAAATGATGCCTGTCGAGATCTATGGACCCAAAGGATCAGCCCGCGTGCTAGCACTACTGGACGAGGGCTCAACGGTTTCACTAGTAGACGCCTCCATCGCCTCACGCATAGGGGCCACCGGGGAAGAAAAGGAACTCATACTGGAAACCGTCGGTGGGAAAATAATTACCAAAGAGAGGTCACAGAAGATGGATCTGAAGATAAGAGGCATACACAGGAAGGACAAGCGAGCTTTGAGAGGCGTGCGCACCGTCGAAGAACTGAAGTTGTCACCCCAATACGTCGACAAGAAGTCAATTGAAGAATGTAACCATTTGAGAAGTCTGAATAACGAATTGGTTTACGAAAAGGAAAGGCCCGCACTGCTCATCGGTCAAGACAACTGGGACCTCATAGTCTCTAGGAAGATCTTGAAGGGAAAACGAAGCGAACCTGTAGCTTCTCTCACGAGCCTAGGTTGGGTACTTCATGGGGGCCACGCCGGGATAACTTCAGTCAACTTCATAAACCACTGTCGAGCTGCTAGCAACGAAGAAACTATTGAAGAATTAATTAAGAAGCACTTCGCGTTAGACTCGATCGGAATACAAGAACGACGTCCTAGCAACGACGCGGATGAACGAGCGCTGACAATACTGAAAGAATCTACAAGGCAGTTACCAGATGGAAGATACGAGTCCGGACTTCTATGGAAATCGGAGAGCGAGACGTTACCAAACAACTACACTCAAGCTCGAAGCAGGCTACTCGGCGTTGAGAGGAAACTGGATAGGGATGCTACACTTAAGGAAGAATACAGCAAGCAACTGAGCAACCTGTTGTCAAGTGGATACGCCGAAGAAGCACCTGAGAATATTACAATAGGTCGGACATTCTATCTCCCACATTTCGCCGTGACGCATCCATTGAAGGGGAAGATTCGCATAGTATTTGACGCTGCCGCCAAGCATGAAGGGAAGAGCCTAAACGATGCATTGCTCCCCGGCCCGGATCTGCTCCAGTCTCTATTTGGGATACTCATACGATTCCGAGAGGGGCCCGTAGCAGTCGTCGCCGATGTTAAAGAAATGTTCCTGCAAATCCAAATTAGAGAGGAAGACCGCGACAGCCTGCGCTTTCTCTGGCGAGGAGAGGACCGAGAATCGAAGCCCAAAGAATACAGAATGAAGTCGGTAATCTTCGGCGCAGCGTCTTCTCCAGCAACCGCCATATACGTAAAGAACACCAACGCGGAGAGACATGCAAGGGAACATCCCAGAGCGGCCCGAGCTATCGTCCGTAACCATTATATGGATGATTACCTACAGAGCTTTTCTACCACGGAGGAGGCGGCATCTGTTGCTGACGAAGTAAACCGAGTGCACAAAAGAGCTGGATTCATTTTGAAGCAATGGGCCAGTAACGAAGCGGAAGCCTTGGCCAAGATCGATGCGAGCGAAAACATAGAAGAGAAAAGACTTGGCCAAGAAGAGAAGACATTGGGTATGAGGTGGCTCGTGCAAGGAGACGCATTAGCTTTTAACGTCGGCCTTAGAAACATACCAATAGAAATCAAGAATGGCAAGAGGAAGCCAACAAAGAGGGAAGTCACCAGCGCCGTGATGTCCACCTTCGACCCGCTGGGACTCGCCGCCCCAGTCCTGGTAATGGGGAAGAAAATGATACAAGACCTCTGGAGATCCGGAGTCCAGTGGGACGAAGAAGTCAACGAGGAACAACATCACGCCTGGGAAGAATACGCCGAAAGCATCGAAGCTCTAAATCATGTCAAGATACCGCGATGTCTGGCGCTTACTACGAGATCGGGCGAAATACATACCTTCGTCGACGCCAGCGAAACCGCATACGCCGCCGCCGTGTATTGGAGATCTACGGTTGACAACGGAGAAGTCAACATCAGGCTGGTGGCTGGGAAGGCGCGAGTGGCACCCGTCAAAGCCACATCGGTTCCCCGCCTAGAACTGCAAGCTGCGCTATTGGGCGCAAGATTGGCCGCGTCCGTGTGCGAAGAAACCGACCTCACGGTTACTAATAGAGTGTTCTGGTCGGACTCCACGACGGTTCTACAATGGCTGAAAGCAGACCCGCGACGCTTCAAGGTGTTCGTCGCGCACAGACTCGCCGCCATAGAAGAGCTCTCCAAGCCGAACGAGTGGAGATGGGTACCAACCAAGGACAATCCAGCTGACGACGCGACTAGGAACGCCCCGCGAGACTTTAACAAAGAGTCAAGATGGTTCAGAGGTCCTGCATTCCTTTACGGCCCGAAGTCTGACTGGCCCGTGAAGGAAATACGCAAGCAAGAAGGCGACTCAGAAATAAAAAAGAAGAACGCCTGCACCATCGCCGTAGTCAAAGAAAAAGAAAGGTTGATAGACTCCAGCAAGTTCAGCAATTGGTGGCGCCTGCTAAGAACAATGGCGAGGGTACACATGTTCATAGATATGTGTCGAAGTAAAGTCGACAAAGAACGCTCCGAAAATAAAAAACGAAGACCTCGTCGAGTCCGCGGAACGAGAAGGTATAACATGGAAATTCATCCCACCAGGGGCTCCACACATGGGGGGAGCATGGGAGAGAATGGTGCGCTCGGTGAAAACCGCACTGATCGCCGTCCTCGGAGAGAAGAGTCCGCCTGAAGAGGTCCTTTACACCCTGCTGACCGAAGTCGAACACACGGTCAATTCCCGTCCTCTAACACACCTGAGCGCCGATCCCCGAGATGAAGAAAGCCTGACTCCGAACCACTTCTTAATGGGCAGATCCTGCGGTGCCGCGGTCCTCGGGGAGTTTGACGACTCCTGCCTCGTGGGGAAGGCGGACTGGAAGACAGTACAGCATATGGCGAATCATTTCTGGTCCAGGTGGATGAGGGAATATCTTCCTACCCTCATGCCGCGGAAGATCGACAAATCAAAGAATACAGACTTCCGCGAGGGCGACGTGGTTATCATCGCAGACGCTACGCTCCCGCGCAACACATGGCCGCGGGGACAGATCGAGAGCACGTTTCCGGGTCCTGATGGGAGAGTCCGCATCGTCAACGTACGCACCAAGGGAGGAGTGCTGAGACGACCGGTGTCCCGCCTCATCCTGATGAACAAGACGCCGCAACCCGAAGATGAAGTGTGCGGACCGCCGGACACTGGGGGGAGATTGTAAGCGACGTCTTCCGCGTAGTATATAAGCATTTTTGAGTTATATCAGTATCACGTAGCATATAA
The DNA here is from genome assembly GCA_949699795.1 of Spicauda simplicius. Classification (NCBI taxonomy): domain Eukaryota; kingdom Metazoa; phylum Arthropoda; class Insecta; order Lepidoptera; family Hesperiidae; genus Spicauda; species Spicauda simplicius. Next base: position 2,660,718 of record OX453080.1, read on the forward strand.
GTATTCAATTGTATTGTAAAATAAGCGTTTTGTAGTATGTAAGTTTAGTTTATTACTGAATAAATGATTATTAGCATAGAGTAGGGATAAAAATGTATTAGCTAGGTTGTTTTTTATTTTAGTAAGTATTAAAAGTAATGAGTAGATAGTAGCTATACATATGGAATATTTGTGAGCCCCGAAATAGGTCGAGACACGTCCGAACCTGTCACGACAGGTAAGGAATTTGTGAGAGCAGGATAGCGAATTGCGAGAGCGGGATGGCAGAGAAATCAAACGCTATTGGCCGAAAGGGCCATTTTACTAGTTATAGTAGTTGACATTTGTTAACCTATTTCGGGGCATATATATAGAACCCAAATGTAGGACCAGCATTCATTCGGAATGCGACTTCGGACAAGGAAACAAATAAAAGAAGCTAAGAAAAGGAGCACTGGAGGTTTTATTGGAGAGTATTCTTCGGTCGAGCCGGCACCCACGTATTGCACTTTGGCCTCACACGCCATAGTTACATTTTATTAATTTTAATTCTGACAATTAATTTATATGTTATTTAAATTTTACTGGATGTTCTGAGCATGCTGTGATTACCTTATAATCATAAGTGCAGTTAAAAATTGTTAAGAGAAATATTACAAGACATAACTTTGTTGCTGTTACTTGTGTTGGTGATCCAATAAAAATAAATAAATAAATTACGGGATAATTTATGTAATCAATAATAATAATAATAACACTTCCTAGACTTGTTTAATTTCTTATTGATGTTGTAAATTTCAAAGCTTATGAGGATATTGTGTTTGTTACTCTTTTATGCAATTTGCTGTTTATGTCTACCAATTTGCACTTGGACAACAGGGTAGACTATGGCCTAGACTCTCTGATTCTGAAAGAAGACCCATGCCCAGCAGTGGGACAATAAGGGGTGGACGAGAGACTCTTTTATGCAAAAACTACCAGTCAAATTTTGCTGAAATTTGGGACACAGTTTATAACCTATATTTACACAGGATTACAGTGAGGATAGCCATGAATGAAGCAGGCATAACCACCAGCACAACTTAGTATTATCATAAATTTAGAATCGTAATTTATTTAACATATGTGATGTACATACACTTTTTATATTTTATGTTCTTGGAAAGCAAACAAATATTTCAATATGTGAAAATAGGCAAGTAATGATCAATTATTTAGCACTTAATAACATGAATTAAGCAATCATACACTATGTTTTCTAATAAAACAATAAATAGATAAATATTAATGCCAGCCTATGATTATGGTTAAAATATTGGGCATGAATATGTTCCATGTGATTTTTATCTAATATTATAAAACTGAACTTACAAAATTGATACATTTCAGTAATAAGTCTTCACAATAGGTATTCAGTTATAAATATGTAGAATAAACAGATAAAATACTACTTATTGTTTTTATCCAATCCATAATAAAATGGCCAAACTCCATGCATAATAAATAATATTATTGTAAGTAGCAATCTGGTACATTGTAAGTTGTACCAGATTCCTACTTTTCATGAATAATAACGCAAAAATATTAATTTTACGAAACCAGGAAAAAAAAAGTAATATTTTATGTTTTTATATATTGTTTTATGATGTAAGTTAGAAGTCGGTTAAAAATAATAATGACATGTAAGAGTTCATTACCCACAGTTGAGTTAAAGCACTGAACTTTCAATTCTAAAATAATATAATAGTATCAAAACGTAACGTAATTGTCTGAATTTTATGCAAATCCAGCAATATGTGATACTTCTTACCTTTCATGTTTTATAATCACTAACCATATCATGCATCATAATATTTGCTATTTAGACATAGACTGCAATAAGTATGGCTGCTTGTGTCCCACTTACAACCAATTATAGTAACTAGGACACTACTGGATATTGACATTCGGCTGGACTGTTTTATGTTAATGTCCTACATTAATCTTTATGTAAAAAACTTTAGTTTGTTTATCTGTCTGTCCACATAATTCGAAAAAAAACAGTAAGAGAATGGATTTGAAAGTTCTTACACAATGTAGCATATTAATTTAACATATTTTTTTTATCCCCAAATTCCCAGGCAAAAAGGCAAAGCCATTGCAAGACGTGGACGGATTTAACTGGTAAAATAATGTATCTGAATAAACCCACAAGCAAACACAAGTACTCACGCCAAAGCATCCTTTCAGGCGTTTTGGGGTTGTTCTGATCAGTTTCATCACCTGAACTGGAATCGAGTGTGCTGATGATACCCAAATCGCAGTCATCACTGTCACTCTCACTGTCCACTACAGAGAGTCGCCTATGCTTCGTAAGGGTCTCCCGCGAAGCCTCCAAGTCCACCTGAAATAACCCCTTTTTGCGTTCCGACATCTTCGGCGTATGAGTATGCGGGAGACGCATAGAACGTCGCGGTGTCGTCTCAGCCATGTTTTGTATACTTTTCATTAATACTTTGCAACAAAACCGCCAATTAATTCAACCAAGTCAAGCTTTACACATCTGCTGTGGTCTGCTCGTCAACGCTACATAGCCGTTCTTGCAATTTTCTGCACTAAAATAAAACGTGTTTTACACTAAATTAGCAACTGAAAACTGCTACAACTTTTCTGTAACAGAAATTAACGGTTTATTCAACAAATCGCAGCAAAAAACATGCATCTAAAACTTTATCCAACGTTAGCCAACAACCATTGTTCACACTTGTTTGGCGCGTAAACATCTGTCAGCAACGGGATTGCTAGCTATAAAAATACCGTAGGGCGCGTGCCATGTTTTTCTAAACAATTCCAACAGGATCATTAAATAAATTCAGCATGTATTGAAAAAACAAAAAACATACATAAATTTTAGACATAATTTCATTTTGCTTTAGATTAGTACTAATGTACTATTTATTCCAATTACATATCGCAACACTACGTTAACATTTAAATGCGCGCCATAATTTCAAAAACATGTATTCATGTTTCTATAATATGAAATAATTACCTGTTCCTGCAGTACTACCTTCGTCCTTTAAATAAAAATTAATTGTCTTATTTGTTTAATTAACGGATTTATTTTGCTTTTGTTGTATAAAGTTACTTCCTAATTAGTGACGTTACACTTCTTGCTTTGCATTTTTTAGTATATATGTACGACCTTATCAAACAACCGTAGTTGTACTTTTTAAGCCTTTATAAAGTCGTATAACATTTTACAAGTCTAAAATTAACTTCAAAGGCACCTTGTAGAAGAAGTCAGTTTCAACAGCGACCTTCGAGAGGGTTGCGTGTAAAACTGGCTGTAGGTATTGTTCAACTCATCATATTTTTTATGCTTTGAAACTTCACATACCTATTATACTGTATGCATACTTTGTGTAACGTATATACGGTAGTAGGCTCTACAGGTTTTATTTTCCCTGTTTAGTTTATATTATTACTAGCAGAATCCGCGCGACTTCGTTCGCGCAGTCTGTAATACTTATAATCTATTCATCCATTACGAATTTGTGAACAATATATTTTACGTACTAAATGTTAGTACTATCCACTTACTACTTCCAACGAAAAGCCAAATATTAAGTATTAGGGATTAATGATCAAAAATTTAAAAAAATCCATTTTATCGAATAACTTAGCCAAATAAGTACAAAGTTTCATCGAAGTAGCATCAAAATTACCGAACTTTGGTACAAATTTATTATGCTGTCCCTGTAGTTCGGGGACCAGAATAGGGCTACGGTATCCCCTGCCTGTCGTAAGAGGCGACTAAAAGGGGCTTCCGGGGTTGCGGCGGCTGAGGACACCGGTGGCGGTCACTTGGAGTTCCCGGAGTCCTCTTCGCAGCGCCGAGGTCGGCCACCGGGGGGGATTTAGTGCGGTAGTGCAGGAGATACGGTGACCTCAAATGCTCACTGGGGAAGAGCTCGAAAAGGGCATCCCGCTCGGAGGACTCTGGTTGTGTTCCGTTGGAGATACCGGAGTTGTCCTCGCACCGTTGAGGACGGCTGCCGGAGGAGTTTAGTGAGGTAAAAATCCCACATAACACGGCGTTGCTCCCACGAGGTCGGGTACCTACCTTTTGAAGGTTTGCCCCTCGACAACAAACAAAAAGGGTTTGATTATGCAAAAGCAGTATAATAAATGTTCAATTAAATTTAACCATGAAGCCAAATACCAAGTTACATTACAAAATTGGCAGTGATCAGAAAATAGTGCAACCCAACCCTTGCAAATCAACCCTTAAGAGAGTTAATTAAGGGTTATTTAACTCTCTTAAGGGTTGATGTTGATGTGATGTTGATGAACAAATGTTTCTTTTTGTAAAACCATTAAGCCACAAAATAAGGTTTAGTTTACTTGCATTACTTTTGGCGGATTTCCGATAGAAATTTCAACCCCTACTTTCCCCCCTTTAGAGGCGATCTTCCGAAAAGAGTGAAAAACGTTTTTAATTATATTAAACCAGAAAGCCAAATACTAAGTTCCAATAAGCATTAAAATTGGCGGATTTTCGTACAAACTTTCTCCCGCACTGTTAACCCCTAAGTGGTTAAATTTCGAGAAATCGTTTCTTAGTGCTCACTTACATAGTAAAAAGAACCACTTTACCAGATTTCAAGTTTAGTTACTTTAGTTAGTCAAGCTGCAATCATAAGCTAACGTCTCACAAGTTATGTATACGACTATAGGCTATATTTATTCCATTGCTAATAAAATAACATTACCCCAACACTATTATTGCCTTTGATTGATTGCATTTTTTACCTCTTTTTTAAAATTCTTACATGGCAGCACTTGATGCGTAACCATCGCCAGCTTATGTTTTTAAAAGGCATAAGCAGACCGGTTGGGTCATGCTTGGCCGAAATGTATTTCTAATGTTAATCATGAATTCAAAAATCCACACTTCTCGTTGATTCTATATCCATCATATAAGTAGTTATATATACACTCACCTTACATTAATTTTGTCTGCAAGTATAATCATTAATTCATTGTTATCGTCTTTATTTACCTACCCAAGGCTTTTAACGCAAAGCGCCAAATGAATATTTTTAGCGTATCTGTATCCTGTGATCATAATTCCCGCCAAAATGTATACGTAGATCTATGTCAATCCTTTCGTCTCAGGAGGTCGGTAGAGGACATTACCAACGTTTGTATGGCACTCTGACAAGCTTTTCAGAATCAAGTAGGTACACTATACGTAGGATTTTTTTTCTATAGATTTTGAATTTCCTAAATACAATAAATAAATAATATGAAAGTCCACGAACTAGAACTTTTTTGGAGGGCTAATAAGTCTATTAGCTCATCTGCAACATTACGCTTAGTTTTGCTACCTAATAAAAATAAGAAAGTTAGGAAATATAATTACTATTAATGTACTATATTAACAACTATTTTAGTATGATTTTATGATTTAAGATTATTATTTAAAAAAATATATAATCCTTATTTTTAGAATACAATTGTGTGTAAATATTTTTTTTGTTTCATGGTGGAGTTTAAATAATTGAGAACCGGTCGTAAATATTTTTTACACACTTTGAATGATTCTACCTAGTTGATTATAAAAGTAAAATATACAGTTATTTATGTACATACTTTAGATTATCATTAGACTCCTTTACGTCCACACCTCCAGCGACAACTAGGCAGAAACTGGCAATGTCCTTATCACTACATAGTAGGTACCTATAAAACAAAGTCGCTTTTCGCTATCTGTCCCTATGTATGTTTAGATCTTTAAAACTACGCTACGGATTTTAAAGCAGTTTTTTTAATAAATGGAGTCATTGTAAAGGAATGTTTCTATGCATAATACATGTACAATATGGTAGAGAAACATGAAATTTTTGACTTTTAGGCGGAACGAAGTTCGCCGGGTCAACTAGTGATATAAAAAATGTTTGGAGATAGGTAGTGATATAATTGTCCTAAAACCATTTTATTTAATTTTGCCAAATTATAATATAAATTTAGAACAAATTAACAAATAGCAAATGTAATGTTTATTTAATTATAATATAACAGTTTCTAGATACTATTTTGCATAATATTGCCATAAACAAAAAGAAAAATATCATACCTTAATCTAGATAAGAAACTACAAAGTGCCTAATTAAAATCCACTTATCTATAATTGACTAAGTTGTAATAGTTAGTTTAACCTTTAAAACTGAATGTAGGATACAAACCGCAGAGCTTTTTCTTTCGAGGGGGTACCTTCAAAAGGTACCCGACGCCATGGGAGTGAAACAGGGTTATGTGGAATTCTTACCGCACTAAAACCCCTGTTGGCCATCGTCGGCGCTAAGAAGAGGACTCCGAGATCTGGAAAGGAACGCGACTCGAGTTTTCTTCCTAGCATAAAGCAGTCCTGGCGTTTCGATGGAAAGGGTGTGGTTGCAGACTCACTTTTATATGAAGCGACCATCTTAGTCCTCGGGAGCAGCAAAACGTCGGTGATCTGTGATTGACTTCAGATTGATTCCTTGTTCTATATGAAGTTTCTTACAGATGTCCATGGGTGGTAATAACCACTAACCATCAGATGGACTGCATGCTCGTTTGTTGCCTCAATCGTATAAAAAAATTAACTCAAATTATTTGTCGCCTCTCTTCAAGTTCGGCTTACAGAGATTTTTTTAAATATCATTTTGTTTTGTTCTCGATGGGGAAACCTTCAAAAGGTACCCGAGGCCGTGGGAGCGACGCAGGATTATTTGGGATTCTTACCCCACCAAAACCTCCCTGGTGGCCGTCCTCGGCGCTATAAAGCGGCCTCCGGGATCCCCAAAGCAATGCAACCGAAGTCCTATGAGCACGTTGCTCTATCGGGCTCCACCCTGATGGGCGGCTGGGTCCACCGCTCCGTCTAGTCTTTACGATGGTATGCGACCACTCTTATGTGTGGTCCGGGAAGGAGGGCGTTATCGGCGTCCTTCCCGGGGTCGCTTGACCGCACGGTTCGAGCTCCCACTCTAGCCCGCTACCCCGGAATCCCCCTTTTAGTCGCTTCTTACGACAGGCAGGTGATACCGTAGCCCTATTCTAATTTCAAAACTACAGGGACGTTATAGAAGCTCTGATTTATACAAAGTACCTTTTATATTTTGTTTTCGAGGGGGAAACCTTCAAAAGGTACCCGACGCCGTGGGAGCGACGCAGGGTTATGCGAGATTTTTACCGCACTAAAACTCCCCCGGTGGCCGTCCTCGGCGTTATAAAGAGAACTCCGGGATATCGAAACGAACTGCAACCGTATACAAAGTACCTACCACAGAATTAAGTTAAAAACTGGAACTGGTTTGGTACAATGATATATTTTACTTAGATTTCTACTCGACTGACTCGGTTACATAAATTTCATGGTTCCTGCTCATGATATGTGTTGCGTGTTCAACTTTATACCTAGGTGTGTTGCTTGAACTTACGTTTATAAGTAGATATTAAAAATATCCCAGGATGTACCTTTGTAATAGAAAAAGGTCGGCTACATTTGAAAATTATGAATATCTACAAAATTTTCTCCTTCTACAATAAGGAAAACACAGTTCCCAAACAAGTAGACCCGGAAATTGATCGTTAAAGCAAAAGTCCTCTTAGTTAAACAGCTCTTCTTTTATTGGTCATAATCAGCGATTTTTTTAGAAAATATTCGAATTGTAGATGCTACATTCGAGATGCAGAGGTCTTATTAATTTTTTCGAGTTTACGAGAAATACTACAATTATACACACTAAATTTGCTCAGACTAAATTTGATCTAAAGATGGTTTAGATTTCGAGCAATAACACAAACATCATTCATCTAGTTTTAGACTTATCGAGGTTCGACTAAGAGGTTTTACGGTACAAGCCTTTGTCGTGGCTCCGTCCACTTGCTTTATGTGTTAATCCAGATAATAAACTATATGCCATCTTTTGCGTTCAACAATAACTTTTATGGGTCAATGTATACGCTATTATAATAAACTACAAATTCTTTTCAATTGGTAGTTTAATAGAAAAGCCAATTATTCTCCTCTCTTCATAACTTGATCATCATATCATAGGGCTTATAGCTGGCGAAATTTACTCCAAATCATGTCATATGCGTTTACTTTAAAATCCGTTCATTAGCCTTTTCAGGTCCAATGCTGGACATTGCCCCCTTAATGGTGCCACTCAAATTGGCCCTGTGCCCCCTGAATCCAACAGTATTCCGCTATCTGGAAAATTTTCTACATCTACCCACCAAGTGGACCGATGACCTAGAGAACACTCTTAATTATTTCAGCAGAAATGGGTCCTCCTACCAATGTTCACAGTATGTATTACACACCTACAAATAGATACATATATGTAAAATCGATATAAACGTTCCTACTGCATACTTACGTAGCTAAATATATGGAAATATATGTCAAAATTTAATTACTAATTATGAAATTTTGAAATTTCATTCTATTGAAGTCAATAGGTTATGTTCTGAGTATAAAAAAAGAAAAGACGATTATATACGTATCTTTATTTTTACATACGATATCTAAATCTGTAATTTGTAAAAATTTTTCAGTTGGTTGAAACCCGCTTTCTCAATCGGAGGTCTGTAAATTTCGTATTTTTTTTATATTTTATTTTATAGCTTATATACCGAAATACAATATGTCATATGAAAAAATAGTGGCAGCGCTAGGACAAAATCAGGGATTATTTTACTTTCGAGGGCCCATTATTAAAGGGCATCCGTCGTGTGAGCGACTCCGGCCTATTTAGAATTCTTACCCAATAGTGATGGCCGTCCTTGGGAGTCGCCAGGTGCTCCAAAGAAACGGACGAACGGAGAAAGGATCGCCGGTTCGTCGGGCTGGCCGGTTCGAGTCCCCACTCTTGTCGGAGGCAACTCCGGAAGCCCCCAGTTACCTTTTAGGGCAGAGGAATTCGTAGCTGTATTCTGGCTCCAGAACTACAATGATAAGATCTATTAATACCATGAGACATTAGAGGGGGGAGGGAACTGATCGGATCTTATTAGATCTCACGTGGGGTAGGGGTCTCAGCATCGTCCCTGTAGGTCCGGGATCAGAATAGGGCTACGGTATCCCCTGCCTGTCGTAAGAGGCGACTAAAAGGGGCTTCCGGGGTTGCGGGCGGCTAGAGTGGGAGCTTGAACCGTCCAGCCAGGCGATCCCGTGAAAGACGTCGGTATGTGTGGTCGCATATCGTCGTAATGACTAGACGGAGCGGTGGGCCCAGCCGCCCATCTGAAAGGAGCCCGATGGGGCAACGCGCTCGGAGGATTCCGGCTGCAATCTTTTAGAGGTCCCGGAGTCCTCTTCATGGCGCCGAGGACGGCCTTCGGGAGGGTTTAGATGCGGTAAAAATCCCACATAACCCTGCGACGCTCCCACGGCGTCGGGTACCTTTTGAAGGTTTCCCCCTCGAAAAATAAAAGGGGTCTCAGCATAATATTACGTCTTTGTTTTCCATGAAACTGGGTAAAATTCAATCGATTAAATTAGTTAAAGGATATTTCTCTCTCAATTTTGACAAATAGGTACTAGGTCCATCTTGCCAATGAGTAAGTGAAAATTGGTTTGCACGGTATCTTCACGAACGTCACGAACGTGCAAGTTGTGGAATGAGCTTCGTCCTAAGATATTCCCGGATCGCTATGACATGCGGCTCTTCCAGAACGGTGCAAAAACACTCTTCTTTAAAAGCTGACGATACTTGGCGATTCTTCTGGTGTTACAAATGTTAATCGGCATATTGCAAATGACTGCGTTCTATCAAGTGGTTCGTCTGCCTTATTGTTAGGTAAAAATAAAAAATGGTCGCCCCCACAGGGACACAATGCTCAGGCCCAGCATTGGGACGTAAAACTACCTGCCACGTCCATTTTAAACAATAATCAGACCAAACATGCAGTACTAATGGAAATAATTTTCGAAATATTAATAAAAAGTAATGAATAATTTAAATAATTTACCTTACGTACTTCAAAAGTAATTGAATATACTTAAGCAAGATAAATGATCGCAACCTTGGTTTTTACATTATAATTTATTAATTTAAGTAATTATGTATCCGTGTGCTTAAAGCCAGGCAGAACGTGGCATATTTAAATAAAATATCATTACTTAAATGCATTATACAGATATTACACGAAGAATTTACCGTACAGTGAAGCTTGATAAATAAATTATTATGAAAATAAAAAACCCGACTGCTTGAACTAAGATTTGCAGTCGACCATTTTGTTTTTTATTTAATTTAACGCTTTTTACGAGGTTACGTCAAAATATATGTATTTTATAATAATAAAGTAGCATGCAGTCCACCTGATGGTAAGTGGTCACCGCCGATCAAAGACACCCCGTAAGCAACTTCATACAGAACATACGTTCTATCTGAAGTCAATCACAGTTAGGTTGCTACTCTCGTGGACTATGGTGGTCGCCTCATGTAAAAGTGTGCCGGCAACCACACCCTTCCATCACATTTCTTTTCACATAAAACTAGTGTCCGACCGATGCTCGGCTTTTGGCTTCAACAACCTTTGGCTACCTTCGGAAAAAAATGCACCTTCGACCTTGGCCACAATAGGCCGAAGAAAAGGTTTCTAGCCAGCATCAACATTGAACAAACGGTAACGAATGTACAGCAACCCGGTGGGAATGGTGAAGCGCTGGGGTAAGCGCACACACGAATAATTGCTTGCCCAGTGGCGTGGCTAGTAGGCGTAGCCTTCCGGGGTTGCAGACGGCTAGAGTGGGAGCTCGAACCGTTCGGTCAGGCGATCCCGGGAAGGACGGCGTTATGTGTGGTCGCATACCGTCGTAAAGACTAGACGGAGCGGTGGGTCCAGCCGCCCATCTGGGAGGAGCCCGATGGGGCAACGCGCTCGGAGGATTCCGGTTGAAGTCGTTTCGAGATCCCGGAGTCCTCCTTTTCAGCGCTGAGGACGGCCACCGGGGGGGTTTTAGTGCGGTAAAAATCCCACATAACCCTGCGTCGCTCCCACGGCGTCGGGTACCTTTTGAAGGTTTCCCCCTCGAAAACAAAAAAAAAAAAAAGTGGCGTGGCTACGCGTGGGCGCAGTGGACCATCGCCTACGGGATCGCACTTAAAGGGGAAGCTGCGAAACCTCTTTGAAGGAGGAGGTGGAGGCATTTTGAAGAGTACCATCTTGGAAACTGTAGAGAAGGGGGTTGAAAGGAGTTTGCCCACGCCTACAGTGGTCCGCGGTACGCCACTGGGCTTATCTTTCAAGTTTTGTTCGAAATTCACATTATTTTCCATTTTTATCGTCTTTGAGAAGTTGCAAACATTTAATTAAGTACCTCTAGGACATGATTTCGCATGTTTATCAAACCTTCGACTTCGGACAAAAATCCATCTCCATCTTCGGTAGGACACTACATATACCTACCTAACTTATTATTATTATAAAATTGTAAAATAAAGTTAACATTTTTCATTTTCGAATCAATAAATAATATATACAAATCTGATTGATTTATCGCAATTAAAACTCCATACATTATAAGGTTAAAGATCTGAATGTTATTAGCCGAGTCTATCTGCGCATGATCTATTGAAATGTAAATCGTCCTCAATGGCTAGGCGACGCGAACAGTGTAATGGCGGGTTATAATCTCGCCGAGACGTTTGGTTTGCGTTTTTGAACTTTAGATGCGGTATTTCATTACTACGTTATTTTCTATCGATATTTGATGTTTTTTAAGTATTCCATAAATGTTTTAATGGGAAGATACCACAGCCACACTTATTTCTAGCGTAAAGCAGTTCTTGCCTCAGTGGAATGGTGTTGGTGTGCCGGCTTACTTTTATATGAGGCGACTACCTCAGTCATCGAGAGTAGCAAGGCATCTGTAATTGAACTCAAATAGAATCCCAGCTTCTACTTGAATTTGCTTACAGATGCCCAGGGACAGCAGTAACCGCCTATCATCTGGTGGAGTGCTTGCTCATCTGCTACTTTCAACAAAAACATTTGAATGTAAAAAACTCCTTCTATTATGGATAATACTAACTGTAAGATCAAATAACGGGCTAAAGTCGTTATGTTTCTGAAATTTTGTTATGTAACGGAGTGTAACTTTTTCTATTTCGATTTAAGGATTTTTTGATCCTCAAGACCCCCACTATTCTAGGTGTGTCCTTGCTCAAATCCTATTTGCAGATAATTTCCCGTGCATTTAATATATCAATGTGATGTTTCTAGGCACGTACCTGTGTCGAATTATTATATTATATAGACGCGAAATAGAAGTAAATAAAATATATAAATAAAATGAACTGTAGGTAATAATAAGCCTATGCAAATTACGCAAGTTATTAAAGTAGTTACATAGAAGCATGGTAGCTATGTTAAAATTAATTTATAATTCGTGACAAGACGGCTGTGTTCATGAATGATAGCGTAGAGTATGTAGGTATCTACTGCTTCATTATTATTATCAGTGTCATTGTTTAAGATTGCGATAAAAGTTACCATCATCATGAATCCTCATTTTATACATGTTCGAATTAGCAAATAAGCAGGCATTCCATTATATGGTAAGCAGTCACTGCCGTCCATAGTCATTTGTAATCGACTAGAGATAAGATTCGAGTCTTCCCTTAGTACCAGTTGCGTTGCTAATCCTGAATTCTAAATTGGAACGCCTCGGATAAGTACCTATCTATGTCCCCCATACCACACCTTTCAGACCAGAATACAGTAGTGCTCAACACTGAAATAATTAGACAGAAATAGGTTTGCCGATGGTGCTTCCGGAGCCGAATCACAAAGACTTCTTCCACCTTCAAATTCTGTCGTGTTTGTGTCCACAGGTCTTCTATCGGAATAAAAAGAGTTTCGAAAAAGGGCAAGGCTTAAAATCTCATAGCGACCAATGGCTACTTCTCGAACATTAAGGCAGACTTCACAGATCTTTGAATTTTTATTTAAAGAACAATCAAGTATGAAGATTTTCTGCGATATTTTCCTTCACAATTGGAATACATAACCATTATACTTTACAAATTGACTTTAATAAATCTAAGGTGCGTATTTGGAATTGAAATCGTGTGTAATTTAAAATGTATACATACCTAATACTATCTATAACAATAAGATTACTTAACGACATGCACGTATATCTATTGCAAATTCAAAATTTATGTAAATTTTCATATAAGTAGTCCAAAGATCCTGTAGACGAACCTATCGGTATGCAAAAAATATCTAATACTAAATAAAATACTAAATATAAAAATACTAAATCTAATAATAATAAATTCATCACGCACAGCAAGATTACCACAATCTTAAAATGAAAGCCCTGTTAAAATGATGATAATTACAAACGACTATAAGCAATGGTCACTTACTATCAGATGGACTGCATGCTCGTTAGCTACTTTAATCGTATAAAAATCTTCACGTTATTATTGATTTAATACATAACCAATTACTGAAATGTTGTCATAACGAGAGTGTTATGCAATCAGTAGTCTCTAAACTCCCGCCATTGCATGGCACTAAACAACGGGACATCGTTATATATCTGTCCTTTTCTAACGCGGAGAAAGTTGTATAGTCTATCTCCATCACATTCTAGTTTTTATGAATGCATGACACTGACGCGACGAGGGAAACAGTCACTTGTTTTTAAAGATGAGCGGGACATTAAACACGTAAATTATTATTTACAGAGTATAAATTTGACAGACTAAAAAAAGATTATTCAGTTTTTTGTATTATTGTGTCGGGTGTAAAATCGTGCCATCTTGATTGGGAATATGTTGGAAGGCTAGAAGGGATCAAGGCGATACGATTATATTTGTAAATCTGCATTGCCTGGATATGCATGCCTGGGATTTAAACCTCGGACCGCCCGACCTGGAGGACAAGTTTCAACCATTAGGCTATCACTGCTCTGAAATATCTAAAAATATCTATTACCTAGGTACTATACTACTACTAGGTAACATGACAATTAATTATGACAAATGAAACATCTTAAGATATCAATGATATTAAAATGGCGATGTTGCTTTAAGGGTTCCGTACACAAAGGTTATCAACGGGACCTGAAATATTCACGGAATATTTAGTTATATTACTTAAAAATAAATAAAAAAACAAAAAAAACACTTGCGGCACTCGGGGATTGCCGCGATAAAACTATTATAACCGCGGTATAACGCGTAGCATTTTTATCAACTTATACAATTATAATTATTTATTTATTTATGCAGTATTTTTTTCTTTGATATTAATTAAATTGTTTTCTCTGATGAACAGCTGGTTACATATTCGTCCGATTTCCGAGCAGCTCGTCTTAATCCGTGCGAGCTTCGTACTGTCGTACTCTATACATACCCGTTATACGAACGATCGGTCGTGCTACATGGTATGCGGATCGGGGGGTGTTAGGTTTTTTCGTTACGGAATTTCTTGATTCACTCGCCACGCTTAAAGCCCGCGATAAAAGCTATGCAATAGACTAAGATAAATTAATACATCAATGTGATTCCTTGGACTTGGAATTTCTTATAGACATACGGAATCCTTCTTGCGGGAGCCCGACTCGCAATTAGCCGGTTTTTAATACACCCAACACGTAATTATAAAACGTAGATAATATAATTAATTGCCATCAGGGTTTAATAAGATTATTTCTATTATTTCTATTATAATAATCTGATGGGTTAAGGGCTTATATGATTAATTTTGATTATAAATTACACATTGACTTGTGAATTGAAAATTAAATTGGCTTTATGCTTTATTACATGGTAACACTTTCATCATCAACAAATAATTCATTTATTATCTGCTATAGCACATAATAAATAAGTGCCAATCTTTTCTGCCATGTAATGTATAAGTTACATGGCAGAAAAGATTGGCACTTCTCTTTGCGTTCAATCCTTACTGACTATTCTAGTCTAGTCTAGTTCTCGTTTAGGTATCTAGGTCTAGTTTATTGTCCCCTGTAGTCGGGGAGTAGAATATGGCTACGACATCCTCTGCCTGTCGTAAGACGCCACTAAAAAGGGGCTCCTGGGGTTGCAGGTGGCTCGAGAGAGAGCTCGAACCGCCCAGCCAGCAACTCCGAGAAGGACGCCGGCATGTGTGGCTGCATATCGCCGTAGATACCAGAAGGTGCAACGGGACAGCTACAAGTTCCCCAAGAGACGAGCCTGTGGCAACCTCCCACTACTCATCAAGAGATGGCGCTACTAGTATTCTGAAACACGATATCGAAGTATTCTCGGGGTATTGAGAATACTCAAGTTCCGAACATCAACTGTCGGAGCACGGCCGCTCCCCAATCATGATCACCTAGCCTGGCGGGACATCTCCCTTTGCCAAAAGCCTATGGGGTGTGCTGTGCTAGGGGGCAACGGTGCGTTCCATTGGAGATCCCTACAAGCGCTGAGGAAGCCACCGAGGAGGTTTTAGTGGGTAAAAATCCCACATAATCCGGAGTCTCTCCCAAGGCTCCGGCGTACCTTTTGAAGGATTCCTCCCCGTCAACAAAAAAAAAATTGTACAGTATAAGTATATGTTATTAGAATAACATCTATAATTTCCATTCTGAAGTCAATTGCTAGACATAGGTCTTCCGCAAAGTATTGCCTCCGCGCTGCACATGATAAGGAATTTTGTCGGTGTCTCCCTCCCCCCACCCTCAGCAATGCAAACAAGACTCCGAGATCAACAGAAGGGAACCGAAATCCCCTGGGCGCATTGCCCCGTCTGGGTCTACTCAAGTGAACGGCTGGACCCACTGCATCGTCTGGTCTTAACGACGGTATGTGACTACACATACTGCCGTCCTTCACTTGACTGGACACTACTGGACAGTTCGAGCCCACTCTTGCCGACACAACCTCGGAACCAGCTTATTTTCTGTACGTTGCATTATCGCTTTGTATTTACTGATCTGAACTTTAACTCATAAGCAATTAAGTCGAAACAAACTTTACAGTAACAATACCTACTGTTGTGTAAATGGGTCAATCAGTCGTCGGGATTGTGTTATTGTGTCAAATTCGTAATTCAAGTTGTGGGCATCCATCTTGGTTTACGATTAGCGCGCCAATCGGATAGTTGGGCGGCGTCCCGGTCTACAGATTATAAATAGCACGCGCGAACACAGAATAAATAGCATAATGTAATGATTAACAGTGAATAAGCTAAATCACAACAGTGCGGCTTATATTATATGGGTTTAAAGAACTTTATTCTCGTATAAAAGAAATTGTAATTATTTTTGAATGAGATATACTTAATATTTTATACAAAATGATTATCTTCTACTTTGTTTTTGGCTTACAATAACTAAAATAATTATAGTTAATTTGATGTTTGCAGTAAATGTTAAAATAGATTGATAACATTTGTTTAACTGTTTTTAATAATATCTATCGCTTTCTTTCCACACGATTTACTTACTATGTAACTAGTTGAAATATCATAAATAAATAACTTGTGTATGTAAGTACGTTATTAAAAAAAACAAAAACTTTATTTTTAAATATGAGCGTGACTGGGATAAACTATAAATCCTCGACTTAAAAAACGAAAAGACTTAAAAAACGAAAGTTCCTATCACTAGATTTTATCTTAGTATAAAGAATTGCTTTTCTAAAATGTCATTTCTTGTTATTGTAAACGATTATTGCTGAATAGGCATTTTATATAATCATAATGTTCCAACTTATCACAGATTAAAACATTATGTTATTATATCATATTATATCTCGCCTCTACATTAAAAACAGATAAGTACCAATAAACGTTTATAAATCACTAAAATTGTAGGGTCTGTATAGTCAAAACGCAAGAACTGTTTCACGATAGAAATAAGTGTGGCGGTGGTACCTTCCCGGTCAAACTACATTGGTTCTACCACCAGTAGAATCTATATAAAATTGCTTGAAGATGTTCACAGGCGGTAGAGACCACTTACACCCATAGATTGCATAAGAACACGTTAGCTACTTGTAACTTATAAAAAAATAAGCTAAACTACTTATTTCGGAAATCACTGATGCTAAATACATGCTTAGAGCAGTGATAGCCTAATGGTTGAAACTTGCCCTCTCGATTGGGAGGTCCGAGGTTCAAACTAAGCACGCACTACTGATGTTTCTAAAATTATGTGCGAATTAGAAATTAAATATCACTGCTTTTCGGTGAAGGAAAACATCGTGAGGCAACCTACACACCCGAGAGTTCTTAAAAAAAAGTTCTCGGAGGTGTGTGAAGTCCACCAATTCGTACTTGGCCAGCGCGGAGGACTATGATAGTTATACTCTCTCATGCCGAGAGAAGACCCGTGCCCAGCAGTGGGACAATAATGGGTTGACTACGACATGCTTCACAGAGAAACTTAGTGTGGTTTTACAACTTAGGTGTGTCGAATATAAGAAATTTTAAGTGTCGTAATAATACATTATACGAATTTAATGCAGTTTATGTATTAAAATGAAAGTATTTTTAGAAATGACAATATGCAACTTTAGTTGAGAGATGCTCGGTCACGCATAATTTGCAAATTTAAAAAAGCTACTTTGTATTTGCTTCTCGCTCTTTCGTTATGACGTGTGAGCAGGACAGGTACAAAAGTTAGAACTTTCTATAACATTCCTTGAGAAAACATATTTAACTTTATAATTCAATATGCACTTTGTTATTCAGACATCAATGACGTAATTTGTTTTCAAAAATTATTTCAAAGTAACGTAAGCTCTAGTCTTTATTAGACAAATTATATACTAGGTAAGTTATTCCCGCTGCTTCGTCCACATTGATCACTTCTGCCACGGTAATGAGTATCCTGTAGGTCACAAACTATCCCGTCCCTGTAGCTCCGGGATCAGAATAGGGCTACGGCATCCTGCCGTAAGAGCCTGTCGCCAGCGATGCCAGCCGCTACAGTAACAGGCGACTAAAAGGGGCTTCCGAGGTTGTAGGCGGCTAGAGTGCGAGCTCGAACCGAAAAAACCCTGCGTCGCTCTCACTCGAGTGTATTCTTCTCGCCGGACACTTGCTGTCCAGCGGGGAAACTTCTTTAGGGCAAACCTTCTTCAAGTGGATGGCTTCCGCGATTCGTAAATACGAATCGGTCATGGGGGGGTTGGTAAGTCAGGTAGATCGGGTTTTTTTTTTTTTTTCACGGCGTCGGGTACCTTTTGAAGGTTTCCCCCTCGAGAACTATCCAAGAAATGAGCCCCTGGGGGGCGCCGCCGCGCTAGCAGATGCCGGTGAGTTCCATTGGAGGTCCCGGGGTCCATTACAAGCGCTGAGGAAGGCCACCGAGGTTTAGTGGGTAGAAATCCCACATAACCAGGAGTCTCTCTCAAGGCTTCGGTGTACCTTTTGAGGATTTATTCCCAATCACAAAAAAAAAAGTCTTAAACTATTTATATGGCGAATGTCATCGAAAAGCGATATTTACTGATAGAACCAACCGCTTTTGAAATTCCCCCTTTCCTAGGATTTGTGCCAAATACAACCAAGCAAGTGCATCAGTAAGGCATAGACATCTTCAATGATACAAGCTTTGGCTTGAAACAAAAATGTATATAATTCTATGTCAGTTGATTGATTTAAAAAAAAACACGCTTTCTACACTCATAGCCACAGTAGGATTTTCTCCTGTGTCGTGGGTACCATGGACACATATAAGACGAATACACAAAAACACCCAGACCCAGAACAGGAATCTAAACTCATCTTTCCTATACCTGGCCGGGAATCGAACCCGGGACCCATTGCGCGTCAGACCGGTAAGGCAACCGCTCCGCCACGCGGGTCGCCAAATTAAAATATAAAATTAAAATTAAAATATAAACGTGCAATAACGCGTAACATGAAGTAGCAATGTTGTGCACGCCTGTTATTGGCTTACTTGCAAGGTAATATTCATATGTCGGCGCGACACCGCGTATTTATGAAAAACACGTCGCCGAAAATAATTATTTTAGTTAGTTTAAAGATCGAAAATTGTTTATTTATTAAATTAGCAATATTTAGTGATTTTAAGAATTGTAATTAAGTTTACCCTCCATAAATTTGTTATTGTCACCAAACATTGTTATAAAAAGGCGAGCGAACGCCGGTAGATAAAGATTCTTGTTTAACCGTCGAAGCGACCGGACCTCCTCAATCGTGAATAAATCGAAGAAGTTTACTCCTGTGTCTTACTTGAAATCTTCAAGAATGGACAGTAATCAAGACCCCGAGCCTTCCTGACGTCACATTTCACCTTTCACTTCGTTACATATTTTGTACATATTTATTATGTAATGTATTGATTGTAAGATGTTGGTGTGACTAAATAAATAAAATTAAAAATATTTAGTTATGAGTGTAGAAAGCGTTTTTTTTTAGTTGTTGACAGAGTAACAAACACAGACATCCTCACAAAGTTCAAATTTTTAATATTAAAAAGTGAGATTTGTTTACGGGTATTATAATTTATTGTAAGCAGTAGAACAATAACTACGTCCATTGTAAAAGGAGACAGGTTGATGCTTCGAGGGCCGCCTACCTGTTGACACAATTGGTACTCATAAAGGGATGGTAGCGGTTGACAGAGTGATCGTTATGCCGGTCTGACACTCAGTGGGTCCGGGTTCGATCCCCGGCCACGCAAATATCTGAATGATTATTCTGAGTTTGTGTATTGCACACTTTCACATGAGGCGACCATCATAGTCCTCGGGAGTAGCAACGCATCTGTAATTGACTTCAGATGGAACCCATGTTCTGTATGAAGTTGCTTACAGATGTCCATACGCGACAGTGGCCACTTACCATCAGGTGAACTGCATGCTTGTTTGCTACTTCAGTCTGATTGAAAAAAAATCTTTTTTGTAAATGCCCATGGTATAAACGTCACAGAAGAAAACCCTAGTGTGGATGTACCTATACTGTAGAAGCGTTATTGATTTATTTTATTATCGTGGCACTGTATTGTAGAGGGCCAAACACCACACTTATTCCCGCCTTATAACAGTAATATTAGGCGCTACTGGTTCCGGTTTCGAAGCTGTGATGAGGGACACACACTCAATTTTAACTTCAAAGGTGGTAGAACCTGTGTAGTTCGACCGGGGAGGTACGACCGCCACACCTATTTAAGCATTCATTGCGTTTCGATGGAAGTGTGTGGTTGCCGGCACACTTTTATGAGGCGACCATCCTAGTCCTCGGGAGTAGCAACGCCTCTGTGATTCACTTCAGATAAACCGTATGTTCTATGTGAAGTTGCTTACAGATGTCTATGGCGGTGACCACTTACCATCAGGTGGACTGCATGCTCGTTTGCTACTATATTATTAAAAAAATAAAGGCGTTCCAACTTAATCCTCAGGAGTTTCACTTTTGCAATCCGTCTAAAATTGCTCTCAATTGGGAAATTAATTTTGCAGATGTCCATGAAACTGCGGCGATTAACTGTAAGGTACTGCATACTCATTTGCTGCTTCTAGAAGCTATAGGTAAGCGGTCTTGTCGCCTTCTTAGCTACATATTTGTTTTGACAAATTGTGGACATTTTTATTCCTGAAACTTAGTAGAGGTTTAGAAAAACATGTAAGGGGCTGTCCATTAATCATGTGAGGCTCGAAAGGGGGGGAGGGGTCCATAAAAAATCACGAAATGCCACAAGGGGGGAGGGAGGGTAATGTAATATATCACGTGTACTTATTTTTTCGGCAAGCTCGCGATACTCAACCGAAAAGCGGCGTTACATGTATTTATTTTTAGTCAAACGCGTACAATATATAAAATAAAATTAGATGATACTTAAACCAGTGTTTTTTTACAAATAAAAAAATAGATTCCTTGCGATATATAGACGAATAACACGTGAAATAGGGGGTGGGGGGAGGGGTAGTCTTAAACCACACCACGTATCACCAAGGGGGAGGGGGGGTCAACAAATGCCAAAAAAAACATCACGTGATTAATGGATGGCCCCTAAAGACTAGCCTACATCTTCTATTCATAGTGACATGATGTTACTAAATCAGATTTTACTCTTTAAATAGGCTCGTAAATATATAACTACTTACCAGTATCTTCCAGAAAAATATACATATTACAAAACAGAAAAGTAATTTTTCGTAATTAAATAAAAAAAAATTGTGCGATTTACTTATACTGTAATTAACTGTTGCTTTAAATTATAAGTGTTCAAATGTTTCTTGAGTATACGCAAAAGAACTCAAAACTTTCAACATGAGACTTACTTTACATGGTTAGTAGCTGTTTCGTTACGGAAGTACCGTAAGCTTTGCCGTCAGTTGAAGTCTTTCCCTGCGGCGTTAAAGGTCCACGCATAATTCACGTGATGACAAAATTAAAACTTTTCGTAAAAACTACGCCCTTGAACGACTTTTAAATTTAAATGTCGATCTCGCCGTCCTTAACGATTAAACTCCAGAAATACCTAAATTAGCAATTGACACTGTCTGTTCTTCACACTTTTTACGCCAGTCATTGTAAATAATCAACTAGGATATATAAATCATAACTTCTCGTAAGGGATAAGGTAATAGATCAGTATGTACTACCACTTTCTCTACACAACCTCGACAAGGCCACCGAACAACAAATGCAATGTAAAACAAATTACAATAAACTCCTGTTCCTTTTGAAAAGTTAAATAATCTTTGACAGCGGTCGACAACGCTATGCACCTGCGACATTGCTGTACATTAACGACTATAAATGCTGTGGTTTTTGTCAAAAAGCACAAAACTTGCCGCATACAGCGAACGGTGTGTGAATTTCGTCATGACTCGGTAGACGCGGCAGCTATCTCATCATCAATGATAATGCTCGGTTTGGCAACGTCGCATCACTCGCCTCACCTGGCGCTTACCTGCGCAGTGTCAACAGGGGGGCAAGCGCGCCGCGAGTTCAGTCGATCCAACGATCCGACAGGCTCAGTCGCGTCGGCCTGTCCACATCGTAAATAATAAATTAATCTACCAATTAAACAAACTTTATAAACATTTTCCTACCGCTCGGGAAGTTATATAGCGCGAACGGACGGTGCATAAAATGAGAACTGAATCGCGTGTGGCACTGTGAAGTAGGACTCGATTCGGAATCGTTCATCGACACCTATCAAAAGCCAGTCATTCAGCTTGGTTTGTTTCGGCACGAATTCGTGTGCCGGGCGAATGTGATGCGAGTTAATTCCAGATTTTCACTTACGGCGGAAACGGCTTACGTAGACGGCTAGCGGTAAAACGCGGTCCGCGGCGCACGCGAGTTCTTTACGTTGAGTAACCGTCAGGTTTCTAAAGGTGCTTTCGACAACAAACAGCTCGCATACGTGAAATTTTGGGACATTACCGACGGTCTACGTGTGACGGTCGAATAGTTCCGATCCAGAGTGTACGATCCCGTTAGAAAGCTTGCGCGAGTGTGAACTGTTAATTTATGCGTGGACGAATTTGCCGGTGTATGGTCGTATTGGAGATCTGATGGACTTTTGAAGGTGGGCCGGTCGTTGTGTTCGCGGTAGTCAGTGCATGGCGCGATGGTTACCGGCGGGTGGGTGTGCGCGCTGCATGTGCGCACCGCTGGGCTCGGCGGCGTTGCGCTGGGCTCCGACGAAGAGGAGATCGTCTACCTCGCCTATATAGTCATTGACGTTTTCACCAACCAGGTATGCTTGATCTACTTAATCTTTGCCAACTCAATCATAAGTTGAATTTAAAAAAAAACATTTTTGTGTATAATCTGTTTCCCAATTGTCGGTCGATGTTCGATGTATGATCAGATAATCTTATTTGTCGATGATGTAAGAGCGACTATTTTACAGTTACCGTGATGTCAACATAAATTAACATGTTTGTGTGTTTATTCTAAAGCAAATAAGACAACCTACCATCTTAAAGTAAAAATAAATAACGAATTTTATCATTAGAGTATCAATACGTCTTATCTGTGTGTTAGTCGGACGATCAAGATACTTGTTGATTACTGATGTTACATTGTAAAGCTGTATTTGGACAAAATTAGGTGTTAAATGTATGGTTTTTGGCAAATTTATCCAATCAATTATGATTTTTGCGGTATATAGCATCCACCTGCTAAAACCTGATACCTAAATAGTTTAGAAATTATCAAATATTGCAATTTTGGTCAACTATGTAGATATAAGTCGAACTTCTGATAGTTCTGATATTTGAATTTAGAATTTACGGATTTTTGAATGAAGTTCCATAAACAAATAAATCTTTATTAGGTATGTCTATGACTTCAGCTATATCCAACAGTAATTATTGTTACTTCTGTATTCACACAGACTGGCCGTGTTATTACGTCAAATTAGAATTTTTACGAGTGTTTAAATCACCGGAATATTCAGTTAAAAGTAAGCTTAACCTGAGCACAGGCAGTGGAAAAATACGATTAATCACACGATAATGCTGTCTGGTTTAATTAGGAACATTAATGATTTTAAGTAACTCAAATAGATACTTAAGTCGAAATGGTCTATTTCGAAGCATTTTGGGGCATTTTGGATTTATCATTTTGTCTTCTCATTCTCCTTGACTGCTTTTAAGGACCGACCCTTTTCTGCCGCTCGGTGTCCTTTAAATTACCGGTACCCTTACCACGGGTTTATTATTTGTCCTCAAAACAAGCGTTCTTATTGTCGCTCATACATTTCAATGTAAATCGCATGCTCGTTTTCGGTCATAACTAAACTTAGTCGCTTATTTCTACAGCTTTGCCGAATTCGGTAATGTAGGTATGGAGTAACCTATGTTTTAATCTAGGTCTTAAACTACGTGTGTAGCAAATGTCGGCCGTATCTGACCGATAGTTATTGCGTGAAAGCGTAAAACAAACAGACATTCACATTTTTAACATTAGTAGGAATTATTGTTACGTCAAGTAAAGATGTTTTAGAGCAGTGGTTCTCAAACTTTTTGAATGACGGAACCCTTTTGAGAAGCAAAATACTTGATGGAACCCTAAAATAAAACAATTGTTTTTATAAGTGTATTTGTTAATAATCAGCATAATAAAAGTACAATGTAACAGTTACTAATTATTATTTACTTCACCACTTGGCAAGGACAATAATAGAAAACATGAAAAAAGAAAAAAATCGAACAAGTGGGAGGTATGAAACTTTTTTTTCTAAATTTTTGGGGAACCCCGACAGAGGTATCACGGAACCCTAGGGTTCCGCGGAACACACTTAGAGTATAGCTGTTTTAGAGTAAATATTTGCCGCGCATTTTAAAAAGCATCGACGAAACCGAGATAAATCACGTCTCATGAATGACTGATGGACGGATTCTGTGTAAGCGATGCAGTCGGAAACGATCGTTGTACTTATTATTGACTACCTTGTTCCCGCGGTTCTGCCTATTTCGTACATTTGTACATTTTCGTTGAGAATAAGTATCCTGTGTTAATCCATGTTATAAACTTTCTGAGTGCCATATTTTAGGGAAATCAGTGAAAACTAATATATTTTATGCGTAAAAGAGTAACGAAAACACAGACATCTCACAAATTTTCGCATTAATAACACTAATAAGATAAACATAAAGACATAAGTTTCAACTGTTTTATCTGCGTATAAAAAACGTAATATAACTACTTATCAAAAATAATATGTTTTGATAATTGTGTATTCGTATTAAATAGACGAATATTTAATACGAATACACGAATTTAATTTAACAAAATATTAACTAGAGATAGGACTATAAAAATCTTTGAATTTTTATTTGTATTTTGGGTTTAATGCTATTTCGAACACATTTATACTTTTTACAATACTTGTCTATCCATACACACGATGTAGGTATATATAACGTATATAATGTATATATCGCACACCTAGATCTAAAGGGAGCTAACTCAAAAATCTGTGTATTTGAGTTATGGTCACCATTTAATTTCCTGAACGGATACCTATCTAGCAATAGAACAGATTTAAAAATAAGTGCAAAGCTAGGCTAGGTGCCTTTGCACTTATTTATATATGTGTATATAACGAATGAATTAACGCATTCGCGAATAATTACAAGTTTTTAGATATTTGCATTCGCAAGATTTGTGTAAATGTTTTGCGAAATCTAGATTCTCTGGCCCCCTACACCAAAAACTGGAAAATGTTCGAAAATTAACATTAGTTACACCACTAATAGGTACATACAGACCGACTAGAATGCTAAAAACTATAAATAGCTGTTAATACTCATTCCCAGTCCATTCATTTTTTTATTTACAAATGTACAGACTTGCGGATGTTATTTCTATTATATAAAAGGATAGATCACGTTTACCGACGTCACGTCTTTGTATGTATTAAATATTGTTTTTTCTCTGTTTGCGTCACTGAGCACTCTTTTTACCATAATTACATAAGAAAGAAGTTGAATTGTTTTATTTGCGATTTTTACGTATTCATTGTCGTGTTGGTAATCGATCGTGTGTTTTAAGGCCTGTTGTACATGGCACGTTTTTTGAGCCGTACGGCGTCTTTACCTTACCGTGAAAAAAACGTGCTAGCATGTACATGGGACGGCATCTCAGTTATCCATACAACACTGACAACCGTGCCTACACACGGCGAATTAACCGTAGATTTTTACGCCGAAAAAACGTGTGTCTACAAGAGGCCTAAGGGTTCCGTACTCAAAAGGTAAAAACTAGAGATGCGCCGAATATTATTATTCGGTATTCGGTGTATTCGGCGTCTTTTTCACTATTTGGCCGAATATATTCGGTTCGAGTATTTTCTATTTTCTTGGCTACGCGTCACGGTATAGAACAAACAGACAAAACTTTTTACGTAAGATTTATGTTATAGGTACTTGCGTCAAAGAAGTCCTATGAAGAGTGGGTTGCATAAAGCTAATAATATAGAAGTCGGGTAAAAAAACACATTCTAGACTTGCAGTACAATATAAGTCGTCGTCAACCCATTATTGTCCCACTGCTGGGCACGGGTATTCTCACACAATGAGAGAGTTTAGGCCATAGTCCACCGCGCTGGCCAAGTGCGTATTGGTGGACAAGTACAATATAAGTAACCTGCACAAGTAACAATATAAGTAACCTGCACAAATTGTTATATATAACAATATATAAAAATATATCAAAATGTGTCAATCCGTCTATACAGGTGCTGAGTAATCCGTGTCGCATTTTTATGTAAATTCCCTTGGAGAAGTAATATGAATCAATTATTATCACAAGAAATAGGAAAACTCCGTTAGAAATATTGAACTTATTAAACATAACTTAGTGATGTAATGCATAAAGATATGGTATACATACTAGCGATGTAGGGAATATTCGCATTTTTTAGATATTAGCAATTTTCATTCGAAAGAAATGCAATAAAAAATAGGTAGGTAGTTGTGCAAATATTTTGCGAATATTGAATTGCAATGTTTTGCAAAAAAGGTAGTCAAATCTTTCGCTCCCCTGCACTAAAAACTGAAAAAAAAACAATATTCGCATTTCCGCATTTCCTTTCGCGATGTCGGTAAGGGACTTTCGCATTCGCATATGCGAATGTTTAATAAACAACAGATTGCATTACGCTAACATTTGACACAGCTAAAGACCTAGATTTACACGTGGGGGATATTACCGTGATAAACGTGATCAACGCGGGCAGAGCCACGAATATAAGCTAGTCTTCTTTATAAAAATGAATGTTTGTCTGTATGTCCTCTATAGAATCGTGAACTATTCATTTGATCATGTGATGATCTTTAGCAAAGTTGTTATTCATGAGCTGGTGTATGATGGTGTAACAACGCGCGCAGGGTACAGAGGTATATTATTGTTCCAAGTTGAGTTTATTACGATTTTAGAAAGGACTACATGGAACCTCTATTCTATATGAAATATATATATGTATATGAGGTATCTCCACGGTCGACCCATATTGTAATATACTAATTAGGTAGTTACTACCTATACTACCTTTCGACATATGAAATGAAATATAATTTACCTACTAGTTTATTTCGTGGCTCTGCCCGGTTCGATCCCGTTTACCACATGAATGCCCCATTAGTTAATACAGATCATAAACTATCTGTGTGTCAAATTACAGCGAAATGTTATACGTGTAGTTTTCATGTGAAAGAACAACAAACACACACACACCCTTATTTTAATATTTATAATATTAGCTGTGCCCTGCGCGCGTTGCTACGGCATCACAAAAGAAATACACCAGAAAGCTGTGCGAGCTCATGAATAACAACTTTGCTAAAGATCATCACATGATCAAAAGACTAGTATACGATTCTGTAGACACACAGACAAACATTCATTTTTTATATATAATAAGAAGATAACATTGTGAAAAATGATTCGATAGTTCTTACCTTTACAGTTTAAACTTAACGGCCCGCGTGCCACATCGGTCCGACACGCAGTAGGGTCCAGGTTCGATTCCTGACCAGACAGGTATCTGTATGATAAGTTTAGATTCTTGTTCTGGGTCTTTTCTTTTTTTTTTGCTCTCGAGGGGAAACCTGGTCCCACTCACACCACTCTAGCCGCCCGCAACCCGCCCAACCTTGTTCTCTTGTTCTGGGGTCTGGGTGTTTGTGTATTCGTCTTTCTATGTGTCCATGGCATCCACGACACGGGAAAAATCCTACTATGGGGCTATGAGTGTAGAAAGCGTTTATGATAGTAGAAACATAGACTTGGTATATAACTTTTAAATAATGCGCCTGTGAAAGGAAAAAAGAGGAAGAGACGATTTTATTTATTTCGTAAAGTTCCAGCAGTCTTTATTTTAAATACAAATCGAATAAAATAATAGAAAAATGATACGAAGCGGCTGCCTAACACCGTGACGGTGGTAATTAAAATTTTAAATTATCGCTAGGGACGGAGGAATTAATTATTCCGTTTTTAATAAACATAACAGGTAATGCGGAGTCACGGTTAGTGAAAACTGAAAATAAAATGGTTATATAACTCTTTTAAGAAATATCTATATATTTCTTAAAAGAGTTTACCTATTTAGTATTATTGTATATGTACTTAGAGATTTACCTATGTAAATCAAAAATGGCGGATATATTTTGTTTGAGGTGATATATTGCACGGAGAATGAAAGGAACTTTTTAATCTGACTAGTCACATCGGTCAAAATTCGACCGTAATTTGAAATAAAAAACTAAACTTCGTATTGTCCAAAGTAGTACGAATATTTCTCAAATTCAAATAAAATGTAATAATTTTCAAGTAATTTTAAACGCACCCGTTAAATATAAAAAGAGGTTTAATTAGCTAAGCCGCATTTAAAAGCAATAGCGGGTATTTTGACAAAGACACTGACATTTCTGACGTTGTGTTTTCATAGTTAGACATTGATTGTTCTATTTCGTTTACTATGTAGCTGCATGTGTTTGTGACAAATGCACGGTAGTGTGTGTAATGTGTTTTTAGTTGATTTTATGTATGTTTTAAGAATTATTTGAAAAAAATATTAACATTCTGCACTCCTTCTCTACGTCCACTATAACGGTGGAAAGTTTCATACTAATCCGTCCGCGGCATGTTACTTAAAAATGCTTCACAAGTTTTTGCTTCACGTATTAATATATAGATAGAAGAAAACGAGCATTCCGTCCAACTGATGATAAGTGGTTCTGGCTTACATGGACATGGTATCGTCGACATGGTAAGCAACTTCATATACCTAGTACTGGGGTTCTATCTGAAGTGAATCACAGCTACTCCCAAGGACTGAGATGATCGAGAAACGTAAGAACTGATTCACGCTAGAAATAAGTGTGGCGTTGGTACCTCCCGGTCGAACTACACTGGTTCTGACAAAACACCTATTAAGAATATTGCATGTTGTTTTCGTAGTTTGGGGAGTTTCTTAAACTTCTTCTTTTTTATCTGACTGAAGTAGCAATCGAGCATGCAATCCACGTGATGGTAAATGGTCACTGCGGCTCATGGACATATTTAATCAACCTCGTACAGAACCGAGGACTATGATGGTCGCCTCATGTAAAAGTGTGCCGGCAACCACACCCTTCTATCGAAACGCAAGAAATAGGTAGGTACTTCACGCTAGAAGTAGGAAGCCTGCTATATTAAAAGAAAATGATGAGATGAAAGGCAGGTAAGATGAATATTTGTCCTTTCGTTTTTTTTGAACACATTTGATGATAGACTACGCTATAGGTAGGTAATTAAAAATACTTTTAAATATTAAAATCTTCTTCACTTAAAGTCTTAGCCGCTTAATTAGGAACATGCGTATTTATAAAATTAAAATGAAATGTTATCAACAACATAGCACTATTATCGTACGTAAAGTATAGGCTTTTTTGAAAATAGATAAGGATAAAAACTTAGGTAAATCTGTTTAGTCATGACGTCTTGTGTTTAATAACCTGTTTAATTAATCTACGCAATATACTTGACTCTGTAAAAAAAATGAGTTTCCTATTGGATCGGTATTTTTGAATAATATGTTTCTTCTCATGTCTGTAGCGGAACGCCTTTGATTTTTTTCTACCTATATAAAATCAATACATAGTATAAAAAGTCGCTTTTCGCTGTCTGTCCTTATGTATGCTTAGATCTTTAAAACTACGCCACATATTTAATGCAGTTTTTTTAATAGATATAGTGATTCAAAAGGAAGGTTTTTATGTATGATAAATGTATAACATAGGAGAGAAACACTGATAATTTTAGATTTTTGACTTTCAGGCGGAACGAAGTTCGCAGGGTCAACTAGTAGTTATTAAACCTATTTTTAGTTTTAACGGGTGCATTCAAAATAACTTGAAAATTAATTATTTATTTGAATTTATTTGAATATTCGTGCTACTTTGGACGATATGAAGTTTTTTTTAATTTAAATTACAGTCGAATTTCGACAGGTAACTAGCTAATACTATTATCTAATCTCAGTTTGCCAAACTACTTTTTATATAGAATTTATATAGAAACATCCCATGTACAAAGACAAGGAACTTTTTATACAGATGATGACGTATGAAAACAAAATACCAGTGGGCTAATGTACTTATGTGTTGCCAAACATTTTTTTTTATAAAATCACGTTTATTATTAAAGATTGCCACAATCGAATGAAAACCCATTAATTTATGCCCATATTGATTGATGTGTCTGATAGGAAAATTATTCAACAAATCAATATTAAACAAAAATGGGATTTTAAAAGTGATCGCTTATGGTAATGCTATACAGTTGGTGGTAAGCGAGAAGCGATTGATTCGTACTGGTTGCCCGCTGCAGTGGAAATTCGATAAATTCTTCCCGAAACATTTGTTTGGAGGGTGTGTTTTTTAATTTCTCAATAGGACGAGTCTTGGATGGAATTAAAGGAGAGGGATAGGATGTCTGGAATCCTAAACATACTTAAAAAAACTTACCAACTAGAACCCACCTTTAACATAGTCCGGATAAAGAAATCTCGGCAAATAAGACTCCCTGATCCCCCTTTTAAACTTTTAACATAGTCTATAAACGAGGAAACATGCAAATTGAATGACTTCTTTCACTTTTTCCCAACAAATTTCGGCTCTTACTTGGACGGTATGAAAATTTTCTGACGAAAAAGTAGTCGCCAACCGCTGCTGTTAGACTCTCCCTTCACCTATAATTTGGAGCGTTATGTCAGAAACTATGACAGTTAGTCGCTTTATCGTATTTACTATGACAAGTGGCTTATCGTCTCAATTTACACTGACCTCAATGACAACTTGTACTTTCACATGCGGTTATACACCATGCATGCATGTCACGTGCCGAGATATACTAAATTTATATGCTTATTTTAAAACCAAATATATCGTCAAAATTCTGTGTCGAAAACTAGTGGAATCGAAGTACAATATTTGTCGCATACATAATATATTTGAGCATGTTTTGGGTGCAAATTGATGTTTGAAAAGTATGTCAAGAGAGTGGTCAGACAGAGAGGCGGCGGTAGCGTTTATTACATAACGATGTAACTTAATTAATTTATTTTTTTAATATGGAAGTAGCAAACGAGCATGCAGTCCACCTGATAGTAAATGGTCCACGCCGATCATGGACATCTTTAATCAACATCGATTAAGAATAGTGTAAGCGCTCCTGCACACGATGCCGCCACCGCACTGTCGCCGCGCCGTAACGCTGTATATACGCGCCGCGCAAAGCACGCTACCGCCCTGCCGCCGCACTGCCACCGCGCCGTTACCGCACGCTTTTCCCTGTCTGTTTGATTAGGCTATTCCATTACAGGCCGCGAGGGGTCGCCATGTGTGTATTAGGATACGTAATGAAATTACGGAATCTTTTCTAATACTGTCCGTTTATTAGGGTTGACACCTTATATATACTTTACATTATAACATCAGGTGCAAGTGCTCTCGTCCCGACAGCATAGGATCAACCTACAACTTTCTAATACGATGTTCTTTTTTGTCATTTTCTATAAATATAGTAAGCTCAAGTGACATGGGGCTCTTCAAGAAAGGTGCAAAAAGAGCTCTCCTTCAAGGCCGGCGATGCATTGGTGACTCCTCTGGTGTTGCAAATGTCCATAGGCGACGGTAACCACTTTCCATCAGGTGGCCCGTCTGCCTTATCGTTAGGTACAAATATATATATATAAAAAAAAGCAAACACAATCTTCTTTTTTTCATTTTAGTAGACATGTTTGCGTCATGTTTGCATTTCGCGTCGTGCACCTTCGCACGCGGCCGGTAATGGGTTAGCCAAATCAAATAGGGAAGGGAAAAGCGCGCGGTGGCGGGCTTTGCGCAGTGCGTATATACAGCGGTACGGCGCGGCGGCGGTGTGGTCGCGGCGCGGTAGCAGCATCGTGTGCAGGAGCGCTTACTGTTTTGTTTCACTTATACCGGTCTGCCACGCAGAGTTCCGGCCATAATGATGAATATAGATTTCTGTTCACCAATTCGCACTTGGCCAGCGCGGTGGACTATGGCCTAAACTCTCTCATTCTAAGAGAAGACCCATACTCAGCAGTGGGACAATAATGGGTTGACGAGAGAGAGATTTCTGTCGTGGGTCCTGGGTGTTTGAGTTTGTGTATCTATGACTTACATAAACCTAGTGTGGATTTGAGAGTGTAGAAATTATTATTTTTGTTTTTTGTACGATATTACTTCACAAAACTTCCTTTTTTAACCATTTATTTATTCTTTAAGATTACTAGAGTCGCAGTGTCGCTTTATGTCGCTGTATTTATTATTATTTACTATCACAAAAACAATGAGAACAGGTTGCTTTCCGGTGCAGTAGTGTGGACCCGATATATTTTGAATGGTGGTATAACCAGTATGGCTTGATCGACCAGGTACTCTCGAACTTAATTTAATTGGACCTGTGTCTGTGTATGAGGTGGTGTTCCAATTCGATGGTAGTGTAAAAAATATTGTAACTGACAATTTGTGTCTCCTTAGGCCTATATAATAATAATAATAAATTGACTTTATTGACATATGTATTTTTACATCAAAATTATATGAAGCCTCTGATCCCCGAATTAGCTGGAAACTGTGTCTCGGGTATCAGCGTCTTCTCCCAGTTTATGTCGGTATTTAAAAATATGATTATTACATTATAATGTGCGCAGACGTATTGAATTTTGTAGTAATGATTGAATTGAATGTGTGTGTGTGTGTCTCCGTGTGTGTCTCCGTGTGTGTGTGTGTGTGTGTGTGTGTGTGTGTTTGTGTGTGATTGTCTTCTTGTTACGTAAATATCATCATAATAACATACTTTCGACGTCATCGTAGTCCATTTGGCTGAGCCAGGTATGAATGTCTTTTTTGAATCCGTTATATAAAATAAGACATTTTATTTCAATGGCTTCTAATATCACTCCTGTTCTATATCGACGCAGGAAAGCGAATTTGTCGTATTTCGAAAAAATACGAATTTTAGTGTCATAGGTACATCGGTACATCTAATATTAATATTAGAATGGTTTCATAGTTCATCATTATTTAACTTAAATTTGCACTTTTACTATTACTTACTATTGTTACTCTGATAATTAAGACAATTCCAATCACAGGATATGTCATGCGTTAGAGTCCGTAAAGCTGCTCGGGCTACAGCGCGGGCCAAAGAAATAGAGATACGTGCAAACATAAAAACGCACACGCATACACACACAACGCAAACTCTTGAAAAACATTACCCTCCTTATTCAGTCGGGTAAAAATACCCTCATTCGAAATTTAATAAGCATATTCATAGTTATTTTGTTACGACAATTTGTTTATATATTACATGTTTTACATATTCATCTAGGTATATTACAAGCTTTACATTCATATGTTCTTATATTTTATTCAAATATCAATATTGTCGTGTATGGGTTGTAAATAAACATTTTGTAGTCCACCTTCGGACTGCAATAAAACGTCAGTCGGTAAATATCTTATATACCGGGTGATTTTATTTATGATATCGGACTAGGTGTGTTTCGCGGTGATACCTGTATTTTTTAACATAACTTAAAATTGTAACCTAAGATAGAGAGGAATTGCATAAAGTTATGAGTAACTGTTAACTTTGACGACCCGCGTGGGCGACCGTTACCATACCGGTCTAACGCGCAATGGGTTCCAGGTTCGATTCCCGGCTATACAGGTATCTGAATTATGACTTTAGATTCCTGTTCTGGGTCTGGGTGTTTGTGTATTCGTCTTTGTGTGTGTCCGTGATACCCACGACACAGGAGAAAATCCTAATGTGGGGCTATGAGTGTAGAAAGTGTGTGTAAAACTCGAGATATGGACTATAAATATACAACAATTTTCTAAATTATATAAAGTTGTTTTCAGACACAGAAATTATTAAAAAAATAAAAGAAATATCTAATTAGATTACCTATTAAGTAGGTACCTCATCTTAGTCCAGCGGTATATTTTTATTTTTGAAAATACATGTGGATATTTTGCATACATTATTATTATATTTAAATTTTTATTATAATTGATTAAATGGGGCTTAGCATACGAATATACAAAATAAAACTGTAAATGATATTTTTCATATTTTTTTCATTTATTATTGCTTTCCTCAAAAAATACTTATAAGCAACTCGGAAGGTGTAATTACACAGGATGTGTTTTCTTTCCGAAATAAAATCGTTAATTCCCGAATTAGAAAAAGATTTTTTTAATCTGTGAGGCTTTCCAGTCTGAACTGTTAGAAGCTGTTATTCCCAACATCCAGCATGTATGTTCGGAATCCTTGTACGATCGACTAGAGGCTATCAACTGCTTCACAGGCATGGTCACCTAGAGCGGGAGATTCCCTTTAGGGTACAACCCATTATTGTCCCACTGCTAGGCACGGCTCTTCTCTCAGAATGAGAGAGTTTTAGGCCATAGTCCACCGCGCTGGCCAAATGCGAGCTAGTGGACGGTGATCTCCCTTTGCCAAATATCAAATACAACCTATATTTTTTATTTTTTATGTAGCTATTTGAATAAGTTTTTTCGCTAATTATACTTTAGATTTTGGCCCTACTGTTAAAAAAATCATACTGTATATAGTTAAAAAATGTCAATGCAGCAGTTTAAAGGAAACTCACAATGAAACATGTTATGAATAGCATTTATTTAAAAAAATGGGTTTCGTAATTTAAGGCATTACTGTACGTACCACTTAACATATAAACCATTAAGAAACTCGGCAGAGTATTTTTTTAAATTAATGCACTTGTAAGTATATAAAATTTAAACTTAATAGTCTTGGATAAATTGAAAAATCCTTGAGACCTTCAAAAGCTACCTACACCGTGGGAGCGACGCAGGGTTATGTGGGATTTTTACCGCACTAAAACCCCCCCGGTGGCCGTCCTCGGCGCTATAAAGAAGACTCCGGGAACTCGGAACGACCGCAACCGGAATCCTCCGAGCGCGTTTCCCCATCGGGCTCCTCCCAGATGGACGGCTGGGCCCACCGCTCCGTCTAGTTCTTACGACGGTATGCGACCACACATACCGCCGTCCTTCCCGGGACCGTGCTGTTCTAGGGCGAATTGGTGGACGAGCAAAATCTAGTCTGCTGTAAATCAAAAACGTTAACGTTGACGGAACATAATTGCCCTATAAATGTTAAAGATCATTTTAGTTCACACAGAAACATCAATTAAAATAATAATTATTCACGGCATAAATGTAGGCTATATTCATAACGAGCAAGGCTCTAGAATTAGAGCGGCAGGGCCAAGGCTCTGCCCTGTATGTGCTTAGCTGTATCACCCTCTGACTGCAGTTAGACCGAGATTAACTATTTCAATGTATAATTGAAATAGTCAATCTTAGTTAATACTTAATCTAGAGATTAACTAATTAAACATAACTAAAAGTTAACTATTTCAATGTACTAGTCACCCGTCGCCTCGGTCGAAATTCGACCGTAATTTAAATTAAAAAACTAAACTTCTTATTGTCCAAAGTAGCACGAATATTTCTCATATTCAAATAAAATGTAATAATTTTCAAGTAATTTTGAACGCGCCCTTTAAATATAAAAGAGGTTTAATTAGCTAAGTCGCATTTAAAAGCAATAGCGGTATTTTAACAAAGACATCTGACATTTTTGACGTTATGTGTTTTCATAGTAAGACATTGAATGTCCTATTTCCTTTATTACGTATGTTTTGTGTCAAATGTAAGGTAGTGTGTGTAATGTGTTTTTCGTTGAATTGATGTATGATATATGCAATATTTGAAAAAAAATATTAACATTCTGCACTCTTTCTCTATGTCCACTATAAACATGGAAAATTTCTTACTAATCCGTCCGCGGCATATTACTTAAAAATGCGTCACAAGTTTTTGCTTCACGTATTAATATAATAATAAGTTAATCTTATCTTATCTTATCTTAATCTTATTCTAATCCCGGATCTTCAGGGACACCAGACGGGCTACCTGATGGAAAATATTGCCTGGAAATTTACTACACTAGAGAAATCGCCAATGCATCGCAGATTTTCAACTAGACCTTTTTATTTGCAACTTTTTTAAAGAGCACAGCGCTCTGGGAATACCTCGAAAAGGAAGCTCATTCAACATCTTGGACGTTCATAAATCTTTAAGTAAATTGAATAAGCACGTTATAATTTTTAACTCAAGTTTATATCAACGCGTTGGGGCGTTAATATTATTAAGTATAATTTAGTATTAATTTAACATTATTTATGTACTTGCCAATTATGAAGCAACGTCCAATCTGCATAATTCTAATTAGGCAATGAAATTTAAGTAATTATGACGATTACTACTAATGGGACGACCTCATAAGGTAAGGTAACGCTTAATGGCGTAATGCAGCGTTTCTTAAACATGATACTGCGGCCCGGTTTTTTCATCCTCCATTTTGATTCACCAAAATTTCTAAACCCTTTCTAAAGGGAAAATAAAGACATATATCTATATCAATATCCATGTCCACCAATTCGCACTTGGCCAGCGCGGTGGACTATGGCCTAAACTGTCTCATTCTAAGAGAAGACCCGTGCCTAGCAGAGGGCCAATAATGGGCTGATGAAATGAGCATGTTCAATACAATCTTACCACCCTTGAAACCCGAAGTCTATGTGACTTCGGGTAAGGTGTAGTGATACTGCCACCACACAATTAGTATGCATGCCACAAATGCGTGGAATGCGTGCAATTATCAACTGATAGACTAACCTGGGCAGGGGCCCAGCAGTGGGACAATAATGGGCTGACGAGAGTGATCAATATCCATAAAGAGTAAATGTTGAAGTAAATAATTCAACGTTCTACAATAATATTATATCAATAATACATAGTGTCCGATCGAAGGTAGAGTTCTGGACTGCTGAGATATTTTATTTACGTGATCTGATGCCGGGGTGCTACCGTTTGGAAAACGCTAGTATAATTTATGCAATAAAAATCAATATTTAAAAAAAATCCAAGTCTCGCAAGTCAGTTTTCCTACCGAAAAAAGTTGTAAGATCCATGTATACCAGTCGATTATTAATTTATTCAGTCCCTGCATAAACTAACTTTCTGTCTTAAGTTGTTACGTAATGTTCTAACCTAACAACATCTTATAGTGACCATATCGATATTATAAATCTTTAACGTTTTTAATAAAAAGGTTGACTCGGCAAAATATAAATACATCTATCAAACCAAATCAATTATAATATTTAAACAAAAGAACGCGAATTTTCATCCCTGACTTAAGAAATGTTCTGAGGATCAAATCCGAGAACCTAATGTAAGAATTTCAAAGGAAACTAGCCGAGGTATCACTGTTACATCTATTTCTAGCAGTTCTTCCCCTTTAGTGGAAGATTGTTGTTTTCGGCAAAATTTTATATGAGGGTGTGGCGACCTCCCGCTACTTGTCAAGACATGGCGCTTCTAGTATTCTGAGACACGCTATCGAAGTATTCTCAATACCCCGCATATATACAAGTTCCGAACAACGATTGTCGGAGCACAGCCGCTCCCCAGGCATAATCACCTAGCCGGGCGGGAGAACTCCCTTTGCCCAAAGGGTATCATTTTAGTCCTTAGCGTACATATAGTTTATGAAATATATTATGACACAGGTCACACACTCTCATTAACATGGTCGGCATTACCGAAGCGAGCGAAACCGCGGCAATAGCCTTATACGAAAAAAACGGTATTTAAAGGTTGTAGTATCGCCGAGGTTATCTCTACCCATTTTGTAAATGGCGGTTCTGATCAAAACATTGAAGCTGTGAAGGTCAATTGAAAAGCGAAGTTACTTTTAAAGGAACAAAAAACCATTTCCCGCCAAAATCATTACATTATAATCCTGACACGTATTATAATAATTTGCGCAGTCATAAACATTAACAGGTAAAAACTTGTTAAATTAAGATGCACTTGCAAAAAATATGGCGAAGGCCTTTGGGTGTCTGCTTCAACATAATAATTAGGTTCTGTGATTTGATTTTTTAAGAGTAATCTGAGGTCGTAGAGGATCTGTGAGTGCTATACCGGACATAGGTTTCGGGGTACGTTCCCCGGTAAGACTGATGAACTTGGATTTTTGCTCTGGGTCTGGGTGTTTGTGTATTCTTTTAGGTAAAATTCCTTCCCTTTCCACGCCCAAGGGCGCTACGCCCTTGCTAATAGATAACGTATATGATAAGTCGGAATCGTTCGAAAAAGGATATAGATAGACGAAAAGTATTTTTTTATCTGACCGAAGTAGCAAACGAGCATGCAGTCCACCTGATGGTAAGTGGTCACTGCCGCCCATGGACATCTCTAATCAACTTCATACTGAACATGGGTTCTATGTGAAGTCAATCACAGATGCGTTGCTACTCTCGACTATGATGGTCGCCTCGTATGCCGGCAACCACACTCTTCCATCGAAACGCAAGAAATGCTTCACGCTAGAAATAGGTGTGGCAGTGGTACTTCCCTGCATTAAATTAAATTAATACAATTAAAATAATTTGATTTTTTTTTCCATTAGGAAATTGAAATAATGTGTCTAAGCCTGTGTGCGTAGCCTGATTTGTACTTGAGTACTACCTTAAATTGTGTTTAATGTGAAAATGACTAGCTGTGCAATTCGACTTCACCCGTGTTTAATTAATGTAACTATTTAAAATTATAACAACTTTTCATATATGTATTTAGTATGTAAATGAATTTTAATTCAATGAATTTTAATTTAATTTTAATGAAACAAATACTAAATGTTACGTTAATTGGTATATGAATTATAAATACATTCAATTAGGTATATTTAGCAGTAAAGAAGATAGACTAAAGTTGTAAAAATAATAACATAATTATTTTCAGTATTTTCTCAGTGTTGTTTGAGAGCAGTGATAGCCTAATGGTTTAAACTTGCCCTCTCGATCGGGAGGTCCGAGGTTCAAACCCAGGCACGCACCACTGATTAATGTGCGTTTTAGAAATTACCTAATTATCATTGCTTTTCGGTGAAGGAAAACATCGTGAGGAAACCTACACACCCAAAAGTTCTTTAAAAAAAACAGTTCTCGGAGGTGTGTGAAGTCCACCAATTCGCACTTGGCCTAAAAACTCTCGTTCTGAGAGAAGACCCGTGCCTAGCAGTGGGACAATAATGGGTTAGCACCATTTTCTCAGTGTAAATTTTTTTCACAATAAGTGATGTACACGTACAGGGATCTTTCGATATTATTAAATTTATGAATTGTTCTATACAATTTTGGTTCGGACACACGGATACAGAGTCCTTAAAAATTTGAATAAGCCTTGAAAAAATTAAATAAGTATTTCATTAAAAGATTCGCATATAAATAATTATTTATAAAGATGTGAACGTTCCCACGAAGCAGGTATGTTCACATTTTGGAATAAAATTATGTTTAAATACAATACAATTGAACCGAGGAACTAAATGTACGCTTTTGCACACCTATACGTGTATAGTTGAAGCAGTCCTTGGGTTTCGGTGAAGTGTAATTGCTGGTTCTATTTCATATGAGGTGACCATTAGTGATATAACGAATATTCGCAGTCGCATTCACGAATATTCTCATATAGTAAATGAGTTATTTCATCTAAATTTCATTAATTAATATTTGAATATTTAAAAGGATTTTGTAGTCACGAAACACGTAGGGTCATCACGTTTTTTATAAAAGGGCAACTAGCTTTATTTGCTATTTTTCTTGTAGATATTATTAGCAAAAAGAAAAAAATGCAGAGAGAAGCTAAAAGCAAGTCCGTTCATAGAAACGGAAAACAGAAAAAATATTACAACGTTAGAACAACAAACAGCGTCGTCAAAAAAGAAAGCAGAAGAGATGAGACAGTACAGGGATAAGATTAAAGCAAAAAAAATGTTACAATTCGTTCTTTCTTCTTTCTAAAAGCTTGTATGGAAAAGCCTCACAAAAGCAAAACCGGCTCTGCTTGTTATTCCTATACGATACAAATAATTCGTAAACATATAGTTGCCGTGGGAGCAACACCGGGTTATGTGGGAGTTTTAACTGTCTAAATTCTCGCTGGTGGCCCTCCTCCACACTACGTGGAGAACTCCGGGATTTCCAATGGAACACATGCGAAGTCCTCCAAGCGACGCCCCTTTCGGGCTCTTCTGTGGTGAGCGGCTGGGCTTCCTGATGTTTACGTCATATGGCTGGACGGTTCTAGCTCCGACTCTCGTTAGCCCCTGTTAGTCGCCTCTTACGACAGGCAGGAGATACCGTAGCCCTGTTGCGGTCCCGAAACTACAGGGACTAGAAATGTTTGTCTTTGCGACTATGTGCCATGAAAATTTGATGCTAGCTGTAAACGCGTTTGTAGTTTCACCAGTTATTATACAATTTTTAAGCAAAATGTGCACTTTATGAAGCACTAACTCTATAGGGTCTTATACAGTACCCTATAGAGTTATTTTCTAAGGTTTCTGTGAAGACTACAAATAATTTGCATTCCAAAGAGATGGTAGTGTCAGTCACGTTTTGGGCTATAGTGCCAGACACGATTTGTTTTTCGAATAAATTTGATTCAGCAATACCGAGGTTCTTGATTTTAATATTTTCATATAATTTGTTACATATATAACTGCCACAGATAGAATTTAAAATTTTAAATCCTGTAAATTGGAAGATATTCGAAGTTTAAAAACACTCTCAAAAACGAGTTCCTTTCGAATGTAGTGTCAGTCACATTTAGATTTTGGTAAATAAATCATATTGAGCGACCACAACAATTAGGCGCATGAAACAAAAGCGTTTCCGTACCCCGCACCTCGCTTCTGTCCCCGCGCATCCTCTAGTGACGTGCAATCGTGTAAAAAAAAATATTCCATGACTGCGAATATATTAAACACATGAAAGTGCTTTAATAAATACCCAACTATTGAACATACAACTTTCATGCGCCTAATTGTTTTGGTCGAGTAGTACTTCATAAAGTTTTATAAGGACAGTTTATATTACATAGGGAACTGTAGAATCCACTATATAATCATACACAAATTAACACCGTTGGCATAAGAGAATACCAAATATGAAGCAAACAAAGTCACATTTCGCGTCAAATGTAGAGACAGTCACACATGGAATTACCCAAATGATATATGTATATCGACAACTGGAAATCAGAGAAGCTTATACTTAAAAAAAGATATATCTGGATATAGATATATATGAATGAAACAGATAATTTTTGTGAAAAGTCATGCTTACGAATATTATTAAGCGGATATAATTTCCAATTGTCTTATCTGTGTATATATTAAATTAATTAGAAGTGCACGGGCCCTGCGTGTACTGAAGTTCAAGAGTTGTATACGAACCATACTATAATAAAATGTCTTTATCTTTGTATAGGCCTATGGGGGCACTTACAAATTGTCAGTTACACATTTTTTTACACTACCACCGAAGGGAACACGACCTCAACTGAGAAGATCTGGCAAGAAACTCAGCGGGTTTGTCTTTTTTGTTATGTTGTATTTTTTTTCAATCATGTTTTTTTACATTGTAATGAAAGTTAGCTTCAGTATCTTGCTGTTGCAATAGCTGTTGTAATTAAAATGATGTAAAATGTACCTAATCTAATTAAAAAAAAATGTGTGCGTGTACTAGCGTACACTCGTAAGAAATGAAACTTCTTTATGACGTTATTTTTCAAAAAATAATTTACTATATGCAACTTTACAGAAATTGGTTAAATAAAGTTAAATTAGATAAAATTTAATAAAAGGCTTTTATTAAACTTTATCTAATAATCTATCTAATATCACGCGTGGTAGGGATAAGAAAAAGATGGCGCGTAACGGAAAAAAAAAGATGGCGCGTAACAGAAAAAGATGGCGCGTAACGAAAAAAAAAGATGGCGCGTAACAGAAAAAGATGGCGCGTCACGAAAAAATGTTACACTATTTTTTTTCCAACGATAAAGAAGTTTCACTTCAATGATACAGGCTATAGTTTGTGAGGATGTATGTTTCTTAGTTCTTTCACGCAAAAACTACTGGTCCAGTAGATTGATTTTGCATAAGAATCCCACATAACCCCGCGTCGCTCCCGCGGATACCTATTGAAGGTTTCCCCTTGGAGAAAAAAAACGTGCGGCACTCGGGGACTGCCGCGGTAACGCTATGGCGTAGCATTTTTTATCAACTTATGCAATTATAATTATTTATTTATTTATGCAGTATTTTTATCTTTGATAATAATGCAAGTTTTTTCTTTGATTCTATATACTTTGTCAAAAACAGCTGCTAACATATTCGTCCGATTTCCGAGCAGCTCGTCTCGATCCGTGCGAGCTTCGTACTGTCGTATGTACCATATACATACACGTTAAGCAAACGTTCGGACGCGCTACACGGTGGGCGGTATGGGCAGTGTTAGGTTTTTTCGTTACGGAATTTCTTGATTCGGTTATCGTTCTCAAAGCCCGTGATAAATGCTATGCAATAGCTTAAAACTTTTTGCGTGAAAGAGTAACAAACACACCTTAAAAACTGTCGCTCGAAAAAAAATCAAATGAAATATCAAAGACAACACAAATACTCAAGAAATATTGTAAAAATACCTTTGAACCTCACATTCAAAGATCAAGTTCCGAACTCGTGATTTAACTTGATGGTTCTAATCTTTCAGTTAATTATACGAAGGGCCGGTTTATCAATTAACTGGCATACCGACGGCGTAGGGTCACCATGGCATCGACAGCGGCCAAGGTATTTATTATCAGTGTACTTTATGGTTTTAAGATTGTTAAGTTAAGTTAAGTATACTTAATGCCCTTAATACGAGAAAAGTATTACGTAAGCACTATTGGGAGATGGGGGGTCTTTATTTGCTTATTTTTGATGACATGGGGGGTAGGGCGGTCTAGATGATAATTATAGCATCGCTAGTTTTTTACTTTTTACAATACTGTACAAAAAAAAATACATTTATAATTGAAAAATGTTTACGTAAGCATGGGGAAGGGGGTTATAGCTTTGCTTACTTTTGCTGTCAAGGGGGAAGGGGGGGTAATCCTATGTTGTTAGTATGTGTTCATTTTATACAAGCCCTCCAAAAATTTAATAATACTGAATTTATATATATTTTTTTTCTGCTAAAACCCAGCATCTAGTCAGTAACGTAGTCTAGTCAATACTATGGTACATGCTAGACTATGCCTTAAGTTTCTTAATTATATTTTAACTAAAACAACGCTTAAGAATATGACTATTCTTTTAGGACTTACAAAGTTAGAGCCAATCAAATAGTGCATTATAATTTTATTTTCGTATCGTTTTGATTGTATCCCAATATAATTCATGGTTCCCCTACATAGCTCTTGTACCTTGCGTTAACTACGAAGGTTTACTGCATATGAAATATTTTACATAATCCTTGACACGTAACTACAAAACTTCCGCTGTATGGAAAAAACGTGTAACAACATTTTCATTTGTATACCTACCATAAATCAATTTCAGTTTTTAATTACCTTTCTTGAAGTTGGTTAATGCCAAAATATAATAATTATAATTAAGTCTTCAAACTGACCATAAACAATCACGGTAGAACTATTTGATGGTCGAGGGTATCATTGATATCTTGTCTTGTGGCAGACTTTTAGAAAACGTTTTGTTAGGAGTTAAATACAGATTTGGACGTACAGGACCACTTAGCCCTCTTACGCATTAGTGGTTAACCGCAGGTGCGACAAACCGCGCGGCTAGCCGCCTTTCCAGTTAAATATGCAACCGCTTGTGATTGTACGCACTTGGGGTACAACCCATTATTATCCCATTGCTGGGCACGGGTCTTCTCAGAATGAGAGAGTTTTAGGCCACAGTCCACCGCGCTGGCTAAGTGCGAATTGGTGGA
Organism: Spicauda simplicius; assembly: GCA_949699795.1. NCBI lineage: Eukaryota > Metazoa > Arthropoda > Insecta > Lepidoptera > Hesperiidae > Spicauda > Spicauda simplicius. The sequence goes on from OX453080.1 coordinate 2,704,663, forward strand.
CATAACCGCCACAAAATTTCAACCGCGGCGGTTAAAAGAAGAGCTGCGGCTGACCGCTATGGCTGCTAATCGCGAAGAAATCGCGATGAAACCGCATTCAGCGGTTGGACCGCTATTTCCCCGCGATGAAACCGCGTTAAGCGGTTGGACCGCTCAAAGCGCCTAGGCGGCCAACCGCTAGTGCGTAAGAGCGCTAATGGTTCGGAGGCTAGAGAATCTTCGCTTACGTCATGGGCGCATTTAAAGGGAAGGAGTCCGGATAGGTCCTCTTTAAATCACAGGAACTTTTTGTCTTTTAATCGACAGTCAATGTACTAATTTAATCCGGATCCCCCACTATTTAGCTTACAGGAAGAAAAACATTAAGTCATCATACTTTAAGTCATCACCTTTTTTGCGTCAATTTCTGCTGTCATCTCCCTACTCTCTAACAGAGGTACGCCCATGACTACCACCAAAACAAGACAGCAAATAAAAAAAAAACAATAATATACAAAGAAAAAAGACAAACCCACTGAGTTTCTTGCGGATCTTCTCAGCTGAGGTCGTGTTCCAATCCGGTGGCAGTGTAAAAAAAAATGTAATGGTCAATTTGTAAGCGTCCCCGTAGCCTTATGCAAAATAAAGACATTTTATTTCATCCCATTTCGTCCATGGGTATCAGTAACCAAATCCATGGTGATACTACCCGTGTCGAATACTTACAAAGTGATTGTGTAACTTTCAAAAGTGATTCAATATGCTTAGTTTCGTGACATTATTTAGTTTAGAGCAGGGTTTCTCAAACTTTCGGCTCCACGTGAGGGGTACGTTAAAGTTTCCAAGTGACAGCGAACTCACTTAACTAATTAAATCCCCTCTCCCCAAAGAAAGCAATAAACTTGACTGTTGAGGGAAATAATGTTTTAATTTCAATAAAAGGTGTACCCCCTACGGGGGTAATTCATGATTTGAACCCAGGACCTAGAATAATACATAGGACATTACCATGGCTATACCGAAGCGAGTGAAGCCATGGGCATAGCCTAGTTAGTGGTCGTGTATTATTTTGCCGCGTTCCGTGCTCCAACCGGTTGTTCAAACAAAGAGTCGAATTGAGACTTCGTAATTAACTTGTACGCGTTAATTATATCCTGCAGTATCATTGTTTGATCTGAAGCTCTTTAGCGCTGCACGGCTCCGGGACGATCTACGACACGATTGTGTGTCGTGTGGCTGTAATTTAATAACCTTTACAGGGTTCTTTCGTCATAAGGGGGCATCCATAAATTACGTGAGGTGTTTTTTCGAATTTTTTGTCCCTCCCTCCCCCTCCCCGGTGAGATTTTCTTCAACCCCCTCCCCAGTCCAATCCCCAATCTCTAGTGAGATTTTTCAAAATGTGGGTTTCTTATGTAAACGAGTTGGATTATTGTAAAAAGAAAAAAAAAATTGCTTAAAAAAATTACGTGATATTTGTCCCCCCCCCCTCTCTCCAACTTGAGATTAGATGAGATTTGACTCGTCCCCCTTCCCCCCTTAAATATCTCACGTAATTTATGGACGCCCCATAAGTGGAGACTTAGAGCAAGTTCTCATGACAAGCGCTCAACGCGCGTTTTAATAACGCGCGCTGACAACTACAAACATTTTATTCAGGCCGTACACATACTAACGCGCGTTTTTATAAAGCGCGCGTTAAACGCAGCGCTAGCGCTTGAACCTTGTTAGCGCGCGTCAACGCGCGCTTTGAGATCATTTGTTTTCTATGTTTCCGTTCAGTTGAGCGCGCGCTTTTGACGTTAATAAACGTATTTAAGGGTCCAATAGTTCGTCCACAAATCGTCGGAAATGGAATCCGCCGCTTTTAATAAAGATTTATTTATAAACGAAATAGAGAAACATCCTGCGAAATGGGAAATGACAAGTAACGATTATTCAGATAGGAATTTAAAGAGACGGGCTTGGGAAGATCTCGTCCTCAAATCATATTCATTTCATGCCATCGGTATGAAATCACCGTTAAAACTGTTTCTACGTCCATCTTCAAATGTGAGAACTCCACTGAACCTCGGCAAACGCGGTAACGCGCCTTCAACGCCTTACAAACGTGTGTCATGTGAACACTATACAAAAATGTAGCGCGCGTTGTACGCGCGTTGAACGCTTGTCATGAGAACTTGCTCTTAATTGAGCAACGGTCGAAATTCGACCGTAATTCATCTCAAAAACTAAACTTGATATTATCCAAAGTAATTCCCAAATTCAATTTTTATTAATTTTCAAGTTATTTTAATACACCCGAAAGGTAAAAAGAGGTGTAAGTGACAAAGCTGCAATTAAAATCAATAACGGGTATTTTGACAAAGACATCTGACATTTTTGACGTTCTGTGTTTTCATATGTTGAATGTTTTATTTCGTTTATTATTTATGTGTTTCTGACAAATGCACGGGAGTGTGTGTAATGTGTTTTAGTTGATTTTATGTATTTTTTATGCATTAAATGAAAAAAATATTGACATTCTGCACTCCTTCTCTACGTCCACTAACCCGTGCAAAATTTCATACTAATCCGTCCGCGGCATATTACTTAAAAGTGAGTGTTTTTGTGAATCAATTATGTAATAAGTTTATGTATATTGTGTTATCGTATATTATGTGTTATCGTAAAGCTGACATATACAAGTTCATGGGTGATATAGCTACTACAGGACGTTTAAAACGGGTTTTGGAGCTAGTATCGAATATGGCATAACAAAAAATAAGTACAAAAACAGCAATTAGGCTAATTATTAGATTAGATTTTTTATTCCTTTAATACAGTACTAAATAAGCATGCAATCCACCAGATGGCAACCAATATTAATGTTCGTATCAATCTCATATAAGATTCGAGTCACCGTATCATTTATATATATATTTTTTTTATATGACTGAAGTAGCAAACGAGCATGCAGTTCACCTGATGGTAAGTGGTCACTGCCGCCCTGCGACATCTGTAATCAACTTCATACAGAACATGGGTTACACTGAAGTCAATCACATGCGTTGCTATTTCCGAGGACTATGATGGTCGTCATATAAAAGTGTGCCGGCAACGAATCGCAAGTTCCATCGAAACGCAAGAATTGCTTCACGCTAGAAATAGGTAGTGGTACTTCCCCGGTTGAACTACACTGGTTCTACCATCTTTAAAAGTTAAGCCTTGCAAGGCTTATGAATTTCGTGTATCGGTCCATCGGCATAACTATATCTTTTTAAAGGGAGGGAGGTCAAATAGCAGCAGTCGCCGAAGGAGAAGGTCGATTACTCGCTGATTAATTTAATAATATTAAGGACAGATCGGAATAGACTCCGAAACGTGTCGCCAAATTAATATACCTACCTAGTTAAAAAAAACTTAAAAACACGCTTTTAAAGTATAATTCAAACTAAAAAGTAAAAAAATTGATTCTTAAAGCTAACAACAATAATGAACCAAAATACTTATATAATATTATTGTAAAAAAATGTGCGCGTGTACTAGCGTGTACACTCGTAAGAAGTGAAACTGCTTTATGACGTTATTTTTCAAAAAATAATTTACTATATGCAACTTTACAGAAATTGGTTAAATAAAGTTAAATTAGATAAAGTTTAATAAAAGGCTTTTATTAAACTTTATCTAATAATTTAATCTATAATAATCTATCTAATATCACGCGTGGTAGGGATAAGAAAAAGATGGCGCGTAACAGTAAAAGATGGCGCGTAACGAAAAAATGTTACACAAAATTTTTTTCCAACCCCGATAAAGAAGTTTCATTTCAAAAAAGGGTGGGGCTCTTTGTACTAGGTATATTTTTAACCGACTGCCAAAAAGGATGAGGTTATCAATTCGTCTGTATTTTCGAATATTAATTATTAAGCAATAGAAATTATATTATGCCCCACGCTAACCCATTTTGCCCCCCCCCCTCCCTCCAGCTTCTGTATATATCCTTTTATCTCCCCCTTTCCAACACCTTTAAATCAAAACACGCTTAACACCGAGGTAATAAAAACTCCATATTTAATTGTATTTGTTTATAATACTTCTCATGCATCTTCAATGAGAACGTCTGAATCCGAATTATTCTCAAGTTTTTGCAAACGTTTGCCGGAGTCGGCCAAAAAACGCATCCGCCTGTATCAGGTTTGGGGATCTCTTAATTATACTTAACTATCTTATCTCCGCGGCTTCGTCCACTTCCGTCACGTCTACCACGGATATGAGTATCTTATGTGATAATTAACAGGTGGTAGAACCAGTGTTTGACCGGGGAGGTTTTTTTTTGCGTCCAGACAAAGGAGGAAGGGCTACCCTGCCAGCACCACACTTATATACTTACACTTACTTACACAATCAGTGCTGCCAACCAGAAAATTAAAAAATCACCCGTTGTCTAGAGTGAGCATTTCGCGTTTTGATGGATAGGTGTGGTCGCCGGCACACTTTTGTATGAGGCGATCATCTTAGTCTTCGGGAGCGGCGACGCATCTGTGATTGACTTCAGATGGAACCCATGTTCTATTTGAACTTGCTTACTGATGTCCATGGGTGGCAGTGATCACTTACCATCAGGTGGACGGCATGCTCGTTAGCTACCTACTTCAATCTTATAAGAAAAGCTGGGTCATATACTGTGTGCAAATTTTCAACGAAATTCGACAAGTTTCTCGTGAAAGAGTAACAGACTTGGTTCCTCACAAAACTGCGCACTTACAATACCCATTATTGTCACACTGCAGGGCACGAGTCTTCTCTCAGAATGAGAGAGTTTAGGCCATAGTCCACCGCGCTGGCCAAGTGCGAATTGGTGGACTTCACACACCTCCGAAAACTTTTTTTTAAAGAACTCTCGGGTGAGGTTTCCTCATGGTGTTTTCCTTCACCGAAAAGCAGTGATAATTAATTTCTAATGTCTATTATGTAGCAAATTAAAAAGTGACGATTTTGTAGACAACAAACTAATGTTACGTCAATGTACCCGCGCTTTAGGAAACTCCAAAATGCGAACAAAGTTTTATTGCTTCCATAAAATGCTAATTTCGCTGTTGTTATTACGCCAATGTGCACGGTGTATCCATAAAGGGTTTTGAAACAAGTTTGTTGCCTTTAGTAATTGTCTCTGTAGTTCCGGGACCAAAATTTAAGGTAGAACCAGTGTAGTTCGACCGGGAAGTACCACCGTCACGACTATTTCTAGCGTGAAGCATTTCTTGCTTTTCGATGGAAGGGTGTGGCTGCCGGCACACTTTTATTCCTGTATGAAGTTGATTACATATGTCGCAGGGCGGCAGTGACCACTTACCATCAGGTGGACTGCATGCTCGTTTGCTACATCAGTCAGATAAAAAAAAAGTTTATCAAAGGCGACCATCATAGTCCACGGGAGTAGCAACGCATATGTGGTTGACAGATATAAGATTGACATCTGTAATCAATTTCATACAGAAAATGGGTTCCATCTGAAGTCAGTTGCAGATGCGTTGCTACTGCCGAACACTATTATAGTCGCCTCATATAAAAGTGTGCCGGCAACCACACCCACCCATCGAAACGCAAGAAATGCTTCACGCCAGAAATAGGTGTGGCGGTGGTACTTCCCCGGTTGAACTACATTGGTACGGGATCTCCAAAGGAACTTCTGAAGGTGGTAGACCTTCAGAAGTTCCGTTGGAGATCCCGGAGCGCTACGCAGCGCTGAGGCCGGTCACTGGGGCTTTGGTGAGGTAAAAAAAATACATAACCTGGCGTGTCTTCCACGGCGTCGGGTACCTTTTGAAGATTTTCCCCTCGATAACAAAAAGAAAGGTTTTTCGCACGAAAATTCAAAAAGCAAAATTTTACAAGGTTGTTATACAATTAAGTATTCAGTTTTATAACATATGTCTTTTCCATATACACTTAAAGGTTAAAGATATCAGGATTCGAATCCTGGATACCAGACGATTCATATAATTAGGTCACTAGTTAAATACTGCAACAAATACTCGTATAAATATATGTAATTTATAAATTAACATAATATATGCAATCCGTATCAAAGATTAGTCTATCAGTTGATAATTGCAGCGCCAGTCCACGCTTGTGTGGCATGCATACTAATTGTGTGGTGACAGTATCACCACACCTTACCCGAAGTCACACCGACTTCGGGTTTCAACGGTGTGGTAAGATTGTATTGAACATACTCATCTCATCAACCCATTATTGGCTAACAGGGTACGGGACTTCTCTCAGAATAAAAGAGTTAGGCCATAGTCCACCGTGTTGGCAAAGTGCGAATTGGTGGACTTCACACACCTCCGAGAACTTTTTTTAAAGGACTCGGGTGTGTATGCTTCCTCACCATCACTGAAATCACTGAAAAGCAGTGATATTCAATTTCTGATACGCACATAAATCAGTGGTGTGTGCCTGGGTTTGAACCTCGGACATCCCGATCGAGAGGGCAAGTTTCAACCATTAGGCTATAGAACATGCGCGTGTTAGAAAATGTTAGTGCAACTAGTTCTATTATAGGACAAAGCTATATAATTAAATCTAATGTGTTAGGAAAATATTAAAGAAAACGATAGTATCATAACAAATGTATCAATTTATTGGTATACAATACAATAAACAATCTAAACTGAATTAATCAATATTATTAAATGAATAAAAACTTTACATGAAATGGACGAGCATAGTCATAAAATCAATAAAACATAGTCAATAGGAATTTTAAACATGTAGGTACATAAAAATATATTTTACATTAAATGGACAAACCTAGCCCTAAAATAAATAGAACATAGTGAATGGGAATGTTAAACATGTAGGTAGGTACATAAAAATACAGAAATTAGAACACAATAGGTATAATACAATTAAAGTACTTAACTTACGAAGCAGCTGTTGGTCTCGTTCTGAATCATTTCCTAATTTTGCAACCCCCTTTTATACTCCCTGGATTGTTACACACGATTTGAACCAATCAAAAACAAGGATACATTATCTCTCAATAAATATTTAGTACTTTAATAATCTCCATGTGTGACATTCAAATATTGTGTTAAAACATAATTTGAAGATTATTATCATTATTCCAAAAGTCTTAATATTTATTTAATAGGTTTAATTTTAATAAATTTGTTATTAAAATTATTATCCAATCAAAATGCAATTTAGTACAATCTCAAATTAAGTTTTTGGTAATGAATCAAATTTACTTATTGTTTATTTTTACTATCATGTTAATTGACATAAGTCAAAACATCTCAAATAATATATTTTTTTTTATAATTATTGAATCATTATTTATAAAACAAAAACAACAATAATCACAATACTTGTAAATTACTTGAGGTACATATAATTATTAAAATATTCAAATCAAAGTATAAATGTGATTATAATTAGTTACATAATTTTATTTATTTCTAAACACAATTACACATAATCTATTATGATCATATTATTACATTATTGTAAATAATACAATGAAAATGAAACTTGGAACTTAAACTTCCTTCGGAAGTTAATTTTGAATCAGAGATCTTTTTCAGTGCCATCTAGTATCGAGTAGTAAACATAAACAGGAATTGTCAACCACATCGGTCGCTTTATTATAAGTTATCACGGCCATTCTGATATTTACTTCGTCCCCGAAGTAACATATTCAATTATTTTGCTGCTCTTACATACAACCAACACATTTTAATAATCCATTTCTCTTTTTATACATTAAGCTTAACATATCATTCCCATATTTTGGTACTATAAGACTTAAAAATATATACATAACTATATTAGATACATTATAACATTGTTCCTCTGTCACTTCTCACATTAAGTTAACAAGAAACAACGGTCAGTTGCTTTAGTAACAATGTCTCTGCCCCACACCTGCTGCACATGAGACGGGCTAGAATAAAGCAAAAGACTTTCAGCAGTTCGGTCACATTCAGTCTACCACTTTGGTAACATTTCCCTTAAAATACTAGATACATTTATCATTGTTCCTCTGTCACTTCTCACATTAAGTTAACAAGAAACAACGGTCAGTTGCTTTAGTAACAATGTCTCTGCCCCACACCTGCTGCACATGAGACGGGCTAGAATAAAGCAAAAGACTTTCAGCAGTTCGGTCACATTCAGTCTACCACTTTGGTAACATTTCCCTTAAAATACTAGATACATTTATCATTATACAATGATAAAAAAATACTTGTTTAATATTTCAAATTACAGCACTTACATAAGGCTTTCCCTAATATCTGCGAAAAAACACTAAAAACTACACAGGGCACATTTTCAATTCTAGGATAACAGCAATAAATAATGAATACTGTATTATGAGAATCAAAAAATAACTTTATACATTTTATCAAACGTCAAAGACTGACTTGTCAAATTTATTTTGTCTATAGGACAGTGCAGTCCATGGTTGGTACTCCGTTATCGATATTTTATACAACTTAATGTTATCTCAAAATCAAAGTTGTCACAAATTTCAATCAATTATGCATTGCTTTAAAAATATTATTTACAATTGCTAATTTAAACTAAAACTGTACATTGAGAACAAAAATATAATATAAAAATAAAGCTAAAATGAAAATAAAAGGTTTCGTAAATATATTTCTAAAAAAATAATTATTTGTTTGTTCTTCATCAACCCATTCACCAGGCCATAGTCTCAACTTATCTTTCGCTACCGTTATATTTCTCAAATTACCTATTCCTTTAAGAATATATCTATCGTGTGGGAGTAAAGAGGAAATCTCATACGGTCCTTTATATCTAGGGCTTAGTTTGTCATGACGCCTATGATTTTGATTTACATATACTTTGTCACCGATCTGAAAGTTCCTATTGTTTCTTCTTAATTTATCAAAACGAGTTTTAAAATTATTTGCTTGCGAACATAAACGTTGGTAAGCTATTTCCCGGTCCGTTCGTAAATCTACATTTTGTTCATAAGCATTAACGTCATTGAGGCGTGATTGTATACATGGAATATTTGCATTACATCCGTTAAGTAAATGAATTGGTGTGAATCCGGTAGATTTTTGAATAGTAGTGTTAATAGACTGTTGTACTTTCCATAATCCGTTCGGCCAATCTGATGAACCATTACAGCTCGTATTCAACATGTCAATAACAGTTGCAACATATCGCTCTCTCGAATTATTTGTTTTTCTATAAGTTCTTTTACGATTTGGGCTACTTTATCTCTTTCAATGGGAGCCAAGCGGTATATACTAAGCGATAATATACTATTTCATTTTTTGTAAACGCAAATGTAATTCACCAGTTTTTACAGTACTAATTTCATCCAAAACCGAAGGGTATTTATGAAAAATAAATCTTATTCGATCTTGCAGCTCTGAGTTCAAATGTTCTATTTTAGGAATTAATGGTGACAAGTCAGATAAAGTAGACATCAGATTTATTTGTGAATTAATTGGAATAATCTTTCTAACCAAACGACTACCTAATGATACCGATATTGAACTGCATTTCTGCCTATAACAAGGTCGTAATTAAAGTTATCATCCCTCGTTACATGTATATCAAGTTCTAAACAAATTCCGTCGAAACATACTGTTGCAGTAATAATAGCACAAACGAATATTTTACTCTGCCCTATTCCGTTATGTACAAAGATGTAGGCGCTAGGTGACAACCTAATTGTTTTGCAATAGATTCTTTAATTAAACTAACGTTAGCCCCGGTACAATCAAGGTATTTATTTGTTTATTAGTAATTAAAACTTTAGTAAGTTTAATTCCGTTTGTCAAAAAAATTAGCCTCTTTAATTGGTACTATGGTTACTGATGACGGGTTTTTTGATTGAACACGCTGTTTATGATAACAAACAGATTCAATATGACCTGTCTTTTTACAAAAATTACAAATTTTTGACTGAAAATCGTTAATTTTGGCAAAATTGATTTGGAAAGCGTTTTTCCCGTTTTCCCAGGTTCTAGCTTCAAGAGGTTCCCAAGTTTCGAACCACGTTAATGCAGAGCCCTTGAGGGCCTTACCCGCTTTAGCTGCTGTTTTGATACTGCTCCAGTTGAATTCAGTGGCGAGAGGCTCGATGCTGCTACACTAGCTCGCAGCTCCGCAATCGTTCTTTTCAGGATCGAAGAGTGGCAGTGCGACGTCATCGTCTCTCGATGGTGGCGCCTGATTGGAGACAGCGTCCCGAATTGCCGCAAGAAGATCACCAATAGCTCCAGCATCCATTCTAGAACATACAAATAAGATTAGTAAAGGTTTTAACGTATCCCACTTCTGATGTTAGAAAATGTTAGTGCAACTAGTTCTATTATAGGACAAAGCTATATAATTAAATCTAATGTGTTAGGAAAATATTAAAGAAAACGATAGTATCATAACAAATGTATCAATTTATTGGTATACAATACAATAAACAATCTAAACTGAATTAATCAATATTATTAAATGAATAAAAACTTTACATGAAATGGACGAGCATAGTCATAAAATCAATAAAACATAGTCAATAGGAATTTTAAACATGTAGGTACATAAAAATATATTTTACATTAAATGGACAAACCTAGCCCTAAAATAAATAGAACATAGTGAATGGGAATGTTAAACATGTAGGTAGGTACATAAAAATACAGAAATTAGAACACAATAGGTATAATTCAATTAAAGTACTTAACTTACGAAGCAGCTGTTGGTCTCGTTCTGAATCATTTCCTAATTTTGCAACCCCCTTTTATACTCCCTGGATTGTTACACACGATTTGAACCAATCAAAAACAAGGATACATTATCTCTCAATAAATATTTAGTACTTTAATAATCTCCATGTGTGACATTCAAATATTGTGTTAAAACATAATTTGAAGATTATTATCATTATTCCAAAAGTCTTAATATTTATTTAATAGGTTCAATTTTAATAAATTTGTTATTAAAATTATTATCCAATCAAAATGCAATTTAGTACAATCTCAAATTAAGTTTTTGGTAATGAATCAAATTTACTTATTGTTTATTTTTACTATCATGTTAATTGACATAAGTCAAAACATCTCAAATAATATATTTTTTTTATAATTATTGAATCATTATTTATAAAACAAAAACAACAATAATCACAATACTTGTAAATTACTTGAGGTACATATAATTATTAAAATATTCAAATCAAAGTATAAATGTGATTATAATTAGTTACATAATTTTATTTATTTCTAAACACAATTACACATAATCTATTATGATCGTATTATTACATTATTGTAAATAATACAATGAAAATGAAACTTGGAACTTAAACTTCCTTCGGAAGTTAATTTTGAATCAGAGATCTTTTTCAGTGCCATCTAGTATCGAGTAGTAAACATAAACAGGAATTGTCAACCACATCGGTCGCTTTATTATAAGTTATCACGCGCTAACCATATATCTGTGAAAACTCTAAACTGTGGCTCTAGTGAAAACGTGTGTGATTATTGTAAAATTGGCATGTACCAAAATTGTTGGGAACACGTAGTAATTTGGGTTAACTTCCATGTCTTTAACATGGATCTACAGATAGATCTCGTTTTATAAGAAAGGTTTTGAAAACGGAGATTTATTTTAGACTAGCTGACCCGCCGAATTTCGTTCCGCCTAAAAGTAAAAAATCTAAAATTATCAGTAAATAATAAATGCATAATATAATGGAGGAACCTCCATTATATTATGCATTTATTTATATATAAAAACCTTCCCCTTAAATCACTCTTTTTCAAAAAAACCTACTTAAAAACCCGTAGCGTAGTTTTAAAGATCTAAGCATACATAGGGACAGACAGCGGGAAGCGACTTTGTTTCATACTATGTAGTGATAAATTTCCGTTGTTGTAACAATTTTGGTAAGTTTTTAAACCAGTCTTACACAAGTTTTCATTGGAGGCACAGATAACCCCCAGAGGTTTTAAAGGACGGTGGCATGTGTGGTTGCATGCTGCCGTAAAAACCAGTAGGTGCGGTGAGCAGTTCACGCCCACCAGAGAAGAGCCCGATGGGGCACATGCTGAGGACACCGGCGGCGGTCAATCGGAGTTCCCGGAGTCCTCTTCGCAGCGTCGAGGTCGGCCACCGGGGGGGTTTTAGTGCGGTAAGAATCCTACATAACCCGCGTCGCTCCCACGGCGTCGGGTACTTTTTGAAAGTTTCCTCGAAAACAAAAAAAAAGGGTGCCTACATCATAAAAGACTATCCCCACTCACTTCTATGTTTTTCTGATCAGTAGTTTAGTCTCTGCGATGATGAATCAGGCAGTCAGGACAAATCATTTTATAAGTATAGACTATGTCTAAGATAAACACAACTGTCAGTCAGGTAATAAGTATACGAGTCTGGAAACTGTTAGGAATTTCAAAATAACGGACAACCAACTTAATTTTATTTATATAAAAATCTTTTGAATAAGATAAAAGAAAGATACGTATATACCTATACACTTACCATCAGGTGGACTGCATGCTCGTTTGCTACTTTAATGAGATAAAAAATATATGTACATATATATGAAAACAAATACAGTGCCGTGTGTCTATACATTTCTGATATTTATAAATAAATCGTGTGGATGAATGAGACAAAATATAATAGAAATAGAAAATTAATGAATAAATTAGTATTAGTATGTATGTTTGTCTGTGTTTCAAATCATATGAAACCAAAACAACTTTGATTTAAATTTAAATTAGACACGTGCCCAGCAATGGGACTGTACTGAACAGACAACAAATATCAAAAGTTTATCTGTTTAAAAACGCAGATAACACCGCGTGGCAACGTTTGTATACCATATACCATCAATTAAATGTCAGTATGTATATCTTTAGACCAAGATCTGACCATGCGTGTTTTGTATCGATAAAAAAACCCTTTTTTTATCTATCCGATAAACACAATAAAAGATTTGATTAAATTACATACGGTTGTGCAATTTAATCAGGCTTAATTTTGTACTAATTCTCTTAACACTTGCAGTCAATGCCTATGATACTATGTAATTTAATCTAGTCTTTCCCCGTGTCTTATCCCGCTTTTGGAAAATGATAACTTTAAATTTTGACACCTTTTTCATAGTAGATGAATAGTCTCGTCAAGCCATTATTGTGCCACTGCTGGACACGGGTCTTCTCTCAGAGTGAGAGAGTTTAGGTATAGTACACCGTGCTGGCCAAGTGCGAGTTGGTGGACTTCACATACTTCCGAGAACTTTTTTTTTAAAGAACTCGGGTGTGTAGGTTTCCTTTACCGAAAAGCAGGGATAATTAATTTCTAAAGATTGATACTATTGAATGAAAATTGAATTAAAATGTTATCACGAAATACGGATTATGATATATTCTAACTTCTTAAATAAAATTCTGTAGATTTGGCTTTATGCGATTCAGAGAAAGAATCAGACAATTACCTGAAAATTATAGGAATTAATATTTTGTTACAAAATCGTGTCTCTATCGACGAAACTTGTTGTCTAACGTGAAAGTCTAACAAACATACATACATGTTCATAAAATTCTACATTAATAATACTAACTACCTAATTAAAGAGAGTAGCCACTGTTTCATACCATCACGTGGCTAGCGGTTACCGGGGACCCGCGTGGCGGAGCGGTTACCATACCGGTTTGATACGCAGTGGGGTCTGACGCGCAATGGGTCCCGGGTTCGATTCCCGGCCAGACAGGTATCTGAACGATGGGTTTAGATTAATGTCCTGGGTCTGGGTGTTTGTGTATCGTCTTGTGTGTCCATGGTACCCACGGAGAAAATCCTAGTGTGGGTTTATGAGTGTCCATCCATCCATCAGCCTTTGAAAGTCCACTGCTGGACATAGGCCTCCCCTAATCTGCGCCACTTCGACCGGTCCTGGGCCATCTGAATCCAGCGGTTACCCGCCGTCTTCTTCAGGTCATCAGTCCACCTGGTCGGGGGGCGGCCTGCACTCCTTTTGCCCAGACGTGGTCTCCATTCGAGGACTCTTCTACCCCATCGGTTGTCTGTCCTACGAACGATGTGGCCTGCCCATTGCCACTTCAGCTTACTAATTTTGAGAGCTATGTCGGTAACTTTCGTTCTTCTACGGATTTCATTGTTACGAATTCTGTCACGCAGGGAAATACCAAGCATAGCTCTCTCCATAGCTCGCTGAGCGACCTTGAGCTTACGCACGAGGCTCACAGTAAGGGACCACGTCTCGGCGCCATATGTCATCACTGGCAACACACACTGCTCGAACATCTTCGTCTTCAGGCTCTGAGGTATATCGGATGAGAAGATATGGCGCAGTTTGCCGAACGCTGCCCAGCCGAGTTGGATTCTACGAGTGACCTCTTTCTCGAAGTTGGACTTATCCATCTGCACCGCCTGCCCTAGGTAAATGTATTCGTCAACAACTTCGAGGGTGGTGCCGTCAACAACAACCGGTACGGGTGTGACATGGACGTTAGACATGATCTTCGTCTTGTCCATGTTCATCTTAAGACCCACCCGTTGAGAGGCACCAGAGAGGTCGCTGAGCATGGTGTTGAGGTGCTCCATCGACTCCGCCATGATGACTATGTCGTCTGCGAATCGAAGGTGAGTGATATATTCGCCATCGATGTTGATGCCGAATCCTTTCCACTCCATCAGTTTGAACACGTCTTCCAATGCAGCGGTAAACAGTTTCGGAGATAACACATCCCCCTGTCTCACACCGCGCTGCAATTGGATCGGGTTCGTACTTCCGTCGTGTAATCGGATCGACATTGAGGCTGTCTTATATATACACTTCAACACTTCGATGTACCGATAGTCAATCTGGCACCGCTGAAGCGACTCCAACACCGCCCATGTCTCGATAGAATCAAAGGCTTTCTCATAGTCCACATAAGCCACACACAACGGCAGATTGTACTCCTCGGCCTTCTCTATTATCTGCCGCAGTGTGTGTATGTGGTCCATGGTACTAAAGCCTTTTCGGAATCCGGCTTGTTCGGGAGGCTGAAAGTCGTCGAGCCTGCGAGCTATTCGATTATTGATGACCCTCGAAAACACCTTGTAGATGTGGCTCAGAAGCGCGATGGGCCTGTAATTCTTCAGCAAGGATCTGTCGCCTTTTTTGAAGAACAGTATCACCACGCTTCTGCTCCACGCCTCCGGTGCTATACCCTGGCTTATGACGGAATCGAACAACTGTTGGAGCGCTTTTAAAATTGGTCTCCCACCTGCTTTTAGCAATTCAGTTGTGATTCCGTCTTCACCGGGCGCTCGGTTGTTCTTGAGCTGTTTGAGGGCCAATCGGATCTCGTACAGGCTGACGTCCGGGATATCTTCGGTATAGTGTCGGGTTAGCGTGGCTCGCTTGTCGTTGACAGGCGGCAGAGGGCCACGCGAAGCGGTATATAACTGCCCATAGAAGCGCTCAATTTCTCTCAGAACTTCAGGCCTCGCGGCAACTGTGGTGCCTCTATCCGTCTTCAGCTTCGTTAATAAGCTTTGCCCAACACGCAAATCCCTTGCGAAGACCTTGGAGCCCTTGTTTCGCTCAATTTGCTCTTTAATGCGATTTGCATTAAAGAGACGAAGGTCGCGTCGCATCCTGTTAGAGATTTGCGCGTTGAGCCGCCTGAACTTCGACAATGAAGCTGGAGACTGCACACACATTGCCCGCCGTTGTGCCATGAGTTCCAGAGTTTGGACCGACAGTCTTTGAGTACTTCTATTGGAGGGGGTCTCATAGTACTTCGACCCTACCTCATGGGCAGTTTCTACCAACTTGGTGTTTATTTCGTCAACATCAACGCAATTGTCTAGGCATTCCAGGCGATTGCGTAGCTCGAGTTGAAAGTCTTCAGAGCCCTGGATTTGACAAGATCTTGGACGGACTATTGACCTCATAAGGCGGGACCGTTCCAGCTTGATCTTGATATTTAACGTGCCCCTAACCATCCGGTGATCACTTCCGGTCTTGAACCTGTTGATCACAGAGACATCGTTAAATATGTGCCGCTTGTCTGCCAGTATGAAGTCAATCTCGTTTTTGGTAGTACCATCGGGACTCATCCAGGTCCATTTCCTTTGAGGCTTCTTCTTGAAGAAGGAGTTCATCATGTAGAATCCCTCCTTTTCCAAGAAGTTAGCCAGCAAATGGCCTCGATGGTTCCGATTACCAATGCCAAAGGGCCCTACCTTCAACTCATCGCCACATTGAACGCCCAGCTTTGCGTTGAAATCCCCCATCACAACTGTGAAGTACGATTTTGAGGTATGTATGGCTTTGGATATATCCTCATACATAACCTCAACCTCGTCGTCGGAGTGTGTCGATGTCGGCGCATATACCTGTATGACCTTCAACGAGTACCTCTTGGATACTCTGAGTATAAGGTATGCTACCCTGGACGACACACTCTTGATCTCCACGACGTTGTTGACAAGGGACCTGTTGACGAAGAACCCGACACCACCTTGGGACAGATGTTCGCCCTCCCGGTGGTAGAACAAGTTACCAGATTTAAGGATCATCGTGTCCTCCCCCTGTCTTCGGACTTCAGACAATCCTATAATACTCCAGTTTAGCTTGTCTACCTCTTCTTCCAGCTCATATATCTTCTCATCACTTCTCAGAGTCCTGGTGTTATATGTTGCCAGGTGCAGAAGTCGTCGGTTGTGGTAGCTCGATCTCTGCCGGAGATTCTTAGCACCCCCTGCCCCGCCGTAACCGTGACCGCTACCATAGCCAGGAATAGCGGGGCTGCCGGGGACTGGGGGCCGTGGTTTTATTGGAGCTTCCATTAAGGGGTTTTGCCATAGTCACCGCGCTTGGCTGTGCGTGTTGGTGTTATGGTGCGTGGTGTGCGTGGTTATGAGTGTAGAAAGCGTGTTTTTTAATCTTTTATTCTCTTTAGGGGTAGGTTAGTACCTTTTCTTAGGATGAGTGGCTACATTATAAAATGAACCGTAATTGTGTGGTAGAACGAAAGTAGAACTTAGTTTGGACTTTAGTCAGAACTGCAGTGAGTTTCCTTTCGCTTTTATAATACGGACCTATATATAGATAGAATGACTCAGGGTTTGAAGAATAAAGATTGGCTGCGCTATACTAGTCTTTGCACGCGACTTAACGTAGACTTTAAGTTATGCTTGTGTTGCACAATCTATATATATTTTGATACTTATTATTCTATCAATAATCTATATATTAATACGTGAAGCAAACACTTGTGATTCGTTTTTAAGATACTTGCCGCTGGCGGAGGAGTGTAAGTGAGATTACGCACGGTTATAGTTGATGTAGAGAAGGATTGCGCAAAGCTAATATTTTTTTCCAATACTATATAGGACATACCTAAAATCAACTAAAAACACATTACACACACTACCTTGCATTTGATATAAACATATATAATCATAAACGAAATAAAACATTCAATATCTTACTATTAAAGAAAACACATAACGTCAAAAATGACGGATATCTTTCGTCAAAATACCCTAATCCAAATCGCTCAATTCCCCGTTCGAAAAAAATAATTTACAAAAAAAGGTGTCTTAATTCTTTAGGGATATTCGTCCCATATACAGGCCATTTGACAGTCCACGCCCAGTCAGAAAAGCCCTGTACATACAGACATACATTTTATATACACAACTGCAGGTGCGTGCAATACGTTGCGTAACCACATCCGGTCAGTGTGTAATCTCAATAATAACCTGGTTTGTAGCACCCAGTACTGTGTTTAGTCGTCCTTGTAAGGCAAAAATTATATGCTTGTACGTATTGGTTCGGTCTTATAGGTTAGATATGAAAACTTTGCAAATGCTATTATTCTAATTGGGTTTCACAATGCAAGCTGGAGATTTTTTTAATTTGCAATTTCTATTAATTAAGTTTTGTATCTTTCATAGTAGAAGAGCCCGCGTGGCGCAACGCTTACCATACCGGTCTGATACGCAGTGGGTCCCGGGTTCGATTCCCGGCCAGACAGGTATCTGATGAGTTTAGATTCTTGTTCTGGGTCTGGGTGTTTGTGTATTCGTCTTATGTGTGTCCATGACACTCACGACAGAACACAATACTACTGTGGGGCTATGAGTGTAGAAAGCGTTTTAAGTTCCTGTAGTCTTACAATGCTGTTATCTGAAAGAAATCTCTCCAAACTCAACAAATCTCTCCCTATTATTCTCTAAAACACAGCTGATGTAAAGATTTCTATGCTTGGTTAAGCGCGGTGCCTTGATTCAACTTTAAGAAAGGTGCGAAAAGAGCTCTCCTTCACCGCCGGCGATGCATTGGCGACTCCTCTGGTGCTGCGAATGTTCACAGGTGACGGTGACTACTTTCATCAGGTAGTCCGTCTGCCTTATCGTTAGGTTAAAGTAAAAAAAACTTAGTAAAACCAGTATGATTAGACCGGGGAGTTGGTACCTTTCCGTCACATCTATTTCTAGCTTGAACGAGTTCATACGTCTATGTGGATGCCGGTTGACCTAAAGACAATGTAGCTGTAATTAACGTTAGCTAGAACCCTTGTTTGATGTGGAGTTTGTTTAAAGATGGGCAGTAGAGACCACTTGCCATCTGTATACCTTATATTGCGTTGTTTTTTTTTCATATTCGTAGGATTGAAGTAGCCGAGGACTAAGATGGTCGCCTCATATGAAAGTTGCCGGCAACCACACCCTTTCATCGAAACGCAAAAACTGCTTCACGCTAGAAAGAGGTTTGGCGGTGCAACTTCCACAGGCGAACTGCACTGGTTCTACCACCTACAGAAAACCTAGAATATCTCATTTCTGGGCCTTGTCACAGGCTATGGAAACCAACTAATGCTACACATTTTGCTTACTTTAATTATAACTTGACGATGATTACCGCCATCAACAAAATCCCACGAGCACTACTTGTTTTTGTACAAAAAATGCAATTAATACACAAAGCAATTAAAGCAACATTTGAATTTATACCCACTTATTTACTAGGTCAATCTGACGAGATATACACAAAATAGTTTTATCTGGCAATCAGGTAACGAGCAATTATAAACTTAATTAATTAACTGCCTCTGATAAAACGATAACCATTTAACAGGGTTGGCAATGTTATTTCCGTTAAGCGTTTATGAAGGATTTTCGTACGGATGTTAAGAGTAAAAAATACAGGTTAAGATATTTAAATTAGTCGCTTATTTCCGTGACTGCCCGTCCTGGTCAAGTTTACCACGTCATGAGTATTCTATGCAGGGACTAATCAAGAGTCCTGACCGACCTAGGCTAATTATATGAACGCGCCCCCACCACTTCTGTTACGGTCGGCCTAAAAGTAGTATATTAGTTGTGAATTTGTTTACTACTTTGAAAAATTTTAAATGGTTCACACTACCCATTCTCTCGAGGGTCGTACATTGGTTCAACGTAAATAACTTACTTCTTAACGAGAAAAAAACTAAATGCATAAAATTCTCACTGCCCTACGTTAGGCAGGTTGAAACCAATGTACAACTCAATGGAACGGTTTTGGACCTTGTGGAGTCAACTGTCTTCCTAGGCGTTACTTTAGATGCCAAATTGCAATGGGGTCCCCATATTGAAAAATTGTCGGGTAGACTCAGTTCAGCGGTTTATGCTGTAAAAAAAATCAGACATTTCACCGATGTAGAAACAGCTAGAATAGTTTATTTTAGTTACTTTCATAGCATTATGTCATACGGCATACTGCTGTGGGGGTGCTCTTCAGACCTCAATACTGTCTTTATACTGCAGAAGAGGGCTGTACGAGCCATTTATAACCTAAGTCCGAAATGTTCACTAAAAGAATTATTTAAAGAAATAAATATACTTACTGTTGTATCCCAATTTATATACGAAAATTTGATGTATGTTAAGAAAAATATTAATAATTTTGCTAAACATTGTGATACGCATAGCATAAATACAAGGAACAAGCACAATCTCTCTGCACATGTTACTCGTCTTCACAAAATTAATAATTCTTTTATGGGTCAATGTATACGCTTTTATAATAAACTTCCTGTTGAAATCAGAAATTTGTCAATGAATAAGTTCAAAGCATTGATTAAGATTAAACTTTGCCGTAAAGCGTATTATAAAATTTCTGATTACATAGAAGACAAAACAGCTTGGGACTGAGCAATAATATGCATTACTATAATATATTTAATAAATGTCAAAGTGTAGCGTATCTTACCAAACAGGACTCTCTTTTACTGAACTGCAAGGCAAGATACTGGAGCTAACTTTCATTACCATGTAAAAAAAAACATGATTGTAATAATATTAAAAAAATGAATATAAATAAGAAAAAAAGACAAACCCGCTGAGTTTCTTGCCGGATCTTCTCAGTTGAGGTCGTATTCCGATCCGGTGGTAGTTTAAGAAAAAAAAATGTAACTGACAATTTGTAAGTGCCCCCGCAGGCCTATACAAAATAAAGACATTTCATTTCATTTCATTTCATTTCATTTCATTTCATTTCATTTCATTTCATTAGTGATGTGACGAATATTCGAATATAATATAAAATTCGCATGTATTTAGACATTCGCATTCGCAAGAATTGTCCATTAAATCGATTAGCAGTTTGTCGACCAAAAAAAAATTGCCAAACCACCTGCATGCCAGAAAAACACGATATCAGCTCCCCCCCCCCCCCCCCCCCCGATCCTTGCGCCCTTTTTTTTTACACACACCCACTCCTGTCATCACGGTCGGAGCCGTGACGGCAGCAGTGGGTAGTGTCGGACTCGCTGACGCCCAGACAGAACTGACCGTCAAAATACCGACTATATCTAACTACGGCGCTATATTCGTCATTAATGGGGCGCCAGAGGTTCCCTGATCCTTGCGCCCTAGGCTGCAGCCTAGTTGAGTCTGGCATAACCCAGCTGCCGCCCCGGGTGGCTGGGTATCCATGAGGATTACCCACTTAAAAGGCTGCAGCCTAGTTAGCCTAAGGGTTAATCAGGGCCTGATTCTATGAACTATCCGTGTGCTAAATTCCAGTTAAATCCGATGTAGTTTTTACGTAAAAGAGGTACAAACACACATACGTCCTCACAAACTTACGCTTTTAAATATTAATAAGATTATGTGATTAGCGATATCTGCTTTACAGATGATAATGATAAAATGATAATGTAGATTTACTGCAAACCTTTGAATATCACGGACTTTGCGCAGTGGCAATTAAATATCACTTCTCTACTTATATAATTATAATATTATCAATGTGAATGTAAGTTTGTATGTTACGCTTTCGAGCCGATTAAACCGATTATCGTGAAACTTTGTACACATATTCTTAGAGGTATTAGAAAAAACAGAATACTTTATATTTAAAAAATCGGTTGTTTGTAATATCGGTTTACTGACGATAGTTGAACGTGACGTCATAAGAAAATACTGATGGAATGGTAGCATTTTTCAAAAGAAAATTTATTTTTATTTGTTTAATAGATATTTTGTATGGATATAGAGAAGGAAGTAAATGGAAATCACAATGGAATTGATCAAGTTACATTTATTTGTACGCTGTCCATGCGGACGCATCGCTCACTCAAGTTGGAGACAGACAGATCACGAACGCTGCCGAACGCGGATGCCGATTGTGCCTCTTTGTCGCTTGTTCCGCGCTCTCGCTTGCACTTTAAGCCTTAAATGGAACGCCTCACAGCGAGGTAACGCCGCGTGAGTCATGTTTTTTGGCGCGTGCAGCCGGCTCCATCGAATTATAAGACGTTGTCACGTCAAAAATATTAAAAATATATTTAGGAAGACATATTGTTTGTTAAAAATTTAACAATCTAGGCTTCAAAGCGAGTGAAGTCACAGTTAAAATCTAGTATAAGTATAATCATCAATTGCTCGTCGTAGTGGTCGAAATTTAACCGCAATTAAACCCAAACAAAAACTAAACTTGATATCCACCGAAGTGTAACATGAATAGCGCTCTATTTCAATAACATACATAATTTGGAAACCGTTTTATTTACTATTAAGCGTTTCTATGTATTCAGTTCTGAATTATTTTTAAGGTCATTGGAAATAATACACTAATTATAGAGAAAATATAATAATCAACTGTAATCATACTCATAACACGTTTTTGACATAGACATCTGACATTGTGTTTTAAATTGTCAGTAATATTAATAGTGCTTGTTTAATTCGTTTCATTTTACTGATATTATAAGTGCGAGAGTTTGTGAGAATATATTATAACGCTGTAAATTAAGACACCAGAAAAATACTTTTATCCAACATTTTATTCTCAATTCTTTTTCAATAATGACAGCTCTGCCACGTCAATCATCGCACCTCTCCTCTCCGCACCTCACCCCCTCGCCTCACCGCACCTCCTTCATCACCACACCGCACCTCCTTTGTCATCGCACCACGCCGCATTAAAGCAGCTCATCACTGCTGCGTTACAATATGTCTTTGGTGCTGTTCCACACAGAAACTACTTGTCGGATTTCACAGAAATTTGGCACAAAGATTGTTTATAATATAGATTAACACAGGTTTTTCATTAAGTGGTAAATATGGCAGAAGCGGGTAAAGCCACCAGAATACGCTACTTTGTTATATTTGTCGAATTTATTACATAAATACATTTATCTTCACCGCATAAACTCATATTCCTCCGTGTATTACTAATAAACAGTATTACTAATAAAACCGGCCAAGTGCGAGTTGGGCTCGCTCAGTAAGGGTTCCGTACGTATCAATATAAAAATGGCAAAAAGTTACTTGTATGGAAACCCCCCGTAGAAAATCTTTTTACAGTCCCACGGACAATGAGACAACAGAGTCCCGTTTTTACCCTTTGGTACGAAACCCTAAAAAAGAATCAGAAATTTTCGCTTCACATTATACAATTTATATATTAGCCCGGTTCTTTCGAAATGTTAAATTATTATAAATTAAATTAAAGTCTAACTTGCTGAACAAGTAGCCTAGACTACAAGTTTAAGAGCATATTGGGATCTCTGGTATGCGGATTTCCTCGTGTTTTCCTTTACTGACCAAAGTTCACTTTAGCGATAACTTCATCTTGCGTACTTTTTTCCTGTATAACAATATTAATAAAGCGTCGTCCATCCATCTGTCAACCTTGTCTATTGCTACATAGACCACATAGGTATGTTTCTCGTTCATATTTCATTTGAAGCGACTATCTTAGACCTCGGGTGTAGCAACGCAACTTTATTTCACTTTACAAGGTGGTAGAACCAGTGTAGTTCGACCGGGGAAGTACCACCGGCACACCTATTTCTAGCGTGAAGCAGTTCTTGCTTTTCGATAGAAGGGTGTGGTTGCCGGCACACTTTCACATGAGGCGACCATCATAGTCATCGGGATTAGCAACGCATCTGTGATTGACTTCAGATGGAACCCATGTTCTGTATGTAGTTGATTACCATGTCCAGTCCATGGGCGGCAGTGACCACCTACCACGTGGACTGCATGCTCGTTTGCTACTTCAGTCAGATAAAAAAAACTTACCTAGACTGTAGAACCTCCTTGTAATATGAAGTTGCAAGATGTCCATGCTTATTACCACTTACCATCAGTTTGCGAACTCGTTTGCTACTTCAATCTCACAAAAAAGGACGTAGGCGTGCCCAAGTTTATTTCCTTGTCGTATTTTTAGTTTTAAGATACTGGAGCTAGATTTTCCTTATGTTAAAAACAGATTGTAAAAAGATATATTTGTGTGCAAAAGAAAACTAGCTGAGTTTCTTGACGGATTTTATGAGTTGAAGTCGTGTCCCAATCCTTTTGAAGGGTAAAAAAATAGTTTAACTGACAATTTCTGACTCTATTAAATAAACATTCCAAACAGTTCGAAATTTGTGTCAAATTGCATTTGTGATGCTTTTAGCGTATCTAAATAAATATAATTATATTTTTCAAGTGTCTTCCTTGCCTGACATTGTTAAATATGCAGATAGACATACTAATTGGCATGACAAACCTTTATGTAAAATTACATCACTTGGTCTGCTACCGGTAACCGGCCGCTGTTTGACAAGCACTTGGCGTGTTTGTCCATTGTTCTGAGTGGAATTCCTTGTACTGAAGGGCTTCTCTCAGCCACTTCTGTGCGCTGTGTGCTTAGTTATTAAAGCGCGCATGCAATCCGTCTTCAATTCAGTATCATACTGGATACGGGTCTTCTTTAAGAATGATTGGGGTTTAGGCCATAGTCACGGCCCGCGTGGCGCAGCGGTTACCATACCGGTTTGACACGCAGTGGGTCGGGTTCGATTCCCGGCCAGACAGGTATCTGAATGATGAGTTTAGATTCTTGTCCTGGGTCTGGGTGTTTGTGTATTCGTCTTTGTGTGTGTCCATGGCAACCACGACACAGGAGAAAATCCTACTGTGGGGCTATGAGTGTAAAAAGCGTTTCTTTAAGTCAACAGCGCTGGTCAAGTGCGATTTAGACTTCACACAACTTTGAGAACTTTATGATGGTGTGGTGGAACGGTTACCATACCGGTCTGACACGGAATGGGTTCCGGGTTCGATCCCGAGAGTCAGATTTGTGGATGATGAATTTAGGTTCCTTTTCTGGGTCTCTGTATTTGTGTATACGTCTATGTGTGTGTCGAAAGCATTATTTATTTTACGTTACACAAACTTGCGTTCTTCATTGTTCACAAGTGATTTAACAGGAATAACATTTTTTTCCTTGCTTTCTTTTATGTCCCGTGATAAAGATGATAAATACCTATTTCTATCGTGAAGCAGGTTTTTTTCTTTCATAGGAAAGTTATGGTTCCCGGCTCGTTTTTACAGGGAACGACCATCTTAATCCCCTAAAGTAGCAAGGAACTATGATTGACTTTAGACCGAAACCCTGTTCTATCTGAACTGGCTTACAGTTGTCCATGGACAGCTATCATTCGCTATCAGGTGGACTGCATACTACATCAATGTTATACAAAAAGGCGCTGAGAAACTAAGATTAAAAATTATGTTTAATTAATGTAAACATTGTTTGTCAATATTTAAATATTACAATGAAACGAACAATGGCGTTATCGGAAAATCTGTTGCCACCCTTCCAACAATACAATAACGAGGTAACCCTTAATCTTTGTAACCCGGAAAAGTACTTGTAATTGTGTTTTTCTCACCGCCGATGTCAAGGGCATGTGACTTAGTGAAACCTTATATAATTATGTGTTTTGAGGATGTCTCACTCTCGGCGAATATGTTATAAGATGTTTTGAGGTGACAACGTCTTATAATTCGTTTGAGCCGGCAGCACGCACCAAAAAACATGACTCATGCGGCGTTACCTTGCTCTGAGGCGTTCTATTTAAAGCTTGAAGTGCAAGTGACAGCGCAGAACGAGGGACAATGAGGCACAATCGGCCTCCGCGTTTGGCAGCATTCGACATCTGTCTCTCTCCTACTAGTCTGAGCGATGCGTCCAATCCATCAGTATTTTCTTACGACGTTGTCACGTTCAGCTATCGTCAGTAAACCGAATTTACAGACAACGATTTTTTATAAGGGTGAAGTCTCAAACGAGCATGCAGTCCACCTGGTGGTCACAGCCGCCGCGTAGCGTTCGAATGAGATAACTCTCATTCGAACGCTACGCGGCGATTGAGTCAGACGATTGTTAAAATCAACCTTTATATAAATAAATATCAAACAAATACCGTACAAATGAACAGTATTTCATTGATATATTATATTGATTTTTGTTATAGGCGTTTATGTACTTAGATATTTTATTGAGAACGTAAGAAGCGATTTTTTTATACTCGCTCGCATCTACCGGTCAGACAGCTACCCAACCGTCACATAATAAGCTGTTTGCGATATACCGCTGATGCATAATACAATTATTGATAATTACCGTCAGTTTTTGCGAACTCATTCTCTTCGGTAAATGGTGACTTCCTGGGGTGGTTATGATGAGTTGAAGGTGACCTGCACCATGCGAATTTAAGTTAGGCTGTTTATACGCGGTGTTTTTATGTATCTGAATACGATTTATAATATAAGTGAGAGAATAGTAGTTTTAGTCTGTGTAGGAAACATGGGCAAGATTTTGTTTTATTTTATCACACAAGGTTTAGAACAGTCTTTCCCAAAGGCAATAACGCCCTCTTTTGAGCGTTGGAGGAGGGAGGAGGATGTGAGTAAAGGGGGTGACGGGAGATTGGTAACTTTAGCCATTTTTTTTATAATAATGAAGTAGCAAACGAGCATGCAGTCCGCCTGATGGTAAGTGGTCAATGCCGCCCATAGACATCTGTAATCAACTTCACATAGAACATCTGAAGTCAAGACTTCATATTTTAAATTCTCCAAGATTTTGTGACCTTTATTTTTTGGCCGGCAAACTGCAGATCAACGATCGACTTTAAATTGTACAGATTTCGCGACAAACACTGTTCAGTCCTTCCCAAAAAGTGTAACTGAGTTTTAATTTTATTTTGAAAGTCGGGACATATGGCAACGCTTTATTAAATTAAAATTAATTAAATTCCAATCAAGACTGATATTTAAGAAAAGTTTTTTAAGAGAAAAAAATTGAGTGTGCTACAAAATAACTGATTTGTTGTTTGTTTTAAAAATATTTTTATTGTTAATTTATTTAAATTGTAATTGTATGACGAGATTATTTATGTAATGGAAAGAACAGAGAAAATTTGCATAAAATAGGTACGTATTAGTTTGAAGTAACGTGTACATTGACGTTGGCTAAGAATTGACGTGGGTAGGTACGTTTGTCATGACCTTATTTTTGCCCTATAATAGTATTAAGTATTATTTTCAGTTATTTATTCACTATTAGGTAGTTCTGGCGGTTTATTTCTGTTTGAAGTAGCAAACGGACATGCCGTCCAACAGATGGTATGTGGTCACTGCCTATCGCACCTTCACTACATAGTATAAAACAAAGTCGCCAGTGAAGCGACTTTGTCTGTCTTTCCCCATGTATGCTTAGATCTTTAAAACTACGCTGCAGATTTTAATGCAGTTTGTTTTAATAGATAAAGTAATTTTAGAGGAAGGTTTGTATTGTATAATTAATGTATAACATAGTAGAGAAGCACTGATTGTTTTATATTTTTGACTCTTAGGCGGAACGAAGTGCGCCGAGCCAACAAGTTATTCATAAAAATAATCTTCTTTAAATTTTTGATTTGCGACTTTATCACCTAGTTCGTTCGCTTTATGGTATAAACTCCCGAAACATAAATTATGAGTTATTTATTTTTATGAATAAAGGTGCGCTATGGACATGTAAGCAACTTCATGTAGAACATAGGTTCTATCTGATGTCAATCACAGATGCGTCGCTGCTTCCTAGGACTCGAGGGTCGCCTCATATAAAAGTGCGCCTGCAACCACACCCTTCCATCGAAACGCAAGAACTGCTTCCGGCTACAAATGAATTAATGTCCGCCTAAAAGTCAAATATCTAAAATTATCAGTGCATATACATACAACATAGAGCAGTGATAGCCTAATGGTTGAAACTTGCCCTCTCAATCGGGAGGTTCAAACACGGGCACACACCACTGATTTATGTGCGTATTAGAAATTAATTATCACTGCTTTTCGGTGAAGGAAAACATCGTGAGGAAACCTATACACCCGAGAGTTCTTTAAAAAAAGTTCTCGGAGTTGTGTGAAGTCCTCCAATTCGCATTTGGCCAGCGCGATGGACTATGGCCTAAAACTCATTCTGAGAGAAGACCCGTGCACAGCAGTGGGACAATAATGGGTTGTATCCAAATACATAAAAACCTTTCTGTTGAATCTATCTATTAAAAATCTGCTTTAAAATCCGTGGCGTAATTTTAAAGATCTAAGCAAACATAGGAACAGACAGCTTAAATCGACATTGTTTTATACTATGTAGTGATAGAAATGATCGTTGTTTTCTTTAAACGAACTTATATTGTTTTATGAAGGTTACAAACAGCCGCGCCAATATTATTTATATGTATATGGTATAACTAAATACCACTTGATTGGATTCTAAATGAAGATGTGGAAATTATCACGATGTTGCCAGATCGTAAAATAGCGTGTAAAATTATTTTATGGACAATTTTATTTTATAAACGATTTTTTAATACTTCGCTTATTAACTGATAAAAGATTGTTTAGTTAATTTGTGTTTTTTTTAAACTATCTGCGACTCGTGGTTTCGCCCGCGTTTCAATATAAAACGTAACTAAATTGTAAGAACTTTTGATAGAGTTGAGTCATTTTGATGGTTAAATATTAAAGTTACCTGAAGATGGGGCTAAAAATCACTACATAGTACAAAACAAAGTCGCTTCCCACTGTCTGTCTATGTATGATTAGATCTTTAAAACTACGCTACGTATTTTAATGAATTTTTTTAATAGATAGAGTGATTCAAGAGGAAGGTTTTTGAAATGAAACTTCTTTATCGGGGTTGGAAAAAAATTTAGTGTAACATTTTTTCGTTACGCGCCATCTTTTTCCGTTACGCGCCATCTTTTTAACCGACTTCCAAAAAGGAGGAGGTTATCAATTCGTCTGTATTTTTTTTTTTTTTTTTTTTTTTTTTTTATATTTGTTACCTCATTTCTCCGGACTGGGTGAACCGATTTAGATGATTTTTTTTTTATTTGAAAGGTAGTGCGTGTCATAGGGTCCCATTTTTTTTTAGTATTTTTTTGACTAGGGCATCCATAAGAAAAACGCATAAGTCTTAAATTTGCATTTTCAATGTACGCGATAAATGTATGAATAACTCAATATCCCGCCAACCGATTTTGATGATTCTTTTTTTATTAGAAAGGATGTACTCCAGGGGTAGTCTGATAAGAGTTTGATAAGGTTCTAATCATAGGATCTTCAACTTTTTGGAGCAAAATAATAAAATTAGTGATAGTCGGCCGAACCTTAGCTGGAGAAGTCCAATTGAGTAAAATATAGAATAAAATTACTATGTAGGTATTTACTATGAAAAATTTGACCTTCAACTCTTCAATCCTGATGATGCAGGGGTACTGCTAGCCTGAACTATAAAAGTTGGTCGTTTGATGTTTGCGAATATATAATGAAATTGTTAAGCAAATTCATGGGACAAAAATTTGACCTTCAACTCCTCAACCCTGATGATGCAGGGGTACTTAAAGCCAAAACCATAGGAATAAGCCATTTGGTGCTTACGTATATGTTATAAGATTACTGAGCAAAAACATAAGATGAAAAATTTGACCTTCAACTCCTCAACCCTGATGATGGAGGGGTACTTCAATCCTAAACCATAGAAGTTGGCAATTTGGTGCTTACGGTTATGTAAAGAAAATACTAAGCAAAAATATAAAATCAAAAATTTGACCTTCAACTCCTCAACCCTGATGATGAAGGGGTACTTCAATCCTAAACCATAGGAGTTGGCAATTTGGTGCTTACGGTTATGTAAAAATAATACTAAGCAGAGGCACAAAATTAAAATTTTGACCTTCAACTCCTCGACCCTGATGATGAAGGGGTACTTCAATTCTAAACCATAGGAGTTGGCAATATGGTTCTTACGGGTATGTAAAAATAATACCAAACAGAGGCACAAAATTAAAATTTTGACCTTCAACTCCTAAACCCTGATGATGCAGGGTACTGCAAGCCTGAGCCATAGAAGTTAGCCACCTGGTACTAACGTATATGTTATAAGATTACTAAGCAACAATATAAGATGAAAAATTTGACCTTCAACTCCTCAACCCTGATGATGGAGGGGTACTTCCAGAGGGGGCGCCCTGTTTGTATGAATTGTAAAAGTGTTTTATGTTTAATTTTTGTGAATATGTAGATGCACAAAGCAAACTTAGAGGCTTTATTTAAATACAAACATAAAAATATAGTCACTAAAAAGTGTAAAATAAAAACTTTTTAACAAAAAATATCTACCGACTTCCATGTCACAAAAAAGTAAAAAATAATTTAAATATATTTTGGTCTAGAACATACTCAGTACTTAGTACATAGTTCTGAAGTCGGTGCTCATATAGGACGTAGTTACCGTCGTCCAGCGAAATATGTCGAGCACCGACTTCAGGACTATGTACTAAGTACTGAGTATGTTCTAGACCAAAATATATTTAAATTATTTTTTACTTTTTTGTGACATGGAAGTCGGTAGATATTTTTTGTTAAAAAGTTTTTATTCTTATCCCAACCACGCATGATATTAGATAGATTATTATAGATCAGATTATTAGATAAAGTTTAATAAAAGCCTTTTATTAAACTTTATCTAATTTAACTTTATTTAACCAATTTCTGTAAAGTTGCATATAGTAAATTATTTTTTGAAAAATAACGTCATAAAGAAGTTTCACTTCTTACGAGTATACGCTAGTACACGCACACATTTTTTATGTATAGTACGTGTATAATATAGTAAAGAAACACTGATAGTTAAAGATTTTTGACTTTTAGGCGGAACGAAGTTCGCCGGGTCAGCTATTTTATTATAATGCTCTTAATTAAATTAATTACAAAATTACATAATTGTTATTACACAATTAAGTAATTGTGGTTTAATACGAATTCAAACGAACCGACAAATAGTTTGTTAATAGGAAAAGGTAAACCGAATTCGGCCAAATATCCGGTTCGGTAAAAGTTAAACCGGATAGTATTCGGTCATTCGGTAAAACCACTATTCGGTGCATTTCTAGTAATTTATTTACGCCTGTAGGGGTTACAACGCGTCTGAAGCCGACTAAGACTGCAAAGGTTACAGTACATTGCAGACGGTGACATAGCAATTTTAACTTAACTGCCATCTTGCAAGACTTACCAAGGTGTCAGCCGAGGGTTAAACTATTCATATTAAAATAGAAAAATTACACGCCATTTCCTAAGAAGCCGGCAAGGTAATGTCAGGCGGGTCATTGGTAATATACACTGTAATTAGGGTTGCCACTAATCATGCTGATAGTATAAAATGTATGTTTGTCACGCCTTCACGCATAAACTATCGGTCAGATTTCGCTTAAATTGGCCACACACTTAGTTTATGTGATAGACTAAAATATAGAATACTCGATACCGTACATGTATATCAACATGACCGAAATGAGCGAGGTCGCGTGAATAAGTTAGTTCTTTAAAATAAAGTATTGCACGTTATTTGGGATTATTGAGCTATATTATTTATAAGAACAGGAAAGTACGTAAATATACTTCATTTTGCGTGAACTGGTGATTGAAAAAAAAATCTTATAATTTCAAAATCTCAGTCAGATGGATATAATAGTAACTTATGATTTTAGACTAGTATTATCGCGGAATTGATACATTATAATACTTAACGGGTACTCACGATATGCGGTTTATGAATTCTTTTAGAATTCTTTTTACTGATATTTACGGACTTTTTACGGACAAACACGGCCAAACTCGGCCAAAAGTTTGTCCGTGACCACGATCCATGCAACTGGGTCGAAATATCGGGAAAAATAATTCTATAAGAATTCATAAACCGCATATCGTGAGTACCCGTTAAGTATTATAATATAATAGTAACTTGTATTTTACGACAAGTTCCCTTTCGTGTATCGATTTGTATGAACATATCGATGACGGGGACAAACAAAAAGTTTACAAAAATCTTATTAATACTGTAAATTCGAAAGTTTGTTGTGTGTTTTTTACTGTTTGACGCAAAAATTATCGGTCAGATTTTGCTGAAAGAAACACACACATTTAGACCTAGATTAGCACAAATAATACTCATTACCGTGTTAGACCGTGTTTGACTAGTGATAACCTAATGGTTGAAACTTGCCCTCTCAACCGGGAGGTCCGAGGTTCAAACCCAGGCCACTGATTTATGTGCGTATTAGAAATTAATTATCAATGCTTTTCGGCGAAGGATAAAATCGTGAGGAAACCTACACACTCGAGAGTTCTTTATAAAAAAAGTACTCGGAGGTGTGTGAAGTTCACCAATTCGCACTTGGCCAGCGCGATGGACTATGGCCTAAAACTCTCATTCCGAGAGAAGACCCGTGCCCAACAGTGAGACAACAATGGGTAGACGACGACCGTGTTAGACGGAAGCAGTGGAAGTCACGGCCATAAGCTAGTCTACCTTAACCACGCTTGTCTCTGCGTGCAGCACCTTGTAATAAATAATTACTATATAAATATATTTAATTGTTGTAGAACTTGTTTTTCCCTTTTTAATTAATTATATACCTACTTATAGCAGTTAGTTTTTTATTTTTATAATTATTTTCAAAATAAGCCCATTGATTTTTTACCTGTCAATTACCGTATTATAATTAAAGGTATCGTTATTTAACAAATTGCTTACGCATATTAATGTTTCAATTAAGTTAAACAATTATTTTCAAGGTATAACATCACTTGCTATCGAAAAGTACGTAAAATCGTTAAATTAAAAAACGAACGAGTGCGTGTGATATTAAAGGGTTCTGCATGTAAAATTGTTATTTTATAAAATGCGAAAACTATGCATTGCGTATTTGTCAGAGAATTTAAAAAAATATTTTTTCGGTCATCAACATCGAAAAAGAATCCGAGGGAATTTAGAACCTCCTCCTTTTTGAAAGTCGGTTAAGAAATAAGAAAAATTGGTTTGTGCTTTTGTCTAAATGCTCTCAAAAGCAATTTCTTTTAACTCTGAACTGAGTCAAAAAGTGAGAAATTGAGAAATTCTCACTTTTTCGATACTTTGAAGGGATCTCAACTAGGGATTGCAATCCGGCCTTATTTTCAATCCGGCCGGATCCGGCCGCTTTTTTCTCAATCCGATCGGATCCGACCGCATCCGGTCGGATTGATCGAACGGTTAAAACAGTGAAATAAAAGGATCTATTTCGAACGGTAATTATTTTTGTAATATGAAATCTTTGTCAAAATATACAATCACCGGATCCGGTGGAGGTCCGGATCCGGTGGTGAATTGGTACCGGATCCGATTTGTGTGGATTACCGGATCTGGTTTTCCGGATTGCAATCCCTAATCTCAACCCTTTATTAAGGGTATCCACTTGAAGTATCCACTTCAGCCCCTCGTAGATACTAGATAGAAAGTATCTAGGCCCAAGAATTTCTAAAAAAAATGACTTAACCATTTCGACCGCCAGTTTGGCGGCTAACTTCAGTGTCATGCCGGTTCACTATATGATGCGACCATCTCAGTCCTCGAGAGTAGCACATCTGGAACTGAATTTAGATAGAACCGCTGTTCTGTATGTTGCTTACAGATGTCCTTGCGGCTTCCACTAACCATCAGGTGCACTGTAAGCTCAGTATGACAACCGCAAAACCTTTTAAATTAAATTTATTTATTCATGATCACCAACATAATATACACTCAGAAAAAGTAACAATCATAAATACAGAGAAGACAACATGCAAATAAAGAAAGCGAGTAACACAACTGTAGAAGCAATGTTATAATAATAGCAATATATAACTAAAAATATCTATACTAATATTATAAAGCTGAAGAGTTAGTTTGTTTGAACGCGCTAATCTCAGGAACTACTGGTCCGAATTGAAAAATTCTTTCTTTTTTGAATTGACCATTTATCGAGGAAGGCTTTAGGCTTTATAACATCACGCTGCAACAAAATGACGCAGACAAAGTCGTGAGTAACAGCTACAATTTATAAAGCTGAGGAGGTTGTTTGCAAAAATAAATGATGCCCAAAATAACTATTCCACGCGGACGAAGTCGCGAGCACAGCTAGTATCATATAAATGAGGAAAGATCTTGAAATCTTCAACGCAAATCTGTCCACGGTTTGAAGATTTCATTATTGTTTTTCTTGTATCAAATAATTTATATCCTGGGTCATATAATAACGGATATATTTTTTTACCCTTTGCGTTAAACAAGAAGTTAATTATGCCGGTTTAAAGTGATAAAATTAGTTTTTGTAGTCGATTACAGTGACGAGTCCAACCATCCAATTGTCTTTTTAACACGTTTTTCTTAGCTTGGGTTGTATCTGTGTATGTATGCATGTTATGGAATCTTTGTGCTCAATTTTCACCGGTTTCCAGAATTCTGATTAACTAGTCACCCGTCAATGCAACGGTCAAAATTCGACCGTAACTTAAGTTAAAAAACTAAACTTCATGTTGTCCAAAGTAGCACAAATATTTCCCAAATTTAAATAAATTGTAGTTATTTTCAATGACGTTATGTGTTTTCATAGTAAGATATTGAATGTTTTATTTCGTTTATTATGTATGTGTTTGTGTCAATTGTGTTATGTCTTATGCAATATTTGAAAAAATATTAGCATTGCGCAATCCTTCTCTACATCAACTATATCAATAACCGTGCGTAATTTCACACTCCTCCGTCTATGGCAAGTATCTTAAAAACGGATTACAAGTTTTTGCTTCACGTATTAATATATACATATGAAACTCTATATATACATATCAAGGAACGATGACAATGTTCAATTAGATTTTTATTTTCACAATGCTTGTTTTTTAGTTTTTACTAAAATGAATTCGATTCATTGATGGATATCGGACTTCCCTTACAGGAGTTTTTGGTTGATTTTTGAGAACTGACTAAATTTAATATCGATACTTTATTTTTGAAGTGAAACTTCTTTATCGGGGTTGGAAAAAAAATTAGTGTACCTAACATTTTTTCGTTACGCGCCATCTTTTTTTTTTTCGTTACGCGCCACCTTTTTCTTATCCCTACCACGCGTGATATTAGATAGATTATCATAGATTAGATTATTAGATAAAGTTTAATAAAAGCCTTTTATTAAACTTTATCTAATTTAACTTTATTTAACCAATTTCTGTAAAGTTGCATATAGTAAATTATTTATGAAAAATAACGTCATAAAGAAGTTTCACTTCTTACGTGTGTACGTTAGTACACGCACACTTTTTTTTTTCAATTTTGCATTCTGCGGGTGAAACAGCTCTAATTTGAAAATATCGTGGACCGGTGTATCAAAAAGTAATATTTGTTAGGCAACAGGTGCCAATGAGTTTCAGTGACCGTTCAATTCCATGCACATGTAACTTCATAAAAAATGGAATTCCTGCCTAAGTGCTGCAACTGTTTAAATTTAACACAGCAAAAACTACAAATATTCCATCATAATCAAAACAACTTCGAACAACAAAAACTTTGATAAATCTGTGGTTAACGCGATCAATGGATCGATTAAGACGAGCTAAGGGAGTTGTTACATCGCATACGGTAAGCGAGTGAGCGATAGAACGAGTGATTGCTTTTTAGAATCATAAGGCTTGTGTTTGTCCTAAATTAAAGAAAGGTGAATACGCATGCCATAACAATAGAATATATACAGTATATCATATTTCATATACATTATAGTACACGAACAACGACGTAATGTGTTTGTAAATAACATATATACGAGGTTAATGGTTACGCGCTCGTTTTTGTCACGAACGTGCAAGATGTAGAAGGAACTTCCTACTGAGGTATTCACAGTGATTGACATGAAGCTTTTTAGAAAACGTGTGAAGAGCCGGCGCTATATGCCGACTCATGTAGTGTTGCAAATCTCTAGGCGATGGTGACTAATTTCAAATATTAATTAAAATTCAAAATTCAAATCTTTTATTGCCTAAAGATGGGTAAGTACAGAGGTCAATGCTAACATAATGGGTTTGCCAAATTCGACCTGTCAAGGCATGACTACTTTCCATTAAGTAACGCGTCTGCCTTATTGGTAGGTTAGGTGGAAAAAAAAAGGAAAATCTTTTGGTAGTCAATAGAAGCTACTCGTGTTTGTATGTGGCTTTACGCAGGTTTCTGTGCCTCTGAGGGCATCGTTATCATTGAATAACTATCATTGCTATCCAAACCGTCAAATCTTGTTGCAAAGTTTCTCTGCACTTTCTCTATCTTTTGCCATTACTCAGCACCAAAAAATCTTCAATAAGTATTTTTTTTGACAGATAGAATGTTCTCCTATTTTTAAACAATAAATTTTAGGAACATATTACTTCTAAGAGAAGACCGGTGCCTTTTTTTTTATTGTTTTCGAGGGGGAAATTTTCAAAAAGTACCCGACGTCGTGGGAGCGACGCGGGTTATGTGGGATTCTTACCGCACTAAAACCCCCCCGGTGGCCGACCTCGACGCTGCGAAGAGGACTCCGGGAACTCCGATTGACCGCCGCCGGTGTCCTCAGCGTGTGCCCCATCGGGCTCTTCCCTGGTGGGCGTGAACTGCTCACCGCACCTACTGGTTTTTACGGCAGCATGCAACCACACATGCCACCGTCCTTTCCGGGGTCGCTTGGCCGGACGGGTCGAGCTCCCACTCTTCCCGCCCGCAACCCTCGGAAGCCTCTTTTAGTCGCCTCTTACGACAGGCAGAGGGTACCGTAGTCCTATTCTGGTCCCGGAACTACAGGGACAAAGAGAAGAGAAGACCGGTGCCTAGCAGTGAGCCAATAAATGGTTGACGAGACGTGATGGTCGAAAAAAAAAATCATACAAGTTTTTCGATTACGTTTTTCATTTTTTTCTTCCTCCCTATAAAGGAGCTATAGAAGCGCCCAAGGGGCTGACTTGACTGAAATGAAATGTCTTTATTTTGTATAGGCCTACGGGGGCGTTTACAAGTTGTCAGTTACAATATTTTTCTTACACAACCACACGATGGAACCAAGACCTCTATATTTACCCGAATGCGTAATTTATCGTATATCGTCATTCGCTTCCAGTCGTAACACACGAACGGTGCGGGTAATTTAATGGTAATCAACAGGATATTGGTAGATACCCTTTTGTTAGGTTCAGAGAAGAATGTTATTGCACAGATGCTTGAAGAAGTTACAATGCGTTGTATTCGAAGAAATATTTATTTGCTGTTAAGATGTCTAATTGTAGAATATTATAAGATATATATTAGAATATTATAAGTATGAAGTAAGAATTTTTATTATTCTTGCAATACTATTTTGAAGAAAGGTGTTATTTTAGATTATGGTTGTGGATGTCAGTTGTAGCATTTTTTTGTAGTAGGAACTCTTTAACTATTGGTACTACTAAGTTTCTGTAACCAGATACGTTTTCTACTTCTTTATATATGCAAAGTGGGAACTTAAGGGGCCGGTGTTTACCGAACTCAAAATTTCAAATTGTCCAAAAATTTTTCAAAAGAAGTCCTTAAAACAGCCGCCCCGGGCAGCAGCTGGGTTATGCCGGACTCTTATCGGCGAAACCTTCACTGTTTTCTCCTCGCACGGTACGGCTGGAACACGGGCACGCTTTCGCATTCATCCGCGATTCCGCCGGTGCCTGGCCGCTCCCGGAGCCCCCTCCCCAGCATGGAGCAAGAAGCTCTCCTCCAACAGTAAGACGCGCCAGAAATCACAAAGGCGTGCCTTACCTCCAAGGTCCCCATCCGCAGGGCGACGGGCAAGCCGACACTCGCAAAGCCTTCTAAATTTTACAGGCACCTTTCACACCCAGCGGCGGATCCGCTCTTTGGTTCCGCCGCAAACCACCAAACGGCAGCAGAGGACAGGGAGGACGGCAACGACACACCGCATGTCTTCCTCCGCGGCCCAACCGTCAACGCACCTGACGGTACGCCCCCGTTCGGTCGCGGAAGACAAGGTGCACGGCAACGACATAGCGATACACCTCTTCTCCCGCGACCCCTCCTGGCTGCAGAGGCCAGATAACTCCGCCCCTGCAGACCCCTCGGACGCATCCAGAGTTGACCCAGGCCAAGCCCTCTCGGAGCGTCCCCTCCCTGGAATCCCTCTTGGCTTCACCCCGGTGCTCCAACCCACGGTTACTGAGCCCCTGACCACGACAAGGTGAAGATCCCTTCGAGGTAGTTAGGGTAGTTTATGACCTAGATTTACACATAGGATACCTTCCTGTTCTAGATCGAAGCAGCCGAAGCCGCGGGTATAGCCTAACACCACATAATTACAGTCTAGCCTCATATTTATTTCTTGTTCAATTTCCTCGCTCCACTAGTTTTTATGAAGATTATAGTTTTCTGTGAACGTATTTAACTGCCCAGTTTGTCTCAACTGTTGTACAGTTTGTTCAAGAAACGCTAGTCAAACTTACCTGTTTACACGTTTTCTCGCAAACCAATACATGTAACTGTAAGTCAATCTTTGGTTTGTCTGAAGAAATATCTAGGAACTGTAGAAAATAGGTATTTGCTATTTTCTTAGCTCAATAAGGCCATCCATGAGTGTTTTTAGGTTTATATAGGGTTGAGATAGGGATATTGAAGATTTTGTCTATTATACAGGACTAGTTGACTCGGCGAACTTCGTTCCGCTTAAAAGTCAAAAATCTAAAATTGAGTGTTTCTCCTCTATACTCTACATGTTTTATACATAAAAACCTTCCTCTTGAATTACTCTATCTTTAAAAAAACTGTAAAAATTTGTAGCGTACTTTTAAAGATACATATATAGGGACATACAGCGGGAAGCGACTTTGTTTTATACTATGTAGTGAAGATGCTGCCCATCTCCTATGCCCTTAGTATGAGTTGAATACGTTACAAAACAATCAGTTTACTACGTTTATGGGCTCTAAAGATTTCGTCAATTATACAGGAAGAGGCTTCTGCGCATCTCCTGTGCCCTTAGTTTATTATATCTCAAAACTATTATTGTTTATATTTTAATCAATCTTACAGGACTAGCTGACCCGGCGAACTTCGTTCCGTTTTAAAGACAGAAATCTAAAATTATGAAATGAAATGAAACGTCTTTATTTTGTATAGGCCTACAGGGTCACTTACAAATTGTCAGTTACATTTTTTTTCTTACATTAATTACCACCGGATCGGAATACGACCTCAACTGAGAAGATCCGGCAAGAAACTCAGCGGGTTATTTTTTTTCCTATTTATATCCATTTTTTTAATATATATATCGAAGTGAAATTGACGTGAGACATCAGGATGGCTAGGAAGGAGTCTACATTATTTTCTTCATTCTTCATTATTTTCCTTTCTTGAAGATTTCAAGTAAAACACAGCAGTAAACTTCTTCGATTTATTCACAATAGAGGAGGTGTGATCGCTTCGACGGTTAAACAAGAATAATTCTTTCTACCGGCGTTCGCTCGCCTTTTTATAACAATGTTTGGTGGTGTGACAATAATAAATTTATGGAGGGTAAACTAAATTACAATTCTAAAAATCATTAAATGTTGCTAATTCAATAAACAAACAATTTTCGATCTTTGAACTAACTAAAATAATTATTATCGGCGACGTGTTTTTCATAAATACGCGGTGTCGCGCCGACATATAAAATGTCATGAGTGTTTGTCCACTATATTATACAGGTTTCTGGAAGTCACTATACACCTAATACATCATCGATCGACGATAAAATGGATACTATTCAGTGACAATAGATGTCATCAATTACATTTTACAAGTTTCCTGTTGCAGTTAGCGATCTGTAAAGTCAGTTATCGACGATGGTTTAATCATGATTGTCGATAGTCTTTTTGAGCGACAACAATGGCCGATGTCAATCGATTTTGTTGATCCGCGCGGCGGAGCGGTCAACGTGTAGGATTGAAACGCAGTTCTGAGTTTGATTCCCGGCCAGACAGGTATCTAATGAATCGATATTGTTGTTTTGGGAGCGGATGTCTGTGTGTATGTCCATGACACCTGCTACAAAAAAATCTTGTGCATGGTGTAATCGCAGGATATTTATTATAATTATACGACGAGTTATGAGTTTGACGTTCGCTTTATTAATGCCCAGAAAAATGGCGGACACCAATATTTATACCTTCGCATACAATTTTACAGTAAATAGTTTTTAATACAATTTTAAAACAAATCAATTATCTAAATTATTTTTATAAATATCTATAATATTGATTGGGTTTATTAATAGTTTTTTAATGATTATATTTTTATAACATTGTATTGACACATTCGTAATAATTTAATT
The DNA here is from genome assembly GCA_949699795.1 of Spicauda simplicius. Taxonomy (NCBI): domain Eukaryota; kingdom Metazoa; phylum Arthropoda; class Insecta; order Lepidoptera; family Hesperiidae; genus Spicauda; species Spicauda simplicius. The sequence goes on from OX453080.1 coordinate 2,744,685, forward strand.
TATTCTGCTTGTCTGTTGTTTGATTAATATTAGCAAAAATAAATCATTAATTCTAAATGGATTATATAATAAAGTTTAAATTAGTAGAACAATAATCTGCTAATATTGGGTTGCTTAGCGAGGCACCGGAAGTGGCACTTGTAACAATGGTTAAGAGAGCAGAAACTGTATTTTTATTGATTACTATCGCTTTTGGCATTTTAATCGATGGCCATGAAACGAGCGCTTCAAGCGTTATTAGTTATAGCTTAGTGTTATAAACAAATGTGTCTGATTTTAAGTGGAAAGTTACACGAATGTGACTGAGGCTACGAAATTTCGCTTCGAATTGTAGCGTTTCAAAATATTCGCTCGCTAACGCATGCAGCGCCAAGCGATTTTTCTAATTTCTCTGGCCGAACTTTTAGTATGTTCCAACTTCTTAAAAAAATCAGATAGGCGTTAAATCTGAACTTCAACCCGCGTAGAAAAGGCTGAATGGGCCCTTAGGCTATCATTGCTTATGCTCATACATTGACCTATTGCTATGTCACAACATATTAAAACCTGTTACATTTGCAATTAATGGAGTTGATATGAACATAAATATTGTGTATCGACAAAGAATGCGGATTGCTGTAATCGTTAAGCAGTTTATAACTTTCAAGAAGTGTATATTATGTCTATATCTGTACAATCTTTATCACTACATAGTATAAAACAAAGTCGCTTTCCGCTGTCTGTTACTATGTATGCTTAGATCTTTAAAACTACGTTACAGATTTTAATTCAGTTTTTTTTAATAAATAAAGTGATTCAAGAGGAAGGTTTTTATGTACAATTCATGCATAATATAGTGGAGGAACACTGATAATTTTAGATTTTTGGCTTTTACTTTTTAATTACCATTTGAATATATTAGTTGCTGTATTTAAGTTAGAAGACTTTGTGATAATTATGTCAAGCGAATTAATCCCGAGATTTGTTATTCTGCACGAGACCTATAGTCCCGCGTTGCTCACGATTATCACGGTAATGAGATCTCGAGTGTTAATCTAGGTCAAAAACTATCGTCCCTGTGGTTCCGAGATCTGAATAGGGCTACGGTATCATCTGCCTGTCGTAAGTGACGACTAAAAGGGGCTTCCGGGGTTGCGGGCGGCTAGAGTGGGAGCTCGAACGTTTCGGTCAGGCGATCCCGGGAAGGACGGCGGTATGTGTGGTTGCATACCGTCTAGAGGCTAGACAGGGCGGTGGGTCCAGCCGCCCATAAGAGAGGAGCCCGATGGGGCAACGCGCTCAGAGGATTCCGGTTGCGTTCCTTGAATATTGAAATAACGTATTTGAATTAATATTGAAAAAACCTTATTTGACTTTTGCAACCCTAAATGCATCTTTTCAATGGTTTAAATGGGGTTATTGGAAGGGGAGGGGGGCATTTCTCACGGTGCAGTTGTGCTACCAGTATTAAACAAGCATTCAATCATTTAGAAATGTATGCAAATCGAATGTTACAAAAAATACTATGCACATACTACGCTCAGTAATGTACTCAACCAAGCCTACCATAGAGTTCTGTACTTTATGTTCTTTTAACCCGTTTATCAAACATTTAACATGTCAGACGCGTGTCGTCACAGATAAAATCGTATACCTCTAGAGTCTAGACAATGTATACTGTGAATACACTATATGGTAGAACAAGAACGACCCGGCGAACTTCGTCCGCCTAAAAGTCGAAAATCTAAAATGATCTGTGTTCTTCCACTATATTATGCATGTATCATACTCAAAAACCTTCCTCTTGAATTACTTATATGTTAAATAAAAATCTAAACTACATAGGGACAGACAGCGCGAAGCGACTTTGTTTGGTACTACAGTGATGTGAATTCCTCGTGTTAAATACACGGTAAGCACAGAAGTGTATCACTACCTATCCTCAGAATTGATAAATTCTCTTGCACCCACATCAAGTCTGCGAACGGAAACACATTCATAGCGGGACTGCGCCCGGCGACGGAAGCTGACACCCTTGGGATGCTGGAATGTGTACGTCATACAGATACGTACTCGACATATAGATGTTAGGACAAGGTACACGGACAATTGGACACAAATTTGCACGTGGACACAACGCACACACGCGCGCACGTAAACAAATGTTTACGTACACATGCACGCACTTGCGCGCGGACACAACGCACACACACAAGCGTGCACACACACACGCGCACCTAAACACACAAACGTTTACATACACGTAAACATGCGCGCCCACACCCTTTGAAAAATGTTTCTCAATAGGTCAACAGAGTTTTGGTGATAACTGTGATTAAAGATTATAAACCACTGAGGAGTTTTTTCCAAAAACATTATAGGTGTTCCCTTGGGATGCTGGAATGTGTACGTCATAACATACGGACACGTACTCGACACGTAGATGTTAGGACAAGGTACTTGGACACTTGGACACAAATTTGCGTGCGGATACAACGCACACACACAAGCGTGCACACACACGCGCGCACCGAAACAAACGTTTACGTACACATGCATGCACACACTCTTTGAAAAATGTTTCTCAATTAATAGGTCAACGGAGTTTTGAAGATAACTGTGATTAAAGATTATAAACCCCTTAGGAGTTTTTTCCAAAAACATTATTATAGGTGTTCCCTTGGGATGCTGAAATGTGTACGTCATAACATACGGACACGTACTCGACACGTAGATGTTACGACAGGGTACTTGGACAATTGGACACAAATTTGGACGCGCGGACACAACGCACACACACGAATGCGCACTAAAACACAAACGTACACATGCGCGCCCACACTCTCTGAGTGACACTTGTCAAATATTTCTAAATTAATAAGTCAATGGAGTTTTGATAATTAAAGATTATAAACCCCTTAGCCCTCTTACTCACTAGCGGTTAACCGCGCGACTATCCGCTTTTCCAGTTTAATATGAAACCACCCCAAAATTTAAAACCGCCGCGGTTGAAATTTTGGGGCGGTTTTTTTTATACATATTTAATATTTATAATGTATCCGTATGAAAAAAACAAAGTGATAAAACAACTCGAACGAAATTTGTGTAACTTGTTTAATAAACAAAATACGTGTGTATGTTACAACACTTCGTTGTTAGCACCGGAGAATTGTAATTACAGTATTTTCGTAAACGTAAACTGTATAGCGCTCTAAAATAAGAGCGATATAATACGTTATTATAAGAGATTCAGAAACGCAGCAGGGAGGGAGAAATTTGCATAATCCCTTATTTGATTGATTTTTGAATTACTTGTCAATGCAGTATTAATGAGTGTTTTTCGACTCCCGAATCTCATTGCATCTCACCAAGGAGGACCTTGGTGTTTAACAGCTTTTATTTGATACCCATATTGTTACCTTATTAAGAAAACGTCACTTTCACGTCTTTTTCTCTGACTGCAGACGCCATGTTGAAAAATTAAATAACTTATGCCACTCGCTACTAAGTCATTTGAATGATCAATATGTCATTATATGTTACAATCCTGTAAGCCGTTTGGGCCATGGGTGTATAATTTTTATTCTATGGTTTGGGCTGTAGCGCGTTGCCAAATAAATGGGCATAAAAAATAATAAAAAAATAAAAGAAAAAATTAAAAAAAAAACATAAGCTTCCGTACGTAGTCGGGTAAAAAGGTTACACGTTAACAATTTAACCATTTTAATAAATTAATATTCATATCGCATTCACCCATTATTGGCCCACTGCTGGGCACGGGTCTTCTCCCAGAATGAGAGAGTTTAGGCCATAATCCACCGCGCTTGCCAAGTGCGAATTGGTGGACTACACACACCTCCGAGAACTTTTTTTTTTAAGAACTCTCGGGTGTGTAGGTTTCCTCACGATGTTTTCCTTCACCGAAAAGCAGTGATAATTAATTTCTAACACGCACATAAATCATTGGTGCGTGCCTGGGTTTGAACCTCGGACCTCCCGATCGAGAGGGCAAGTTTCAACCATTAGGCTATCACTGCTCATTATATCAATATTCATATAATGCAACGAAACCACAAAAAAATTCAAAACATATACATTCTCAAAATAACGGGGACAGATCTCTATATATTACCGATGGGATACCGTTACGAGGTATTCATTTGCAAATAAAGTGATTTGATATGGTTTTATATTAGACTATCTGACCCGGCGAACTTTGTTCCGCCTAAAAGTCAAAAATTTAAAATTATAAGTGTATTTCCACTATATTATGCATGCATTATACATACAGCCCTTCCTCTTGAACCACTCTATCTATTGAAAAAAGCTGCATTAAAATCCGTAGCGTACTTTTAAAGATCCAAGCATACATAGGGGTATTCCTCCTTTGTGAGATTTTCATCTATTTGAAGTAGCAAACGAGCAAGCAGTCCACCTGATTGTAAGTTGTCACTGCCGCACATGGACATCTGTAAGAATTTCAAATAGAACATGGGTTCTAACTGAAGTCAATCACAGATATGCATTGCCAGTCACGAAGACTATATACTCATATAAAGTGTGCCAGCAACTACACCCTTCCATCGAAACGCAAGAAATGCTTCAAGCTAGAAGTAAGCGTGGCGGTGGTACTTCCCCAGTCGAACTACTCTGGTTCTACCTCCTGCAAATCTAAATGTCTCACAATTAACTGTAACTTCAACATTCTTTAGCACCTATTTCAAGCATAAAGCAGTTCTTGCGTTTCGGTGGGGTGTGGTTGCCGACACACTTTTATATGAAGTGAACATCTTAGTCCTCGGTAATAGCAACAGATTTGTGATTGACTTCCAACAGAACCCTTCTATATGAAGCTGATTACATAAATCAATGGGCGGTAGTAACCACTTACCATCAGGTGGACTGCTTGTAAATAGTAACTAGCAGGGTTACATTACAATAAGGTCTTTTTTTTTTTTTTGTCGAGGGGGACACCTTCAAAAGGTACCCGACGCCGTGGGAGCGACGCAGGGTTATGTGGGATTTTTACCGCACTAAAAAGCGGAGCGAGGAGGGTAGCGGGAGCAAGAACGGCAGCGGGAAACATTAGACTTGTTCCCTTTGCTCTGTTTCTACTCACAACTTTTAAATAACTCTCAAACTACAAATCTCATTGCATCTCACCAAGGAGGACCTTGGTGAGATGCAATAAGATTTGTATTGAGTCTCTCCTCTCCTCCTTAATAATAATAATATCTGATGTAATTAATGGATGTCCCATAAATTCAACTTTTTCAGCTGTAGAGTATGTATTGTATTTTTTATAAAAAAATATTTTTCTTATCTCTTTTGTTTAATCTTATGAACGCCAGAACTTATTTCGACGAAAATATTTTAGAAGATATTTCATCGCTTATTCGTTTTTATAAGTTATTTAAAAGTTGTGAGTAGAAACAGAGCAAAGGGAACAAGTCTAATGTTTCCCGCTGCCGTTCTTGCTCCCGCTACCCTCCTCGCTCCGCTCGTCACCCTACACCTAACCTAAGGCTTACCACTAATAGTCGCTGTCGCTCGTGACAGTTATTATGCCAACCTGTTTGAGCTTGATTGAAGTACCGGTATTTTTAGAACTAGCTTGTATATTAAGACCTTATTGTAGTACCCTGTAGTTTCGGGACCAGAATAGGGCTACGGCATCCCCTGCCTGTCGTAAGAGGCGACTAAAAGGGGCTTCCGGGGTTACGAGCGGCTAGAGTGGGAGCTCGAACCGTTCAGTCAGGTGATCCCGGGAAGGACGGCGGTACGTGTGGTCGCATACCGTCGTAAAGACTAGACGGAGCGGTGGGCCCAGCCGCCCATCTGGGAGGAGCCCGATGGGGCAACGCGCTCAGAGGATTCTGGTTGAAGTCGTTTCGAGATCCCGGAGTCCTCCTTTTTAGCGCCGAGAACGGCCACCGGGGGGGTTTTAGTGCGGTAAAAATCCCACATAACCCTGCGTCGCTCCCACGGCGTCGGGTACCTTTTGAAGGTGTCCCCCTCGACAAAAAAAAAAAAAAGACCTTATTGTAATGTAACCCTGCTAGTTACTATTTACAAGCAGTCCACCTGATGGTAAGTGGTTACTACCGCCCATTGATTTATGTAATCAGCTTCATATAGAAGGGTTCTGTTGGAAGTCAATCACAAATCTGTTGCTATTACCGAGGACTAAGATGTTCACTTCATATAAAAGTGTGTCGGCAACCACACCCCACCGAAACGCAAGAACTGCTTTATGCTTGAAATAGGTGCTAAAGAATGTTGAAGTTACAGTTAATTGTGAGACATTTAGATTTGCAGGAGGTAGAACCAGAGTAGTTCGACTGGGGAAGTACCACCGCCACGCTTACTTCTAGCTTGAAGCATTTCTTGCGTTTCGATGGAAGGGTGTAGTTGCTGGCACACTTTATATGAGTATATAGTCTTCGTGACTGGCAATGCATATCTGTGATTGACTTCAGTTAGAACCCATGTTCTATTTGAAATTCTTACAGATGTCCATGTGCGGCAGTGACAACTTACAATCAGGTGGACTGCTTGCTCGTTTGCTACTTCAAATAGATGAAAATCTCACAAAGGAGGAATACCCCTATGTATGCTTGGATCTTTAAAAGTACGCTACGGATTTTAATGCAGCTTTTTTCAATAGATAGAGTGGTTCAAGAGGAAGGGCTGTATGTATAATGCATGCATAATATAGTGGAAATACACTTATAATTTTAAATTTTTGACTTTTAGGCGGAACAAAGTTCGCCGGGTCAGATAGTCTAATATAAAACCATATCAAATCACTTTATTTGCAAATGAATACCTCGTAACGGTATCCCATCGGTAATATATAGAGATCTGTCCCCGTTATTTTGAGAATGTATATGTTTTGAATTATTTTGTGGTTTCGTTGCATTATATGAATATTGATATAATGAGCAGTGATAGCCTAATGGTTGAAACTTGCCCTCTCGATCGGAAGGTCCGAGGTTCAAACCCAGGCACGCACCAATGATTTATGTGCGTATTAGAAATTAATTATCACTGCTTTTCGGTGAAGGAAAACATCGTGAGGAAACCTACACACCCGAGAGTTCTTAAAAAAAAAAGTTCTCGGAGGTGTGTGAAGTCCACCAATTCGCACTTGGCCAGCGCGGTGGACTATGGCCTAAACTCTCTCATTCTGGGAGAAGACCCGTGCCCAGCAGTGGGCCAATAATGGGTTGATGCGATATGAATATTAATTTATTAAAATGGTTAAATTGTTAACGTGTAACCTTTTTACCCGACTACGTACGGAATCTTATGTTTTTTTTTAATTTTTTCTTTTATTTTTTATTATTTTTTATATCCATTTATTTGGCAACGCGCTACAGCCCAAACCTTAGAATAAGAATTATACATCCATGGCCCAAACGGCTTAAAGGATTGTAACATATAATGACATATTGATCATTCAAATGACTTAGTAGCGAGTGGCTTAAGTTATTTAATTTTTCAATATGGCGTCTGCAGTCAGAGAAAAAGACGTGAAAGTGACGTTTTCTTAATAAGGTAACAATATGGGTATCAAATAAAAGCTGTTAAACAGGTCATTATAAATATGACGGAGGGGGTGGTTCTTTTTCGCTCATCGTATCAGGATAACCTACTGTGGGCTCTGATAGGGAATGTTAGCACGAGAATAAATTGCAGACTTGATTTTAACACGCAGTATATTGCCGAGTTAAACTTGTTACAACCACTGAATTAATCAAACTAAATTAAGTAGGCAAGTAATCGTAGCACTAAGAACGCGGGATGATTTTAGAGTTGTCTAATATCATCGAACGCCACTAGATGGCGCTGGCGTTCCGGTGTTGCCACAATACCGCCATTTCCGACAAATATAATATTTTATATTACTGTTAATTAAACCAATCATTACAAAAAACAAAAAAACCCATTGAGTCGTTTTAAGCGATTCGGAGGGCACAGGACCGGTTGGAGTGGCGCCATTCTGGGGACAGTAGCAGCTATGTCCAGCAGTGGACATCAAAAAGCTGATGCATGGATAAAAGCAGTCGTTTTCAAGGTGGTAGAACCAGTGTAGTTCGACCGGGGAAGTACCACCGCCACACCTATTTCTAGCGTGAAGCATTTCTTGCGTTTCGATAGAAGGGTGTGGTTGCCGGCACACTTTCACATGAGGCGACCATCATAGTCCTCGGGAGTAGCAACGCATCGGTGATTGACTTCAGATAGAACCCATGTTCTGTATGAAGTTGATTACAGATATTCATGGGCGGCAGTGACCACTTACCATCAGGTGGACTGCATGCTCGCTTGCTACTTTAGTCAAATAAAGAAAAAAAATATCACTACATAATATAAAACAAAGGCACTTCCCGATGTCTGTCCCTATGTATGCTTAGACTTTGGAAACTACGCTACCGATCTGAATGCGGTTTTTTTTAATAGATAGAGTGATTCGAGAGGAAGGTTTTTGTTGTATAATACATGCATAATATAGTGGAGGAACACAGCTAATTTTAGAGTTTTGAATCTTAGGCGGAACGAAGTTCGCCGGGTCAACTAGTTTTTTTTTATAGTTTAATAATGTTTCTTGTTACGTTTAACATATGTTAGGCATGTGTAATGAATAATTAGAATCTATAAATAAGTACCTATTATAATATAAAGACTTTTTTGTGAAGTGTAACCGAATAACCTTGATTAAATAAACGCGATATTTGCATTTTATGAAATTAACAAAACTATGTTCCCATTTTAGGATTTTACGGTTAAATTATCGCTTTTAAATTCTCTAGAAGTCTTAATGATAGTTTATAGTATTAACTCGATTGATGACCCGCGTGGCGGAGCGGTTGCCAAACCGGTCTGACATACATTCGGTCCCGGGTTCGATTCCCGGCCAGACAGATATCTGATTGATTAGTTTAGATTCATGTTCTGGGTCTGGGTGTTTGAATACCTACTCGTCTTGTGTCCATGGTACCCACGACACAGGAAAAAAATCTAGTATGGGGCTATGGGTGGAGAAAACGTATTTTTTAAATTTGTAATATAAAGAGTTCGATTCTTGTCGTTCTCAATATATGATCTTATGTACCTACCTACCCTACCCTACCTACCTACTCATAGAGAAGCCATCTTGGCTTGCATATATTGGCAAATATCTAATTGTAACTATTACGTATATAAGAAATACTGTCCTTTCTTGTTTTGGCATCCTGTAAATATGCGGGCATAGTAAATTCCAGTAATTTTAAAGTTGCACCCTAATATTTATCCATATTTTTATGTTAAATCGAGAAAACAAATTATTTTTACAACATTGCGCAGGGACAAACGTTAACTCCCATATCGCGTGAGCGTTCGAAATTCAAACTTGAAATTCATCAAAATGGCGTCGCGTTGCCAACGTTTTCCCGCCATTGTTATTGACATTTGACCGGCGCATGCGCAATGGGTGTCGCGACCTATTACATGGCTCCTCGTTTACATACAATGTAGAAAAACGATTCGGTTCCAACACCGCGGGGTATCAAATTTTAACGTTGGAGAGTTTACTGGATTTATTTTACATAGATTTGTTTTGTAGAATGCTACTTATTCAGTAGCAGCTTAGTATGAAAACTTGCTCCACAGTAGGATATTCTCCTGTGTTGTGGATGCCACGGACACAAAAAGACGAATGCTCATTTTTTTATCTGACTGAAATAGCAAACGAGCATGCAGTCCACCTGATGGTAAGGAGTCACTGCCGCCCATGGACATCTGTAATAAACTTCATACAGAACATGGGTTCAAACTGAAGTCAATCACAGCGTGCTACTCCGAAGGACTATGATGGTCGCCTTATGTGCCGGCAACCACACCCTTCCAGCGAAACGCAAGAAATGCTTCACGCTAGAAATAATAGGAGTGGCGGTGGTTCCCTGGTCGAACTACACTGTTTATACCACCACAAACAACCAGACCCAGAACAAGAATCAAAATTCATCATTCAGATACCTGTCTGACCGGGAAACGAACCCACTGCATGTCAGACTGCGATTACCATAATCGCTATGGTATGGTAAAAATGTAGTCTTTATATAGAACTAGTTGACCCGGCGAACTTCGTTCCGCCTAAAAGTCAAAAATCCAAATGTATCAGTGTTTCTCCACTATATTATGCATGTATTAAACATATAAACTCTTCTCTCCTCTTGAATATTGAAACTTTCCTCTTGAATCACTCTATCTATTAAAAAACACTGCCTTAAAATCCGTAGCGTCGTTTTAAAGATCTAAGCATACATAGGGACAGACAGCGGGAAATGACTTTGTTTATACTATGTAGTGATTGGGGATTGCAATTCGGTCCCATTTTCAATCCGGCCGGATCCGGCTGTTTTTTTATCAATCCGGCCGGATCCGACCGAATCCGGCCGGATGAGTGTAAAAACAAAATAACACGTACCTACTTATTCTCTTCGAACAACTTCATTTTAAAATGTATGTAGTTATTTTTAGTATTTCTTCAAAATTATTATTTTTGATTTGTGTTACCACCACCACCAAACTTCTGCTTGAAAGTTTAGATGCAACTTCTTGCTGGATTTCTAACGGTAATTCTTTCTGTAATGAGAAATCTTTGCCAAGACCGGATCCGGTACCGGTCCGGATCCGTTGGCGAATTGGTACCGAACCGGGTTTGTGTAAATTTGTGCCGGATCCGCCGGATTACCGGATCCGGTTTTTCGGATTGCAATCCCTAGTAGTGATGACTTCGGATAGAACCGAATAAAAAATAAATAAATAAAATTATGTACCTTACAAGATCGTAAGATCGTCATTCGGCTTATATAAACATTATAAACCGAAAGACGGTAATTTAGTGTAAACTTGCAAAAAATCATGATTGAAAATTTCCCTTTTCTCAATTTACTGAGCCATACAAGAAAACATTTTTACATACCATAAATTTTCACAAAACTTAAGTACTTCAAATGAGATATCGCTTTTGCAGAGTAAACCAAAAAAGAGTTTTCTGGTGTAAAGTTGCATTTTTTGAGATAAATTCACAGGCGTACCTCAGTTCCACTTACCTGATGACATATTTCTTAATACACCACTCGCACGTAATATAAATAGGTAATCAGCTTATTATGTCGGACATACCGCTTAGCTCACGCAAACCTGCGGTCAATTTACAAATATGCCATTTAACGATTTCTTCATTCATAAATGAATACCCCACGATATTCTGAGTTACCATCTTATTGTGAAACTTTTCAAATAATCTGAAAGCCATAAATATTTTAGGGCCTGGAAGCCCTAAATATTTAAAAAAAATCTCGATGTACGTGTTAAGTACACGTTGTTTATTTTTGTCTCGTCTTTACTATAAATATGTGATAGAACCAGTGTAGTTCACCCGGGGAAGTACCTACCACCGCAACACCTATTCCTAGCGTGAAGCAGTTCTTGCGTTTCGGTGGAAGGATGTGGTTGCCGGCACACTTATATGAGGCGACCATCTTTGTCCTCGGTAGCAGCGCCTGTGATTGACTTCAGATAGAACCCCATGTTCTGTATGAAGTTGCTTACAGATGTCCATGGGCGGCAGTGACTACTTACCATCATGTACTGCATGCTCGTTTGCTACTCTTATAAAAAAAAAATGTGTGCGTGTACTAGCGTACACTCGTAAGAAGTGAAACTTCTTTATGACGTTATTTTTCAAAAAATAATTTACTATATGCAACTTTACAGAAATTGGTTAAATAAAGTTAAATTAGATAAAGTTTAATAAAAGGCTTTTATTAAACTTCATCTAATAATCTAATCTATAATAATCTATCTAATATCACGCGTGGTAGGGATAAGAAAAAGATGGCGCGTAACGGTAAAACATGGCGCGTAACGAAAAAATGTTACACTAAATTTTTTTCCAACCCCGATAAACAAATTTCACTTCAAGAAAAGACAAAACTTTAAGAAGATACTGGAATATTTTGATAAAGGATATTTCTATTCAGTCCGCTTCAGTCATTGTCATATGTTACAGACTTGTCAGGCTTCTTGTCTTCATTGCTTCAGAACTTTGATTTTTCTCTTATATGTCTATTGATACGCATGATTGCGAGCCATATTATATGTATATACTTATCGGGAAGATTTGATTCCTAGTATCGTATCAAATCGTGGCATTTTGATTCAACAACAACCCGATAGAAATTAAGTTCTACAAACAAAAAAAGAAGAGTAGGTAAATAAAAAAAAGTTGTAAATTAATTCATGTAAAATAAATCTACAAAGTTTGAACGAAATCTGGCCGTTTAAAGTGGGTCAAAATCGCGCCCAAAGAAGTCGGTTACAAACAAACATACAGGTGAAGCTAATAAAAAGCTAATAATATAGGTCGAATTACCTTTTATAGAAAGTCTAAGAAGTATAAAATCAAAAATCAAAAAATCCTTTATTAACAAATGGGTAAATGGTAAGTTTATTATTAACCTGTGGTAGGGGATTCCACTCTTCTCTGTAGTCGCCTACCATACTTACAATTTAGCAGTATAACGTGTAAGAATGTATTGAATCGTATTAAATGAAATGAAATGAAATGTCTTTATTTTATATAGGCCTACGGGGGCACTTACAAATTGTCAGTTACATTTTTTTTTCTTACACTACCACCAGATCGGAATACGACCTCAACTGAGAAGATCCGGTAATGGCAAATGGCAAAATAATAACAATTTTCTAATTAAATTTACGCTACAAAATGCATCCTCGGAAAAATAAAGCTTATCCCGCACTATGCTCCCGTTCAAACACATCTGGCGTTGACACGTCTAAATTGAACGCACCCACGCTTCCAATTTCAAACCGTTGCGCGGCGAATGAGATGTGGCGATATTGGCCAATCAGCGAGCTGGGTGAACAAAGATGGCGGGCTGCGAGATGATTGGCATGCTGAATGTAAACTTAGAATGGAATCGGAGTCCGTACTGGAACATGGCGTTTGATCCAACTCAATAGGTATTAGAGTAGAAGACAGTTATGGTTGCCTGTAAGAAACGTCCGACGGTTAAAAGAGGAATAACAGTTGCAGTACGCCTGTCCGTCTCGCAATCGTCTTCTCTCTTTTTAAACGAAGGACGGTTGGAAGCATGGCTACTCTGCTCTTCCTATCATAACTCTATGGCAGATGTGTCATTCATCTTGTAGAACGTAGTTAAATCAAAATACACAACTCTAAATCTTAGCCTGTTATAACTGTAAAATGGCGTTTGATGCTTAATTATTCCCATTTCACAGTGTTTTTTACACATCCAGTTTCCATTTTTATTCTTTACTAGTTGACCCGGCGAACTTCGTTCCTTCTAGAAGTCAAAAATCTAAAATTATGCATTCATTGTACAAAAAATATTCCTGTTGAGTCAATCTATCTATTATAATAAACTGTATTTGTTTTAATTCAATTCGCTGCATTTAATCCGTAGCGTAGTTTTAAAGACTTAAGCATACATAGGGACAGACAGCGGGAAGCAACTTTGTTTTATACTATGTAGTGATATATAATAAGCAAATGTACAAGTACTTTTTTATTACCTTGTATTTCTATCGTTTCTAGGTTTAGAACCATTGATCTGTATGAAGTTGGTTACAGACTGATGTCTACGGGCGGCATATTCAATCATAGACAAAGCACAATATATAAAAAATAATAAATCGTTAATATATCGGATACTAATATTACAAATCATACTTCATACTAATATTATAAAGGCGAAAGTTTGTGCGTGTGTATGTTTGTTACTTCTTCACGTCTAAACGAATGGAGCGATTTTCATAAAATTTAGTAGGGAGTTAGCTGATACTCTGGATTAACATATAGGCTAGTTTTTACTGTGGAAAAATATCTTATTCCCGCGGGACAATCGATTTTTGTTAACGCCGGCGAAGCTGCTAGTTTATGATAAATGGAATTATATACGAATAATATGTATGCTGATCTTTTGTTTATTTGTTGCAGATCATAGGAGAGAGAGAATATGCTGTCAGGCCTACAAGGAGGCCTTCCGAAGAGCTGCAGACAGGCCAGCCATTAGAAGTAGTGGTGCAACAGGTAATAAGTCTATTGCTACGTTTTGAGTTTTGAATGTTGCCAGAAGTACCTAACAAATATTTTGAAAAATACAAGTCCATGGACCACTCATGACCATGTGTAATACCTTTCCAAAATATCTATTAAATGCGCCAAAACTTGTAATACAGGGTCACTTTTCGGTATTTTTTTCACCGTGGAGTCCGAAGAAAATAGAACGTTATCTTTTGAGAAAAAAAATTGTCATAAAACTTAATTTTATCTTTAATTAACCCAATAAACAACCATAAATAACATGTCTATCGCGAGGACACATTGGTAGCAATCTAGTGAAAATTATGAAAAAGGATATATAATTTTTCGAATTTTGATAAGAATTAGTTAAAAGGTCAATTTTCTTATTAAAACACAAAATAAATTATAACTGCAGGGGTTGAACTTAAGGACCTCCCGTCGAACATTTTTTTGCTGCTGATGGACCCATCTAACCACTTGCGTTTGATCCACGACTTTTTGTCCACCCTGTATATATAATATCTTATGTTCTGGGTTTTCGTGTTTGTGTATTCGTCTGAGTGTCTATGGCACTCACGACACAGTAGAAAGTCCTTTTCTTTTTTTTTTTTTTGTTTTCGTGGGGGAAACCTTCCAAAGGTACCCGACGCCGTGGGAGCGACGCAGGGTTATGTGGGATTTTTACCGCACTAAAACCCCGCCGGTGGCCGTCCTCGGTGCTGAAAAGGAGGAATCCGGGATCTCGAAACGACTTCAACCGGAATCCTCCGAGCGCGCTGCCCCATCGGGCTCCTCCCAGATGGGCGGCTGAGCCCACCGCCGTCCTTCCCGGGATTGCCTGACCGAACGGTTCGAGCTCCCACTCTAGCCGTCTGCAACCCCGGAAGCCCCTTTTAGTCGCCTCTTACGACAGGCAGGGGATACCGTAGCCCTATTCTGACCCCGAGGCTACAGGGACACAGTAGAAAGTCCTAGTGAAGCTATGAGTGTAAAGCGTAATTGTTATTTACTTAAAAGTTATAAGATGAAAACATCTAAAGTCGGCAACCAGAACAGTCTTATCAGTTAAAATCAGATTTTATTTCGCGAAGGTCGCCCTCATGGAAGCAATTAATACCTATATTTACACTTAAATGAAACTGACATGCCTGTCTGTTATTATGAAAACCTTTCTTAAACTTGTTAATTATTTCATCATTGTCAATCCGTTCTGGTCAGAGAGAAAAGGGCTCTATTTATCCTATGGTCAACATCACTGGACAAGTCGTCGTCAACCTATTATTGTCGCGCTGCTGGGCACGGGTCTTCTCTCGGAATGAGAGAGAGCGTGTTGAACTTTTTTTTTTATCTGACTGAAGTAGCAAACGAGCATGCAGTCCACCTGATGGTAAATGGTCACTGCCGCCCATGGACTTCCGTAATCAACTACATACAGAACAGTTTCATCTGAAGTCAATCACAGATGCGTTGCTACTCCCGAGGTCTATGATGGTCGCCTCATATAAAAGCTTGCCGGCAACCACACCCTTCTATTGAAACGCAAGAAATGCTTTGCGCTAGAAATAGGTGTGGCGGTGGTACTTCTCCGGTCGAACTACACTGGTTCTACCACCTGCAAATATCGCCTAAACTCTCATTCTAAGAGAAGACCCGTGCCCAGCAGTGGGCCAATAAGGGGTTGATGTGAGAAAAGTCAAATATCTAAATTTATCAGTGTTCCTCCACCTTAATAAACATGTATTATACATGCAAACCTTCCTTTTGAATCACTCTCTCTGTTAACAATATTGCATTAAAATCCGTAGCGTAGTTTTAAAGATCTAAGAATACAGACAGACATCGCGAAGCGATTTGTTTTATACTATAGTAAAACGGCAGCCACTAAGTGAGGCTTACGTCCAAATTCTTATACTTAATTTTATTTACCTAATTTAGTGTTAAATCTAACTGTGTGTGTGTTTTATTTCAACCAGATAAAAAAATAGTATCTATGGTTCTACTTATGACCACGTTTTCTGTTGACGCGAGGGAAGTCGCAGGCGAAAGGTAGGCTTTAATCATATATTTCATCATACAACCTGTTCCCTTAGTAATTATTTCCTTCTCAAACTAATTATTACATTTAAGTTGTACTAACCTTACGTTCCAACGAATTACAAATTAATTTATTTATCTGCAAAAATCATATTTTACTTGTAATGTCAAAAATTGGTCGTGTCCTACAAGTTTTCCGGCGTTTTATGATCTTATACTGTTGTCATATTGAAAAAAAAAATGCAGTATATATTTGCAAAATGGTTTTGGGATAAACGCGTTTAATGTTTTCTACTCAGAATCAATGATTGATTTGAAGGTGGTAGAACCAGTGTTGAAGGTGGTAGAACCAGTGTAGTTAGACCGGGGAAGTACCACCGGCACACCTATTTCTAGCGTGAAGCATTTCTTGCGTTTCGATGGAAAGGTTGGTTGCCGGCACACTTGAGCATGAGGCGACCATCCTCGGGAGTAGCAACGCATCTGTGATTGACTTCAGATTGAACCTTTATTCTGACTAGCTGATCCGGCGAGCTTTGTTCCGCCTAAAGTCAAAAATCTAAATTTATCACTATTTATTAAAAAAACTGCATTAAAATATGTAGCGTAGTTCTAAAGATGTAAGCATACATAGGGACAGACAGCGGGAAGCGACTTTGTTTTATACTATGTAGTGATGAAGTTGCTTACGGGTGTTCATCGGCGGCAATGACCACTTACCATCAAATGGGCTGCATGCTCATTTGCTCGTTTGTCTGTTCAGTCAAATAAAAAAATAAAATACCCCCCCCCCACCTATAATATAAGATAATATAACAACTCTGACACTCCTAAATATAACCTAACAAATATCTTATTAGTTAGTGTAGTATGAGTATTTATTTTAATTCCCACGGATGTTACATTTTGTTTACAAACATGCTGTCGAGATAACCTTGTAGTTAGCCATATTAGGCGTATAACACTAAACAAGATAATCTTAAAACTCAATTAAAGTCATGAAGCTTATCTGATGGTAAGCTTATCCACATTATCCTTGATATCTGATAAGACTTGTATAAATACGTTAGAATTAACAGCGAATCTTAATAACTTTGCAAGGTGGTAGAGTCTATGTAGTTTTACCTCACCAGGCCTCTTCTTTAGCGCTTTCGCTATAATAAATAAACACCCAGATCCAGAACAAGAATCTTGTCATTGTTCAGAGTAGCATCAATATTTCTCTAATTAAAATAAATTGTAAAAAATTTCAAGTTATTTTAAACGCACCCGTTAAAGGTAAAAAGATTATTAGCTAAGCTGCATTTAAAAGCAATAGCGGGTATTTTGACAAAGACATCTGACATTTTTGACGTTACGTCTTTTCATAGTAAGACATTGAATGTTCTATTTCGTTTATTAAGTAGGTGTTTGTGTCAAATGCAAGGCAGTGAGTGTAATGTGTTTTTAGTCGATTTTATGTATGTTTTATGCATTATTTGAAAAAAATATTAGCATTGCTCAATCCTTCTCTACATCCGACTATAACAGTGCGTAATTTCATACTCCTCCATCTTAAAAACGAATCACAAACTTTTGCTTCACGTATTAATATACAGATAATATTATTAAGGGATTATTAAGCGCAGAGGAAACCGCAGAGCATAACTAGTAGAATAATAAATGATACTAGCATTGACCTACGACCGCGGCTGGCGCCATAAACAGTCTTAATAACTTTACTTGATAATTAAATACCGTCGTGCAGTAATTAACAATCACTTTGTGTTGTTCTATGCATATTAAGTAATGATGAAAGAAACTTTATTCTGTGAAATGAAAATACTACTCATTTTACGGACACCTGACTTGACTATTGCTTTTTGACTTTTAATGGTTTTTAGTGAGGTTGTGGGAAGGCTGTAACTATTTATTTCTAGGTTATAGAACCAGTGTAGTTCGACCGGAGAGGTACCACCGCCACACTTATTTCTAGCGTGAAGCAGTTCTTGCGTTTCGATAGAGTAGTGTGCTTGCCGGCTTCTTAGTCCTCAGGAACGACAACGCATCTATGATTGACTGCAGTTATAACCCGTTTTTCATTTGAAGTTGCTGACAGATGTCCAAGGGTGCCAGTGACCACTTACCATCAGGTGGACTGCATGCTCAGTCCGCTACTACAGTCAGATAAAAAAAATATACGAATACAACAGTTTGAAAGTGGTAGAACCAGTGTAGTTCGACCGGGGAAGTACCACCGCCACACCTATTTCCAACGTGAAGCAGTTTTTGCGTTTCGATGGAAGGGTGTGGTTGCCGGCACACTTTTATATGAGGCGACCATCATAGTCCTCGGAAGTAGCAACGCACCTGTGATTGACTTCAGATAAAACCCATGTTCTAATTGAAGTTGCTTACATATGTTCATGAGCGGCAGTGACCACGTACCATCAGGTGGACTACATGCTCGTTTGCTACTTCAGTCAGATAAAAAAAAATACCGATACAACAGTACTAAGGAAAATAATAAAAAAAACTTCATTTTTTTACTGATTTGGACACAAGTTTAAGTCCCACGGAATTATTAGTAAAGTATATTTTTTTACGTCATTTTATTCTATGCTTAGCATCCGTGGTGAGCAGTGTTGGTTACTAATTGCTGTACAAAGTACAAAGTTCGTAGGTCACTGCATAACAAGCTTGGATTGAGACACACAGTACAAAAACGTAAATTTTATATGAGAGCTAGATAAAAAGGCTTTTTTGGTTTTATCTTTTTATGAATAACTAGTTGACCCGGCGAACTTTCCGCCTAAAAGTACAAATATCTAAAATTATCAGTGTTCCTCTACTATATTATGCAAGTAGGGTTGCCACCCGTACTTTATTATAAAGTATTGTACTTTATTCGGGGAAATTGTACTTTATACTTTAGGAGAAAAATAAAGTACGCGAAAATATTTATTTTGTATATCTGGGATTTAAAAGTTTTGATTATAATCAGTAAACTAAAATTCCTTTAATCACAAGGTTTCCGTAGCTACCTTATTTAGAAAGTAGTAGAACATTTCAATTTGGTGACCTTTTTGTAGAAATATGGGCATCAAGTTACTTTCTACATATTTTTTTTACCTACTATCACCTCACACAGTTCTAAAAGTATCCCAGAGCCAAAAATTAAGTAATAATATAAATAGTACTTTATTTTGAAGCTACGTCCTTTTTTCTTTATACCTTTTGTAGCCAATGTACTTTAATCGTTGAAAAAAAAAGGTGGCAACCCTATATGCAAGTATTATACATAAAAACCTTCCTCTTGAATCACTCTATCTATAAAAAAAATGCATTAAAATCCGTAGTGAAGTTTTTAAGATCTAAGCGTACATAGGGACTGACAGCGGGAAGCGACTTTGTTCTGAACTATGTAGTGACTAGTTAATTTTCTAAGTAATGTTTTTCGACCGTATGGAATCATTGCTCTCCTAAGGCAGCTAGGTTAAATAGTATACCTACTTATTAAATGAGAAGTTAGATAAACTTATGTTATATATATCTGACTGAAGTCGCAAACGAGCATGCAGTCCACCTGATGGTAAGTGGGCACTGCTGCCCATGGACATCTGTAAGCAACTTTATACAGAACATGGGTTCTATCTGAAGTCAATCACAGATGCGTTGCTACTCGCGAGGACTATGATGGTCGCCTCATATAAAAGTGTGCCGACAACCACACCCTTCCATCGAAACGCAAGAAATGCTTCACGCTATAGAAATAGCTGTAGAATTAGGTAAAAGTTGACGTAGACTAGTTATTTTTTTTTCCCACCAATTTTGCCTTCCTGTTCCAACCGGTCAATGCTTACACCATATTCCACTTTGTACTTGTAAGTTAATAAGCTATAATTCGAAGCCTTGATGTATGAAGGTAATTTGGGTCCAGTGTCTCCGAAATCTCGGGCCTCGATCGATTTCGGGAATCGCGGTCGTTACTCTGTGAGTCCATTAAAAACTGTATCAATCTTGTTTCGGGGTAAGGGCGCGTTCACAATATATACTTGACGAGAAAGTTGTTTGAATTATGATTTAAAAAGCTAAAACATTTGTAACTAGGCAAACTAGAACTGAAAGAAAAGGGTGAAAAAAAGTGCGCCATTCGGGGACTACCGGGGTAAACCTATTGCATAGCAGTTTTTATAATTATTTATTTATTTATGCCGTATATCTTCTTTGATCATTATTCAAGTTTTTTTTCTTTGATACTATATATTTTCTCACTGATTTTCCAGCAGCTCGTCTCGATCCGTGCGAGCTTCGTACTGTCGTACCATATACATACACGTTAAGCGAACGCTCGGCTGCGCTACATGGTAGGCGGAGTGGGGGTTAGGTTTTTTCGTTACGGAAATTCTTGATTCGGTCGCCGCGCCCATAGCCCGCAATAAAAGCTTTCCAATAGCTTAAAAATGTAAAAATGAGGGGGTGCTAAAAGTTAATAATTGTGAATGTTGTATTGAAATGTATCGGTAAAAGTTCTAAAAATCAGCTTACACCACACACACACACACACACACACACACACACACACACACACACACACGCACGCACACACACACACACACACACACACATACGACAAAGGGATTTTTCTATACCAAGCTAGTAAAAGCGTGTTAAAAGTATGAAAAACTTGTGTGTGTGTAATCAGATATTCTTAGATGATCTAATTTTTATATGAGGTGGCCATCTTAGTTCTCGGGAGTAACTAATCTGTAATTACTTTCAGATAGAACCTGTGTTTATGTGAAGTTGCTTACAGTCCATTGGCGACAGTAACCACTAACCATCAGGTGGACTGCAGACTCGTTACCATTTTAATATTATAAAAAAGAAGTATTATAGTTTAATTATTAAAGCAAAAACTGGACTGCTTAAAAATTATTGATTTTCTTTCAGTTATACTTATATATACTTATAGTTATAGTTATATACTTATAGTTATATTTCAGTTATATTATATAGGCGCGTTATGAAAATGATGAGAATGAAATTTAAAGATATTTCACACAAAAG
Source organism: Spicauda simplicius (assembly GCA_949699795.1). NCBI lineage: Eukaryota > Metazoa > Arthropoda > Insecta > Lepidoptera > Hesperiidae > Spicauda > Spicauda simplicius. The sequence continues at coordinate 2,765,869 of OX453080.1, forward strand.
CACAGTACGAATTTTTTTTTGTTCTTTCTACTAACTTGAAATAAGGCGAAAGATATTTTTTTAAAAAGATTTTCATCTTGCTACGCTTAAGAAGTATAACTTCTAACGCGTCTACATAAGTACACACACATTTCGTTTTTTTTTTTCAGTTTTTGGTATAGGGGACTGGATAATCTGACGACCTTCTTTTTAAGTCGTGAAACTATACCTAGTTTGATTTCAATTTCAATCGATTTGAAGCATTGCAATTTAATATTCACAAAAAATTCGCACAATTCAATGCGAATATCTAAAAACATGCGATTATTCGCGAATGCAAATGCGAGTTGTCACATCACTAATTGACATACATGCTCGAAAAACATTGTCCTAACGCATGAAAGATGCAACATGAAAAGAAAAAGATAGTAAAAAATCAACCAGCACGACCAAGCCCTTGCGTCCTTTCTTTTTATTCGGCCCCTCATTACCCTGCCGGTTTAACTGTATATGGCAGAACCAGTTAAGGGTTTCGAACGCGGAAATGGGTGCAGGTTGCAATCTCGAAACAACGACCTTTCTCGCTTGGTGTGCAAAAAATTTGGCTTGGTTCATTTATGATGGCTTTATTAAGTCGGTTTATTTAGACTAGTCACCCGTAGCATCGGCCGAAATTCGACCGTAATTTAAATTAAAAATCAAATGTCATCTGACATTCTTGACGTTGTGTCTTTTCATTTTCATTTACTAAGTACATATGTGTTTGTGACAAATGCAAGGCAGTGTGTGTAATGTGTTTTTAGTTGATTTTATGTATGAAAAATGCATTATTTGAAAAAAATATTAACATTCTGCACTCCTTCTCTACGTCCACTATAACCGTGCAAAATTTCATACTAATCCGTCCGCGGCATATTACTTAAAAATCCATCACAAATTTTTGCTTCACGTATTAATATAATAATTACTAGCAGAACCAACGCGAGTTCGTTCGCGCAGACTAGTGTTACAAGTGCCACTTCCGGTGTCTCGCTAAGCAACCCAATATTAGCAGATTATTGTTTTACTGATTTAAACTTTATTATATAATCCATTTAGAATTAATGATTTATTTTCGCTAATATTAATCAAACAACAGACAAGCAGAATAAATTAAATTATTACGAGTGTGTCAATACAATGTTATGAAAATATAATCTTTAAAAAACTATTAATAAACCCAATCAATGTTATAGATAATTTATAAAAATAATTTAGATAATTGATTTGCTTTAAAATTGTATTAAAAACTATTTATTGTAAAATTGTATGCGAAGGTATAAATATTGGTGTCTGCCATTTTTTTAGGCCTTAATAAAGCGAACGTCAAACTCATAACTCGTCGTATAATTACAACTATCCTGCGATTACAATAATGCCATGTATCTATCTATTATATTGATGGTTTTCCCGTTAATAATATCAGTTATGCTGATGATATGGTGTTGCTGAGTCCCTCAATATGTGGATTAAGAAAACTTTTAAGCATTTGCGAAAATTATGCTAAATATCATGGCTTAACATACAACGCTAAAAAAAGCGAAGTCATGGTTTTTGGGGCTAGTGGTAAATATCCAGCCTATGTTCCAATTTTACAAATAAATGAAACAACCCTAAAAAGAGTTAATCAATTTAGATATTTAGGACACATTGTTACCACTCACCTCAAAGACGATGAAGACATTGAAAGAGAACGAAGAGCATTGTCAGTGAGGGTTAACATGTTGGTTCGAAGGTTTGCTCGTTGCTCTTTTAATGTTAAAAAAACCTTATTCAACGCTTACTCGACTTCTTTTTACACGAGCAGCCTTTGGGCCAACTACACCCAAAAAACTTACAATGCTCTTCGTATTCAATTTAATAATGGCTTTAGGATGCTGATGGGGCTACCGAGATACTGTAGTGCATCAGGGATGTTTGCAAAAGCACGTGTCAATTGTTTTTATACTATAATTCGCAAAAAACGCAGCTCTCTGATGCACCGTGTCCGGGAAAGCTCCAACGGTATCCTAAAAATGATCAGTAATCGATTAGATTGTCAGTATATTAATCACTGTATCAGTAAACATATGACAAAATGATGTTAATGTAATGAGTCCAGTTACTTGAATAAATAAAATTATTATTATTATAGGAAGTTAATACATGTTTCACTTAAGATGCACACGCTACATTAAAGCTTTCTGAATACATATTATTTATTATACATTTGAGCACCACTTTGGACATGTCCCTCCCCTCATACGTAATGGGTTTGGTCAATAGTCATAGTCAGCAGTGGGTTGATGCTATTCCGATAGTAGTCCCAAAAAAATTAGTGACGATTGCTTTGTGCAAGGGTACACAGATCATTGTGCGGCGGCGGTGTCGATATTGATATGTTCTCTTTAGAACATTTTTTTGTTCTATTATCAATAAATATCGCAGTGTATGCAAAGAAAAAAAAATGACACTTTGAATCACATTCCCCAAGTTTTAGCAAATACGCCTTATATATTCTAGTAATAAAAATAGCCTATGTTGCTCAAGGATAATGTAGCATTCTAATGGTGAAAGAATTTTTAAAATTGGTTCAGTAGTTTTTAAGTTAATTCATGACGAACATACAAAAATAAAAAGTTTTCCTTTTTATAATATTAGCATAGATATAGATAGGGAAGTATAATTATCTGGTAAGAATGAAAGAGGAATGGGAAATTTGCATTTCGTGGTAGTAGCGAAATTGATTTCGCATTTTGGGAGTTTCTCAAGGAGCGCTTTTTATTTAAAAACCTGTTATTTGGATATTTCTTTTATTTGATTGAAGTAACAAACAAGCATGCAGTTCACCTGATGGTAAGTGGTCACTGCCGCCCGTGGACATCTGTTATCAACTTCATACAGAACATAGGTTCCATATGTAGTCTATCACAGATGCGTTGCTACTCCCGAAGACTATGGTGGTCGCCTTACATGGAAGTGTGCTGGCAACCACACCTTTCCATCGGAACGCAAGAACCGCTGCACGCTAGAAATAGGTGTGGCGGTGGTACCTCCCCGGTCGAGCTACACTGGTTTTACCACCTTCAAATTTGCAAACAAGCACTACAACGCCAATCTTAGAGGAGCCAGGTTCAACTTATACAATGTTTTTTTATGATTCCGTTACCAAAGTCTGTTAGTCCATCGGTCTATCATCAGTCTGCATCTCTAACCGTTCTAGCTAGACAGTTGAAATTGTCACAGACGATATATTGCTGTAACACAATAAAATAAATATTCAGTAGGGGCTCCCATACACAACTTGATTTTTTGATAATGGTACGGAACCCTACGTACGCGTCTGACTCTCACTTGGTCGATTGTTTTATCATTTTGATGAATGAAGTTAAAATAAATATATATGTTTGAGGCTATTAACTACATCGTAATCAGAGCAAGTTTTAAAGTCTAGGCCTTTTTTGGACAAAACTGTGTCTTTAATATAAAATTTAACTGTGCAGTTATTCATGCAAAGCTGTATATGCAAAATAACTGCTCGTTTCAAGTAGAGGATAATTAAAAGTATAGTAATTTGCGCATATTTTATCCAGTTTTCCGGCAATTTATCTCCAGATCCATATATGTAATAAAAACGAAAGTTCTGTGTGTTTGTACATCGCGTGTATTATGTTAAAACAAAATAAGAGAATAGCACCGGTGCGTTCTATTGGAGATCCCGGGGTCGACAGCAAGCGCTGAGGAAGGCCACCGAGGAGGTTTTAGTGGGTAAATATGTCACATAACTCGGAGTCTCTCCCAAAGCTTCCGTCCCTATGAAAGTTTCCTCCCCGTTAACAAAAACAAAAAGGGTAGCCTCGTGTGTCGTGGGCGCCATCGTACGACATACAAAGACGAATACACAAACATCCAGACCTACAACAAGAAACTAAGTTAATTATTCAGATCTATGTATCTGGCTGGGAATCGAACCCAAAACCCACTTCGTGTCAGACCTCTAAGGTAACCGCTCCGCCAAGCGCGTCGTCGATAAGCAAAAATAAAGCCATTTAGGATTTCATTCCTTACTAGTCACTCGTCACAACGGTCGAAATTCGACCGTAATTAAATTAAAAAACTAAACTTCATATTGTCCAAAGTAGCACGAATATTTTTGTGATTTAAATAAATTGTATTAACTTTCAAGTTATTTTGAACGCACACGTTAAAGGTAAAAAGAGGTTTATTAACAAAGCTGCATTTAAACGCAATAGCGGGTATTTTGACAAAGGCATCTGTCACTTTTGACGTTATGTGTTTTCATAGATTGAATGTTCTATTTCTTTTATGTATGTGTTTGCGTCAATCTTTCTCTACACCAACTATAACCGTGCGTAATTTCATACTCCTCCGTCTGCGGCAAGTATCTTAAAATGAATAACAAATTTTTGCTTCACGTATTAATATGTAGAAGATTGAAACGGGTTACTTTGACATAACTGATTTGATTATTTCTTTAACGATTGAACTTTGACCAGTATAATAACTGGAGTAACTGTTCTTAGAAGCAATTACTGAGTGGCCTTCGTACTTACGTATTAGTGACAAAGTTCAGCCCTAGGTATATAATGGTTCTCAATCTTATTTCGTTGACTGTACACTTTGGGAATTTGTTGCTTTTTGGTAATTTTTATTTTTTGTAATAGCTTTCTTACATACGTGTTGGTGACAAAGTTCAACTTCTAGGTATATAGTGCTTCGTATTCCTGTAGTTCCGGGATCAGAATAGGGCTACGGTATCCCCTGCCTGTCGTAAGAGGCGATTAAAAGGGGCTTCCGGGGTTGCGGGCGGTAAGAGTGGGAGCTCCAAACGTCCTGCCAAGCGACCCCGTGTAGAACGACGGCATGTGTGGCCACAAGCTATCGTAAACACCTGGGATGCGCACTGAATACAATACTCACTGGGAAGAGCACGAAGATGGCATCGCGCTCGGAGGACTCCAGCAGCGGTCCGTTGGAGATCCCGGTGTCCTCCATACAGAGCCGAGGATGGCCACTGGAGGAGCTTTAGTGAGGTAAAAATCCCACATAACTCGGCGTTGCTCTCACGGCGTCGGGTACCTTTCGAAGGTTTCCCCTCGATATAAAAAAAAAGGTATATAGTGCTTCTGTCCCTGTAGTTCCGGAACCAGAATAGGGCTACGGTATCCCCTGTCCGTCCTAAGAGGGGATTAAAAGGGGCGTCCGGGGTTACGGGCGGGTAGAGTGGAAGCTTGAACCGTCCGGCCAGGCGACCCCGAGAAGGGCAGTGGCATGTGTGGTCCAATGGCGCCGCAAAGACTAGAAGAGCCAGAAAGGGAAGGGGCATTGCGCTCGAAGGACTCCGGTTATTCCCTTGGAGATCCCGGAGTCCTCCACGCAGCGCTGAGGACGGCTACGGGGGGTTTTAGTGAGGTAAGAATCCCACATAACCCGCGTCGCTCCCACGGCGCCGGGTACATATTGAAGGTTTCCCCCTCGAAAACAAAAAAAAAATATATAGGGCTTCTCAATCTTATATCGTCGACTGTACACTTTGAGAATATGTTATTTTTTTAGTAGTTTTTGTTTTATTATTTTTTTAATGACATTCTTACCTACGTATTAGTGACAAAGTTCAACTTACTATGTATACAATGATTCTCAACCTTCGTCCAATTACACTTTAAGAAACGGTTATTTTTGATTAGGTATTTACATTTTCCTATGAGATTTCAGTATCAAACGTACATATGGTAAGTGCTGTAAGGCAAACTGCCTCCCATGGACATTTGTAAGCAACTTTATATAGAATAAGAGTGCTGTCTAGACCCAATTAAAGATGCGTTGCTAAGATTAAGATGGTCCCGTCATACAAAAGTGAGCTCGCAGCCACACCTTTCCACTTAAACACAATAAATCGGTTGTCTGTAAAGTAGGTTTACTGACGATAGTTGAACGTGACAACTTCATAAGAAAATACTGATGGAATGGTTGCATTATTGTATAGCAGCTGTCCACACGGACGCATCGCTCACTCAAGTAGGATAGAGACAGATGTCGAACGTTGCCGAACGCGGAGGCCAATTGTGCCTCTTTGTCGCTCGTTCCGCGCTCTCGCTTACACTTCAAGCCTTAAATTGAACGCCTCAGAGCGAGGTAACGCCGCATGCGTAATTATTTTTTGGTGCGTGCAGCCGGCTCCATCGAATTAAAAGACGTTATCACGTCAAAAACTTCTTCACTTTAGAAATAGACGTGGCAAAATTTGGAAAAGTGTGTAATTTTTCTACAAATTCATATTTACATTCTGGGTTTAATACCCAGAATGTAAATTTGAATTCGCCCTACACTCTTACCTGGACAGGAATCGAATCATATCATATCATCATAGATCATATCTTTACTTGTCTCACGGAAATACATTGTAATTTCTAAAACTTAAGTTCTGTGGGTATAATAATTAACAAAGACCTTTTATTATGAGCTTAAGTAGCCAGACACCGTGAAAAATCTCGATATTTCGTATACTTTGCATTTTAATTGAAAAAGGGCGTTGCTCCTTCATAAAGAAATGTTTTGAAAGTGGATATAAAACTTTATATTAGTGGAGTTGCATTGAAGACGCTACAAGCTGGTTTTTCACGGATTCCGCATTACCTACCGTTTTCCGTATTCGCGGGTTAAAATATTGTGACCAATTTCTGGTATTCGCGGGTTAAAAAATTGTGACCAATTTCTGGTATTCACGGGTTAAAAAATTGTGACCAATTTCTGGTATACACAGGTAAAAAAATGTGACCAATTTCTGGTATTCGCGGGTTAAAAAATTGTGATCAGTTTCTGGTGTTCGCGGGTTAGAAATTGTGACCAATTGTATTCTTGGTTAAATATTACTTTATTCGAAGATGTGGTACAAGAAAGAGGATTTGGCGTCTTCCTTTTGTGTCAGTTTCACTGCTGGTCGTTCACGGTTTCTGTATTTGCGGCATTTGGGTGGAAAATGAACCTTCCCTGCCCCCTTCTCCCCCTTCCAATAGTTTTTGTACTGTGGAACATTTGTCCAGTGGCACCACCATTATAAAATTCTGTCTTGCACCGCCCTCCTAAACGCGAGTGTATCCCCTTTTTTTTTAAAAGGGGACCCCCTACCCGAATGAAAGAAACGGGATTTGACCTATTTTGAACCTAGAAAAAATGGGTTATTTTTTATTTCTGAAAATCAAGCATCCCGTTGGTGGTCTAAACATTATTTTAGTTTGGGGGCTATATGCTGCAACTTATTGGAATATAAAATCATTTTTTGTCGTCTGTTCGGAAAAATTACGAAAGAAAGGTATTAAATATATAAGAAGTAAAATCATCTTTATATATTTAAATACCCGACCTTCTGTATAATTGCAAAACGTTAATTAATAAGCGCCATTAATTTAATAATAATCCACCAACTTAATAGCTATCGACGAAACAAAATTTAAACTTAATTTCTTACTTGTGACTTAAAAACATTGAAAAAACTATGACGTCTCAGTTACAGTTTGTCGTACTGCGAGCGATAAGCGACATACTGCAGAACGTATTCTCTTACGTAATAAGGGAACGGATGTAGTTAGATTTTAAAATGCATTTTTACAGGAGTAATGTTTTTCGAGCGTATTTGTAGGTACATGTGTGTGTGCCTCAGCGTGCGATATTATCTCTTATCAACCCATTTTTGGCTGGGCACGGATCTTCTCTCAGAATGAGAGAGTTTACGCCATAGTCCGCTGCGCTGGCCAAGTGCGAATTTGTGGACTTCACACCTCCGAGAACTTTTTTTTTAAGATCTCTCTGGTGTGTAGGTTTTCTCACGATCTTTTCCTTCACCGAAAAGCAGTGATAATTAATTTCTAATACGCACATAAATCAGTGGTGCGTGCCTGGGTTTGAAACTCGGACCTCCCGATCGAGAGGGGCAAGTTTCAACCATTAGGCTACCACTGCTCTTCGCGATATTATATATTAATAGACTAATTAAAACTACTTTTATTTGAGGCTACCATTTTAATCTTCTTGCAGAAACAAAAAATATGTAATTGATTTCGGATAGATCCCTTGTTCTATATGAAGTTGCTTACAGATGTCCATTGGCGGAAGTGACCACTTACCCTCAGGTGGACTGCAAACACGTTATCTACTTTACTTACCTTGTCTCGGGTAGGACATATCCTATTCGGATTGCGTTACAATTATCCATAGGAAGGTCAACTGCTAATAATTCTCGTATTAGCAGTTGGACTGCATGCTAGTTTGCCATAAATGAGACATGTAAGTATTATCTACATCTACATATTGTCCTTCAAAAATGGATAATTTATTTAATATGGAACAAAACAAACAATTCTATGTACATATACACAAAATAAATTATTTAAAATAAAAAAAAAAATCTTTAAATCTAAAAAAATAATACAAATTATAAATAAAACAAAGAGTCCATACCGCTGCCTTTTGGGAGAGTCCCAAGAATGCTTGCGGCATTTCCTCGTTGTATGGCCAAACTGATACGTTGGCCAAAATACGCACCAGCCCTTAGGTCTCCTGAAACGTCAACCAGGCGCGAAGACAGTTCTTTGAAAAATCGTCGCGCTTCTGGTCCCCAAGGACCCAGTGTCTCAACCGCAAACGGCACAAATATGTAACCCAAGAGCTGCATATTTGCGCCGCTTAGAAGATTCAGCCGTTTCTGCCGCACTACCTGCGCGCATCGAGGTCAAAGATATATGCGATGGAGCCAGTGTATCAACACAAGTTGCATCCCATATAAGTGACCTCCCCTGTTTCCAAGGAACGAGACGTACCGTCAGGCCTCTTACCATCGTCACGTGCTATACCATTCGGCTTATACAAAATGGATTGCCTAATGTATGTCCTACTGAACACAGCAGATCTTAAATGACTGCTTGTTAGACACGTTTATCGCTCGCAGTGAAACGAATACCTAAATACAACTTTATCCAAACGAAATACAGCAAAAACTAACGAAATACAGTAAAGATAATGTCCATAATGAGTACGTAATGAGGCACCTTAGCATATATCCATATTTATATCACAAATTATGCTGTAACGAATGCTTGGCTTGAGTTGGCAGTTGATTCGAATGTACGAGAAGGTTATACTTATAACTTATTCTGAAAATAACTTTTAAATTATTGATATTCAATATTTAACCTTATGATACTTATAATTTCTAGGTGGTAGAACCAGTATAGTTCGACAGGGGAAGTACCACCGCCACACCTATTTCCAGCGTGAAGCATTTCTTGCGTTTCGATAGAAGGGTGTGGTAGCCGGCATACATTCACATGAGGCGTCCATCTTAGTCCTTGGGAGTAGCAACGCATCTGTGATTGACTTCAGATGGAACCCATGTTCTGTAAGTTGATTACAGATGTCCATGGGCGGCAGTGGTCACTTACCATCAGGTGGACTGCATGTTCGTTTGGTACTTCAGTCAGATAAAAAAAAAACTTGTACGCATCTTCAGATAACATGTAGTAGTTTTGCAGGTGGTAGAATCAGTGTAGTCGGGCCGGGAATAAAGAGAAAATGAGATTAAGAGAAAAAAACTTTTCAAACTCTTTCCCTAAAACCTAAAACTCTTTCTGAGAGAAGCCCTTTGCCCAGCAGTGGGACAATAATGGCTTGACGACAATTACTATAATTTTAAAGTATGTTTTGTTTTATTTTTTAATTTATTGCAGCGACAAAGTCGACTGTTTATGTTTTAATTAAAAGTTTTCCCAATTACATAATGTTACTATACTAAACCACGTGTATGTAACACGTGGTTTAGTATTATTTAATTAGTCATAATTATTTAATTGGCAGATTTATGGCGATTATTAATTAAACATAGCAAATTAGCACCTACCTTTTCGCTGCCGATAGTGTATGCAGTCATTGCAGTCTATTAGTATGTGCAATTATTTTATATTATTTTAGCAAATACAAAATTATGTTGTTTTTATTACACTCAAATTCGGACGTTAATTGGATTGTTAGTTACATACGGGATTTATTCTCAAAATAAATAGGCTATTTGACAATGCGAAAAATTAAGTTTCAATTACTGTTATCAGTATATATTATGAGTTTAAGAATGGTTATTTATTAACATAAGTTGAAAATAATAATTAAATTTATTTAAAAATCCTTCAATAAAAATGCATTTTTTTAAACGTTTGTCACGTGACACAAAATGCCAGGAGCATTTTGTGTCACGTGACAAATTGGACGGGTTTATGATGACGTCACTTGCTTGTAAACTTTCGTTTTTTGTTTACAAAAAATGTATGTGGATGATATGAGCCACAGATGACAATACAGGCGAGTGACGTCACCAACTCGCCATATTGTCAAAGTAGCGTTTTTGCGCGCAATTTAAATACAGAATTTTTAATTTGATATTTTTCAGCAAATATATACCAAAATTAAAAAAAAAAACAACTTTTACTGGGTTACTTAACCTCTACTAGATAATATAAAATGGATTTTAAAAATCTGTCAAATAGCCTATTGTAAGTCACACACACTTATTTCTAGCCTCTACACATATTTCTTCGTCACACTTATTTCAAGCGTGGAGCATTTCTTGAGTACCGGTGCACACCCGTCCACCGGTACCCAAGAATAGTGCTTATAATAGCTGGCTCACTTTTATATGAGACTACCATCTCAGCCCTTAGGAGTAGCAACGCATCTGTGCTTGACCTCAGAATGAACCCATGTTCTACATGAAGTTGCTTACAGAAATCCATGGGCTGTAGTGACCACTTAACACCAAGTGGACTGCATCCTCCATTGCTACTTCAATCGGATAAAAAAAGCTATGTGCTACAAACGATTTAATGTGGTATCGCTCTCTAGCACTACTTCCTGTCTTCCCGTGGGTGTCGTAGGAGGCGAGTGACGGAATCCAAAATACGGTTTTAAATTCAGTAGAATTATTTGTGGTTCAACTCCGGAAGCACCACAGCCACTCCTATGTTTGTCTTATAACAGCGGTGTGTGCTGCGTATTGTGGTCAGAAGAGTGTGGTAAGGGAAACAAACAAACTTATCAGAGGCATTCCGACTTAGTCCACGGGGGTTGCAAGTAGTTCCGCGACCAGAATAGGGCTACGGTACCCTCTGCCTGTCGTAAGAGGCGACTATAGCTTACGGGGTTGATACAGTGGGAGCTCGAATCGTCCGGCCAAGCGACCCCGGGAAGGACGGCGGCATGTGTGGTCGCATGCCGTTGTAAAGACCAGATGGAGCGGTGGGCCCAGCTGGGAGGTGCCCGATGTAGCAACGCGCTTAGAGGATTCCGGTTGCGTTCGGAGAACCTGGAGTCCTCATTGTAGCGCTAAGGACGGCCACCTCTCGAGAACAAAGAATAATTAATTAAATATGTCTTTGAGTAAGAATTCTCCTCGAAATCTCTCTCATTCTGAGAGAAGACTCGTGCCCAGCAGTGGCTCGTGACAGTAATGGGTTGAGGAGACGAGATTAGAATTAAAGATGTCAATGTGCAGCTGTGGCCAATTATTATCAGGTGTACTGCAAGCTCGTTTGTTACTTAAAAAAAAACAGTTAATGTAACTACATTGTTTGTTGTTGTCACCAACTCTCACTTGGCCAGCGCGGTGGACTATGGCTTATAACAATCTCATTCCGAGAGAAGACCCGTGCCCAGCAGTGAGACAACATTGACATATTACAGCGACCTAGTGATACAATTCTTGGATAGAATTTCCTTATTATATTTTCTTTTGATTTTATTTTTACTTATTTTTTTCTTTTTTTTTCAGTTTGATGAATTCGTAAGATCTATACAAGTGGACCCGGATTCAACCCTCTTCAGGCTGGTGACAGACGGACAACCACCACTCAGGTAAATATTGTAAATTTAATTTTATACTTGGCGATTTCAGTATTTTTGTTTAATGTATGCAGAGTATCTATTTATAATATACTAGTTGACCCAGCGAACTTCGTTCCGCCTAAAAGTCAAAAATCTGAAATTATCAGTGTTCTCTACTATGTATAGTCCGGTCAAATTAGACATTCGGTGCTACATAAATTCGCAACAAGCTGAATTTCGGTACAATTGTTCAAAACACGATTATAAACAATAGCTGAAAGTTCCCCATCATTCCCGTGTGTGGAAAAAATTTTATTCAAGGTCAAATGTCAAAAAAATGAGTTTTTCGCGATTTTCAGCAAAACGGTAAGTTTTATCAGAAAAATACCTCAGACTAAAATTGTAGATCATTAAATTATCTATAAAAAATATATCAATACTTTTTCCTCACGAGACACCGTTTCGGAGATATCGCGGATAGTGTGCTTAGCGCGTTTTTTTTAACGTGGTTTCCCAGTAGGCCTACTCCACAAGTTAGTAACTATCCAGTTTAATTGAAACTATCGTAAATAATTGATATTAGCCAGAAAAAAAGCGATGTTGATAAAAAAAAGTACAGACATTTATTAGTCGGAGTCGTAATTTTCGAATTCTTCTCGATTTTCTCCTTGTTCTATTCTTCTTCTAGATTTTCTCCTTGTTCATTTTCTTCTGGTTCAGCCTCGTCTTGGTTGCAAGTAAATTCAGCCAATAACGATGTATCGCAAGTCGGCTCGTTGATGTCGAATTTATCATCAATTGTTGGTGATTCAACATTAGAGCACGACTTCCCCTGGCAACTTGTACACGCCATAGAACAGAATAGACCCACTTTTTTGCAACCACATTTAGCGCTGCATCCCTTTTTGCAGTTGCAAAGAATTGCGTTTAGCAATTTTTCCGGCGCAGCTGGAAGCAAAGTTGGAACTGGTTCCAATTCATTATTTACAAACTTCCAACCCCAGTCCGTTGGGTCTTTCTGACATCCAAGCCACACTTGAACTTGGTAATATACCCGAAGAAGATGTTGATGAGCAGCAGCCGACGTTGGAGGAAGACAAGCTAACTGTACCTGTTTTTTGCTTTTGGTGTTTTTGACGAAACATGAATATACGTGACGTACTCACGTATATTCACGTTATGACAATTGCAACTGTTACAACTTTTTACACCGCGATATCTCCGAAACGGTGTCTCGTGAGGAAAAAGTATTGATATATTTTTTGTAGATAATTTAATGATCTACAATTTTAGTCTGAGGTATTTTTCTGATAAAACTTACCGTTTTGCTGAAAATCACGAAAAACTCATTTTTTTGACATTTGACCTTGAATAATTTTTTTTCCACACACGGGAATAATGGGGAACTTTTAGCTATTGTTTATAATCGTGTTTTAAACAATTGTACCAAAATTCAGCTTGTTGCGAATTTATGTAATTTCACCCTAATTTTTTGGTCTAATTTGACCGGACTAGTATATTTTACATGTATTATACATTAAACCCCTTGAATCTTGAATTAGTCTTATGTATTAAAAAACTATACATAGGGACAGACAGCGAGAAGCGACTTTGTTTTATGCTATGTAGTGATATTATAAAACTCGTTATTTCTAACAAAATATATAACGAAGTGAGTGTGACATCAGGATGGTCGAGGTCAAAAAAATCCACTTAATGAAGTGGCAGCAATAAAATGTGACGTCAGGAAGGCCAGGAGTCTTCATTATTGTCCTTTCTTGAAGATTTCAGTAAAACACAGGAGTAAAGTTCTTCGATTTATTCACACTTGAGGAGGTCCGATCGCTATGATGGTTAAACAAGAATCTTTTTCTACCGGCGTTCGCTCGCCTTTTTATAACAATGTTTGGTGAGGTGACAATAACAAATTTATGGAGGGTAAACTAAATTACAATTTTAAAAATCATTAAATATTGCTAATTCAATAAACAAACAATTTTCGATCTTTAAACTAACTAAAATAATTATTTTCGGCGACATGTTTTTCATAAATACGCGGTGTCGCGCCGACATACAAAATATAATTATTAGCAGCCTGATTATTTGCTTCCTTGTTAGCTTTCGTTTCCTGCAGATTCCTGAAAAATAACACGTAAATATAACATATAAAATAAATACATAACACTAGTTTCCATACACTGAGTTTGCATTTCACGTATAGACATAAGTAAGACAACACATTACAAGTATGTGTATTTGTGCAATGTATTATGTCGCTTATAACGATAGGAAGATTTAACTAATTAACAAAATCGTTAAACTACGGTATAATTATCATGAGATAACCTATAGGGGAGACTGGGGATGGTTGAGTAACTTTTGACATAAGCTCATATATCTTCGAAGTTTTGGGCCAACGTAGAAGAAATTGTAGTTGTAACTGAAAGAATAGCTAAATAGTTTTCTAAATATTTATCATTGTAATATTTTTTTTATCTGACTGAAGTAGCAAACTAGCATGCAGTCCACCTGATGGTAAGTGATCACTGCCGCTCATGAACATCTGTAATCAATTTCATACAGAACATGGATTTCATCTGAAGTCAATTACAGATGCGTTGCTACTCCCGAGGACTATGATGGTCGCCTCATGTGAAAGTGTGCCACACCCTTCTGTCGAAACGCAAGAAATGCTTCACTCTAGAAATAGGTGTGGCGGTGGTACTTCCCCGGTCGAACTACACTGGTCGTACCTGGCAGTGTTTCTTTAAGTGGGTCACGACCTATTTGAGAAACATTGCTCTAAATTATGCATTCTGCACTTTTAAAATGGTTTTGAAGAAACCGAAAGTAGATGGGAGCTTATCGGTTAAGGATTTAAATCCAAACATTGACACCACGACCTCGCACAATGAAATGTATGCTAATACAGGTCACAAGGATACATGAAGTTCCTGGTCAAATGAGGATACGTGAATAAAAATACATTGTGTAGTTTAGTTAAAATATCATTATTTTGGAAGGGAATCATTTCACACGTTTTTCCTTTTTATAGGAGTTTCTGTTGGGGTTAGCGCCCGGACAAACATAGGTCTTAACGTTTTCTTAACATATGCATTCTCCCATATCTCGATTCTTGAAAATAAATTCAGACACAGAGGATTTACAAACTACGTTTAAAAATATTGAAATATCTATTATTAGTTACTAGTTGATCCGGCGAACTTCGTTCCGCCTAAAAGTCTTAAAATCTGAAATTATCAGTTACTCCACTATATTACGCCTTTATTATACATAAAAACCTTCCTCTTGAATCACTCTATTTATTAAAAAAACTGCAGTAAAGTCCGTAGCGTAGTTTTAAAGATTTAAGCTTACATAGGGACAAACAGCGGGAAGCAACTTTGTTTTTGTATTCGTCTGCATTCGTCTTCGTAGCAACGGTGTTTAGTGCTCAACGGGTCTAAAGAAATTTACACTTCCTCATATCCATCCATCCATCAACCCTTTGATGTCCACTGCTGGACATAGGCCTCCCCTAAATGGCGCCACTCCAACCGGTGCTGTGCCCTCTGAATCCAACGGTTTCCCGCTGTCTTCTTCAGGTCATCGGTCCATCTGGTAGGGGGGCGACCTGTACTCCTTTTGCCTAAACGTGGTCGCCACTCGAGGACCTTTCTTCCCCATCGGTTATCGGTCCTTTGGGCGATGTGGCCGGCTCACTGCCACTTCAGCTTGCTGATTTTGAGAGCTATGTCGGTAACCTTCGTCCGTCTACGGGTTTCATCGTTGCGAATCATGTCTCGTAGCATATAATTAAAATAAATAATAATATCAATTATTATAATAAATAAATATTAATAAAATAAATTATTATATTAATACGTGAAGCAAAAATTTGTGACGATTTTTAAGTAATATGCCGCGGACGGATTAGTATGAAATTTTGCACGGTTATAGTGGACGTAGAGAAGGAGTGCAGAATGTTAATATTTTTTTCAAATAATGCATTTTTCATACATAAAATCAACTAAAAACACATTACACACACTGCCTTGCATTTGTCACAAACACATATGTACTTAGTAAATGAAAATGAAAAGACACAACGTCAAGAATGTCAGATGACATTTGATTTTTAATTTAAATTACGGTCGAATTTCGGCCGATGCTACGGGTGACTAGTAATAATAAATGTTAATCTTTCCTCATATCGCTCATCATAAATCAAATCCATGTTCCAGACAATGCCTGCACCCCGAGGCCTGCAGCAAGGACATCAGCCTGCCCAGCTACTACTCCCGTTTCCACGACCTGAGGAAGGAGTACGTCAAGGCCTACACCCTGAGGGCCGTCACCCCGAGGGCGCAGCCCGCGCCCCCGCCCCCAGACAACCCTGGCTCCTTGTTGGACATGCTTAATTGTATCCTTTTGATAAAAATATAGTAATACTTGAAGCATTTCAAAGATTTCAAAAGATTTATTGGAAACACAAACAATATCACAAACTGTACATTCGTAAACAACAATAGTTACAAAACTGTGGAACGTAAAAGTACTCGTATGTTCTAATTATAATTAACAATATTGAAATACAGATTATAGGGTAGATATATTATTCTATTTCTAATTTATAAATGATTACCTACTACAATTAATTACAACATTTCAATTTGTGTGTGCGTATGTGTGTGCGTATGTGTGTGTGTGTTTTTTTATCTGATTGAAGTAGCAAACGAGCATGCAGTCCACCTGATGGTAAGTGGTCACCGCCGCCCATGGACATCTGTAACCAACTTTATATAGAACATGGGTTCTATCTGATGGTCGCCTCTTATAAAAGTGTGCCGACAACCACACCCTTTTATTGAAACGCAAGAAATGCTTCACGCTAGAAGTAGGCCATTTTATTTTTGCATTCCCAGTATGGAATTCCCAGAATGTTTTGTGGGATGAGAATAGAGTTTAGAATTGACTTTAAATTTGAAAATCCTAGTGTGTATGAGATGTAGAGCGGCTATGAGTGTAGAAAGAGTGATTTATTTATTATTCTTTGGTACTCTCCCACTGCTGCGTGTCTTTTCTCAGAATTAGTAAAACTGAGGTCATATTCTTGACACTAGGCGTATAAACATGTAATACCAATGTCATGTTTAATACTAGCTGTGCCCTAAAGTTTCGCTCTTGTTTAACACACACTTTTAAAAAGACCGTGGACACAAATAGAAACGTCTTGACGCGACACTCGCTACTGAAGCACCGCGAAAACTTCTCAGCGGCCTCGTCAATGTGTATGTTTGTGTGAGTGTGCCGTTTTCGAACGTTTGTAGGCAGTTTCCGTACTGTTCTCAATTTTTTTTTATTATTAGACCTTACGATAAGGCTGACGGGCCACTTGATGGAAAGCAGTCACCGTCGCCTATGGATATTTGCAACACCAGAGGAGTCGCCAATGCATCGCACGCTTTGGAGGAACTCTTTACACCTTTCTTGAAGAATCCCATGTCATAGCGCCCCGGGAATACCTCAGGAGGAAGCTCATTCCACATCTTGCACGTCCGCGGCACAACGAGAAAACTCCTACTGTGCTGCCGTGGCATACGTGAAATAACGGGCGAATCCGCCGGACTAATCTAGTGAAACACGATAATTTTCCTATACAGCTTACAGATTTAGGTATCACTCCGTACGCCGGGGATAGTTTTTACGCCGCAGAAGTTAAAGATATGGCCAGCATAATACAGAGGATAATTGCAGATGGTAAGTATTTTACATCATTGGAATAAATTAAAAGTATATAACAACTTTTCAAGGTGCTAGAACAGAGGGTCGACCGGGGAGGTACCACCGCCAAACCTATTTCTTCAGATAGACTCCATAATCTGTATGAAGTTGATCACAGATGTCTATGGCTGGCAGTGACCACTTACCAACAGGTGGCAGTCCACCTGATGGTAAGTGTTCACTGACAATTCGAAAAAGTTCAAATCAATCTTTATTATCGATGCGTTTTGGATTAAATGTGGAGGAGTTGATTAAAAAGATGTATTCCGATATTGTGAATTAGACCACTAAGAATCGTCCCTGTAGCTCCGGGATCAGAACAGGGCTACGGCATCCCCTGCCTGTCGTAAGAGGCGACTAAAAGGGGCTTCCGGGGTTACAGACGGCTAGAGTGGGAGCTCGAACCGTTCGGTCAGGCAATCCCGGGAAGGATGGCGGTATGTGTGGTCGCATACCGTGGTAAAGACTAGATGGAGCGGTGGGCCCAGCCGCCCATCTGGGAGGAGCCCGATGGGGCAACGCGCTCGGAGGGTTCCGGTTGAAGTCGTTTCGAGATCCCGGAGTCCTTTTTAGCGCCGAGGACGGCCACCCTGCTCGTTCAGATGCTTCAGTCAGATAAAAAAAAGAGGATTGGAGTTTAACGTGATGCCGACCAAAGATGCGTTGCTATGGATGACGATATGTAGAGTTATGCCACACTACAATCATCCTTAGCACAGACGAGAACTCTGTCTTTACATTGTACATTACCGAAGTTATATGCATCCCTTACGCACGTATGAATAAATATGCAAATTTTAAAAAATGCCATTTTATTTACTACTCGTTTTCGTAATAAGGGAGATTATTTAATAACAGTCATTTTTAATTGCATCTTTTATTGAAACAAGCTATGAATATTGTGTATAAACTTGAACTTAACTATGTATTAACGTAACTTGTATTTCAGGCTTCCGGCTAGACCTGCCAGAGACCATCGACTTAGTTTTAGAAACTGGAATTTGGTAAGTAACATAAAAACATCAATTATATTATTATTTCTTTTCGTTTCCGCCAGTGTAATTAAATTGATATTATAAATTACTAGCTGAATCTCGCAGGTTCGAAAATCGATTGTCCCGTGGGAATAAGATATTTTCCACAGTAAAAAGTAGCCTATATGTTAATCCAGAGTATCAGCTAACTCCCTACCAAATTTTATGAAAATCGCTCCAGCCGTTTAGACGTGAAGAAGTAACAAACATACACACTCACAAACTTTCGCCTTTACAATATTAGTATGAAGTATGATTTGTTGATATAACTAAATATTTTTTTTAAATAGGTTCGCTACTTTCCCGTTTATAAGCTTTTTTTATATCATTTTTTGTATAACATTGAAGAAGCAAACGAGCATGCAGTCCACCTGATGGTAAGTGGTCACTGCCGCCCATGGACATCTGTAATCAACTTCATACAGAACATGGGTTCCATCTGAAGTCAATCACAGATGCGTTGCCACTCCCGAGGACTAGGATGGTCGCCTCATGTGAAAGTGTACCGGCAACCACACCCTTGTATCGAAACGCAAGAACTGCTTCACGCTAGAAATAGGTGTGGCGGTGGTACTTCCCCGGTCGAACTACACTGGTTCTACCACCTGATCGTGAGTGGTCACTGCCGACCATGGACACGTGTAATCAACTTCATATAGAACATAGATCCATCTGAAGACAATCACAGATGCATTGCCACTCCCGAGGACTAAGATGTTATTCCGAAATGGAAGACTTGAGCCACGTTAGAAATAGGTGTGACGATGGTACCGGTCGAATCATTCTCGTTCCACTTGTCTCGTCAACCCATTATAGTCCCACTGCTGGGCACGCGTCTTCTCTCTCAGAATGAGAGAGTTTAGGGCATAGTCCCCTGGCCAAGTGCGAATTGGTAGAGTTCACACACCTTCGAAAACTTTTTTTAAAGAACTCTCGGGTGTGTAGGTTTTCTCGCGCTGTTTTCTTTCACCGAAAAGAATTGATAACTACATTCTAATAATTTTAGAACAATCACATAATTTTAGAAAAATCAGTGGTGCCTGGGTTTGAACCTCGGACTTTCCGATCGAAAGGGCAAGTTTGAACCATTGGGCTATCACTGCTCTCTCGTTCCACCATCTATAACGAAGTCAGGGGTATTTTTATGAGTAAATTCAATACGCCTGATGTTATCCCACGCGCACTGTAACAATTATGTCAAACAGTGACGAAATAAAGTATAAGTTAAAGGGTTTATACCCTTTATAAAGTTATTTATTGCATATGTATTTGGCCCTAGTGAAAACGGATGTAAGTCTGAATTTGCCAGTTTTTGAAATTATATTTCTTTAGGCGCGTTATGAAAAAAATTATGATAGTGACATTTTAATATTCGTCACCCAAAAGTCACAGTATGAATTTCAGTTCTTTTTTTCGTTTTTTTCTACAAACTTAGAATAAGGCGAAAGATAAAATTTTTAAAAAGATTTTTATCTTGTTACGCCAAAGAATTATAACTTCTAACGCCAGTACATAAGTACACACACTCTTTTTTATATTTTTTATGTGTTTCAAATTAGATCTAAGCTAAACTACTGAATATAATTTATAGGTTTCAGTATACTAATAGATACAGTCACTATGTTGAGGTAACTGTTAAGGTGAGCATTCACGTTACAACGGTCGCACGAACTACGGTCGATGAATACTGCAACGGACCTGCGACATGACCTTGGTCGTACGTTCGATCGTGAATGACTTGGTCCTAAGAGTCCGTCTTAGGACCAAGTCATTCACGATCGAACTTGTCGCATACGACCGTAGTTCGTGCGACACTCCGTGCGACCGTTGACCTTTAGTGTTTCCTTTATTATTTTACTTCTCTTACATTTTAACCGACTTCCAAAAGGGTGGTTCTCAACACCTGCCACAAATGTTCCACCCACCCCGGGTTGATTGTTAGAAAATGCCATCAGGCATTAAGCTTGCCCTATTGTAACTTTTGTAAAGGTGCAATAAATTCATAAATAAATAACCTGAAATAAATTCATAAATTTTAATATCTATAACCTAATTACTTTTGACTGGGTGAACCGATTTAGATATTATAACGCAGGCAAAATATTGCGGTTTTGCATATTATAAACAATAGACGTTTACGTCATTTGTAAAGACGGCCAGAAATATGTAGGTTATATCTATAGTAGGCAAAAATATAATGTATTTATAATTGTATTGAAACATCTCAAGTGCTTATAGACAGATTGGGGCGCATGCCTTTTAGTATATTTATACGTTGTAGTAATATAATTTTTTTTTTAAGTATTCTACAGTTACTCTTATAATGTCTACTGGACAAAAATCTTTTCTTATTGTTAGAATAACAAAAACGGATTACAAATCATCACGTTTTACGAATTTGATATAGACATCAAATAACTATGAGAATTTTAAAATGACATTCATATATGTCAATACTTAATTAACATTTCTTTAAGTAAATAATAATAAAAACACAAATTCTCATTCATATTTTTATGCAATAGCATAGCTTTTATTGCAGATTTTAAACGAGGTGACCGAATCAAGAAATTCCGTAACGAAAAAATCCTAACACCCCACACTCCGCCGAACATGTAGCGCGGTCAAGCGTTCGCTTAATGCGTGTATATAGTACGACAATATGAAGCTCCCACAGATTGAAACGAGCTACTCGGATATTGGAGGAATATGTAAGCAGCTGTTTGTGAGAAAGTATATAGTATCAAAGAAAAAATTGAACTTATATCAAATTGCATTGGTTGATAAGAAATGCTATGGAATAGCTTTACCGCGGCAGTCCCCGACTGCCGTACGTTATTTTTGTTCTGTGTCGTTACAACACAAAGATGAATATACTTACGTCGAGACTCAGAACAGAACACATAATAAAAATTGGAATATCTGTATATAATTTAGAATATTTGTATAGAAAAATCTGGCCGAGAATCGAACCCGGATCCGCAAGCCCGGTCACCGTGTCACGTTCGTCATCTATGAATCAATTTACTGAAACGTATTTTAGTTACCATTGTCGTGTTATGAGACTGGACGCCATTGATAAGCAAAACGCGGTGTCATTGCTAGTCATAGGTGACGTGGATTTGTATAATTTGTGAGGGTCTGTACACACTGCGGTTTAATGCGGTGTAAATTAAATTTTCATTACCATATAAAAAAAAACATGATTGTAATAATATTCCAAAAAAAATGGATATAAATAAGAACAAAAGACAAACCCGCTGAGTTTCTTGCCGGATCTTCTCAGTTGAGGTCGTATTCCGATCCGGTGGTAGTGTAAGAAAAAAATGTAACTGACAATTTGTAAGTGCCCCCGTAGGCCTATACAAAATAAAGACATTTCATTTCATTTCAATGTTCGTCGACACGCGCTTTATTAATTTCTTTTTTGTGATATTTAATGTCTTTAATAATCTGCTTATTAATTTTATCATAGTGATAATTAACAAGTAATTATTAGGAAAAAAAATCAAAATACATACATTACATACATTATTTACATGCATTCGAAAAACGTTACGTTCCTTGTAGCAATATAATTTGCAAATTTAAATAGTATTATTTTACACTATTTTTTTTTTTATTTTTTTTCATCATTTTAATAAGTTAAGTTGTTGTTTGTTGCGATATCAAAAATTAGCAAAATATTAAATAAAATTAACGAAATTTATATTATTAATTATTTTCAGTTCCCCAAACTTTTTTTAAACAATGGATACGGGTTACTGTCATTTTAATTGTATGTCATACATACAATTATAGTGTGTATGGATACTATGTATAGTGTGTATAGACCCTCACTAAGTTTTTACTCGCATATTTCAAAACGTCTTTTGTTTAACTACCATATCAAATAAGTCAAGAGAATGATACAAGAAGCCATAATAACTTAAAAGTTATCATAATTATCGTATGCCAAAGAATTTCACATGTGACCGCTAATTGAGCGGTGTTAAAGCAAATGAAGTTTGGTTTGTTTTGTGTGTGTGCGCGACTGTAAGTGTGTGTGTGTGGGAGAGAGAGAGAGAGACAGAAAAAAGCGAAAAAGAGGGATTGAAGTATATGCCCGCTCGCGTTCATGCGTGAGGATGTGTTGATATGAATGACTGTGATTGTGTGTGTTTCTCTCTGCGTGTGTGTGTTGTGTTGTGTTTTTTTTATAAGATTGAAGTAGCAAACGAGCATGCACTCCACCTCATGGTAAGTGGTCACTGCCCATGGACATCTGTAAGCAACTTTATACAGAACATGGGTTCTGCCTGAAGTCAATCACAGATGCGTTGTTACTCCCGAGGACTATCATGGTCGCCTCAAACAAAATTGTGCCGGCAACCACACCCTTCCATCGAAACGCAAAAACTGCTTCACGCTAGAAATAGGTGTGGCGGTGCTTCCCCGGGCGAACTACACTGGTTCTACCACCTATAAATTATGTGTGCGTGCGTTTTTGTGCGTGTGGGTATGTGTATGAAAAAGAGGTGTGTATGATGGACTGAGAGTGTGTGTGCGCGTGCGTACATATAAATACTAAATATATTAAAATTGCCAAGTAAATGCACACACATAATTTATATACATACGCTCGGAAAACATTATGTCCCTTCTAACGCAGTCGAACTAAGAAATGAAATGTCTTTATTTTGCATAGGCCTTCGGGGGCCCTTACAAATTGTCCGTTACATATATATTTTTTTACACTACCACCGGATCGGAACACGACCTCAACTGAGAAGATCCGGCAAGAAACTCAGTGGGTTTGTCAATTTTCTTTGTATATCTTTTTTTATTTGCCATCTTGTTTTTACATGGGTAACAAAAGTTAGCTCCAGTGTCCTGCCCTAAGACCTGCATAAGACACTAAGTTCTAAGGGCACGGTATGAGAGTTCATAACAGAGGACGCGTCATACAAACCGATCTCCATCACGTTCTCAGCTTATGTGTCCTATCGTTACTAAGTCACAGACGTAATAAGCTATCTGAAGAGATTAAAGTGTTTACTGTGATCCATTTGACCCCTGAACTTCACCGAGGACGTGCGGATATATTTAGTAGCGCTATTTGCTTATATAGCGTGCGTGTTAGAAATTAATTATCATTACTTTACGGCGTAACCAATCGTCGGCGTCCACCAATTCGCACTTGGCCAGCGCGGTGGACTATGGCCTAAACTCTCTCATTCTGGGAGAAGACCCGTGCCCAGCAGTGGGCTAATAATGGGTTGATGCGACGACTTTACGGCGTAAGGAAACATCGTGAGGTAACCACACACCTGAGTGTTCTTTAAAACGAAAAGTTCTCAACGGTGTAAGGTTTTTTTTTTATTGTTCTCGAGGGTACAAAAGGTACCCGACGCCGTGGGTGCGACGCAGGGTTATGTGGAATTTTTATCGTACTAAAATCCGTAGCATTATTTAAAAGATCTAAGCATACATAGGGACAGACAGCGGGAAACGACTTTGTTTTATACTATGTAGTGATAATCAGAGGGAAGGAGGGTCAAGGCGTCGATCCGATTTGCACTTGGCCGGTTTTTTTACACCATCCTGTTCTTAACAATGAGAATAAAAGTCAGCTTCAGTATTTTGCCTCACATTTAACTAAACAAGATGCTTGTTTAGCAAGACTTTCATAGCTTACTTTCGAAAAAAATGAGAGAAGACCCCTACCACTAAAACCCCCCCGGTGGCCGTTCTCGGCGCTAAAAAGGAGGACTCCGGGATCTCGAAACGACTTCAACCGGAATCCTCCGAGCGCGTTGCCCCATCGGACTCCTCCCAGATGGGCGGCTAGGCCCACCGCTCCGTCTAGTCTTTACGACGGTATGCGACCACACGTACCGCCGTGTATCGGACGGTTCCCGGGATCACCTGACTGAACGGTTCGAGCTCCCACTCTAGCCGCTCGTAACCCCGGAAGCCCCTTTTAGTCGCCTCTTACGACAGGCAGGGGATACCGTAGCCCTATTCTGGTCCCGGAATTACAGGGTGCGGCTTGTACAGCTTACGCTACACTTTAACAATTGTTATTAGAGATGCGCCGAATATTCGGTTGTTATTCGGCGTATTCGGCATCATTTTCACTATTTGGCCGAATTATTCGGTTTTGGTGCCGAATATATTCGGATCGACTATTCCTACTTTCTTGGCTACACGTCACGGTATAGAATTAAAAGACAAAACCTTTTACGTAAGTTTTATCTATAAGTTAAAGAAATCTTATGAAGAGTGTGTTTAATAAAGCCAATATTTTAAAACAATTAAAGTTCAAATCAACATTTTTGAAACCTCAATCAAATTCTCATTTTGTCTATACATATTTCATTTTTAGAAATAAATGTTGATATAACAACATTTATTTCTAAAAATCAAATAAAAATTTTAGACACTAAACCTCAAATCAACAATTATTTTTATGAACATACTTTCGACGTTGTATCTTATTAAGAAATTGTAAATCGAATAATTCGGCCGAATATTCGGTTCGGTAAAAGTTAAAGCTAATAATATTCGGTACTTGGTTATTCGGTGAAACCACTATTCGGCGCATCTCTAATTGTTATAAACCAAATTAAAGGTACAATAATTATTTTATCAAAGAGTATTGTTTCTTGAACTGTCGTAGGTTTTTGTGAAACGTAAACACATCCGGCCCTAATTCATTTGCGTAGGCACAATCAAAACAAAAGACTCAGCTGGAATACGACCCTTTAGGCGCCCAGCACGCTAATATGACCCTTATGTAATCGGAATAAGGGAGGTATTACCATTTGACGTGATTCATATCGATCTAAAGCCAGCTACACACGTCCATTTATTTATTAACTAGGTTGTTCCTGCGGTTTTGCCCGATTTGGTCACGTCTACAACGGTAATGGGTATCTTATGTGGTAATGTAGGTCATAAACTGTGTGTTTGCCAAATTTCAGCGAAGTCTGAACGCTAGTTTGTGCGTGTGTGTGTGTGTGTGTGCGTGTATTGTATTATTATTATAAATGCGAAAGTTGTGTCTTTGTTACTCGAAACACACAACTTTCGCATTTATAATATTAATAAGAAAAGTTTTGAAGGTGGTAGAACCAGTGTAGTTCGACCAGGGAAGTATCACCGCCACACCTATTTCTAGCGTGAAGCATTTTTTGCGTTTCAATGGAAGGGTGTGGTTGCCGGCACACTTTTATATGAGGCGACCATCACCATTTCCTACTTCAGTCAGATAAAAAAAAAGTTTATCAAAGGTTTGTATAAGAGAAACGAACATTTCACGCCAAATACGGAACATACCTCATATGCATTATTGTTACGAATATACACTGTTTTCGCTATATCTTTGAGTGAACTAACACTTCCGTGCTTGCGCAAGTTACATCCATTGGACTTCCGCACCTCTATGATCTTAATAAAAATATCCAACGTTGAAAATAACACACTCTTGCGAGATCACTAGAATTTCTCAAATCTTGAGTTTTTTGTTGTTTGAGAGAGTTGAGAAACAAAAATGTTATGGCAATTTGTCTATGTGTCCTATTCACAAATAAACTGATTTGCGAAGATTCTCAAATGTTTAGGAAATATATCAACATACTTGTAGACTGCGCTTTCCTATTTTTTTTTCTTGAGAGGGAAACCTTTAAAAGGTATGTTGTCTGGGAACGACGCCGGATGATGTGGGATTCTTACTTACTAATGATGGTCGTCCTCAGCGCTGAGAGGAGGACTCCGGGATATCTCCAATGGGACCTAACCGAATTCCTCTAAACAAGCTGCCCTGTTGACTTCACTCACATAGTCGTAGAGTCCACCTCACCGCCGGGTGCTTACAACGGTGTATGAACACACTTCCTTCCCGGGGTCGCCTGATTGAACGGTTCAAAATCCCAGTCTAACCGCTCGCGACCCCGGAAGCCCCTTTTAGTCCTCTCTTACGACAGTCAGGGGACACCGTCCTATTCTGATCCTGGAACTACAGGGACGCGGCGCCGTTAACGGCGGCCTCAGCGTCTCCTTCTTCAGGCGGGTTTGTTCAGCGCGCTCTCTGGCCCTTTCGGGATCTTTCCTCGTTGACACAAGCAGGGGCTACCTAGTTAACCTAGTTCATTTTCCCCCGGAACTACAGAGATAAGGCTGTACTTTCCTACTAGTTGTTTTCCTTCTCAGGCATATTTTTCAAAATTACAAAAAGTAATTGTTTTTTAGCTTGTGCAAGATTAACTTGCGCAAAGTAACGTGTGCGGCCAGCGTAAGTCGCACCGGCGCAGGCGCATGTCGAACTTAGCGTCGCGTCACATTCTTAGCCCGACCGCCGCCGCGCACGGTCGTGCCTCACAACAATAGTTCATAATTCGACACGTTTCGCCTTATCGTTTTTTATGTTTTGGAACGTACTTGAAACGGTAACGGCAGTGCGGGATTGTTAAGTGTTTGTTGTGTGATAAATTAAATACTTTCGGGACTCGAGCTTTATCGGCCCTCGACAACCTAAGATAAGGAGGTGAGTTACTGATAGCTTTAGATAATTAGTTCGCCTTAGTTATTCTTGGATTGGTCGTATGGAAAAACACGGTATTTGCTTCGATTTGATACAAGCATCGGCTAGTGTTTACACTATTAATCGATTTGCCGGATTATCGTTCTTGATTGGTTGACGTTCAGCTTCTGTGAAGTGATTTTTACCCCGCTACGTCAGAGCTGGTCATCGTTTTTCAAGCCTATGTATGTGTACATTTCTTGGGTACGCGGTACCGCACAAACGGCTTGACGAATTATAACATATGACATGACCTTTCCTTTTAGAGATGGATGTAACTTTTGGGATTAGACTTTAAAAGACCACATTTTTTTATCTGACTGAAGTAGCAAACGAGCATGCAGTCCACCTGATGGTAAGTGGTCACTGCCGCTCATGGACATCTGTAATCAACTTCATATTGAACATGGTTTCTATCTGAAGTCAATCACAGATGCGTTGCTACTCCCGAGGACTATGATGATCGCCTCATATAGTGTGCCGGCAACCACACCCTTCCATCGAAACGCAGCAAATGCTTCACGCTAGAAATAGGTGTGGCGGTGGTACTTCCCCGGTCGAAATACGCTGGTTTTACCACCTTCAAATTCAATTTTAGTTGTTGTAATATCAGAGATTAGTTCTATGTTCTGGTTTGAAGGGCAAAGCTTCTTATTCGAAGCCTTCATACTTAGTCTTTAAGGTACCAACGTTGAATGCCAAGATATATTATCAAGGTTGTAGACCTCTATAGTTCGACTACGGAAGCACCACCGCAGTACATATTTCTGCCTTAAAACAGACGTGTTTAGCGCTGCTCTATGTTTTAAGGTTGTGGTGACGGAGATGAGGCGATCCAAGTTAGTCAAAAGTTGTCAATGCATCTGTAGATAATAGTAAATACTCTGATCTCATCTGGAGTTACTAATGTATATGAGCGGCAGTAACCACTTACTAGGTGAACTCTGCGCTCATTGGCTTATCGCTGTAAGCGCTAGGGTTAAGCGAATTTCAGAAGATTTCGTTAGAATTTGCAGCGAATCTTAAAGACCTCATAATAATGGACCCATATTTTGTTTAAACTCAAATCTGTCACTTGCGCGCTAGCAAGCGCACCAATTCGCACTTGGCCAGCGCGGTGGGCTATGGTCTATAACTCTCTCATTCCGAGAGAAGACCCGTGCCCAGCAGTGGGACAATAATGGGTTGAAGACGAAGCGCTTAAAGCGAAAGTTACGTGCCCATTTGGTTAGTGTGTGGATCTTTAGTAGCAATGTAGCGCTGTTTTTGGATATCGTTTCGAATATGGCAAGATTCTAGAGCTAGCTTTTATTACGCATATGAAAACAAGGTGGAAGAAAAAAAATTAAACAAAGAAAAAAGACAAACCTAAGTTTCCTGCCGGATCTTGTCAGTTAAAGTCGTGTTCCGATCTGGTGGTAGTGTAAGAAAAAAATAACTGACTATTTGCAAGTGCCAGTTTTATTTCATTTCCCAGAGCCTGCCACTTCAATGTATTTTTCAAACTTTATCGCTACCCGTTTTTGCAACGTAGAACAAGTATGGTAACACCGGGACGGTATTATAGTGCTTAACTGCTCTCTACCTAGTGTGAAACAGATTATGCGTTTCGGTGGAGGGAATGGTTGGCAGTTTACATTCAAATGCAACCATCTTAGTCTTCGGGAGTCGCAACTCACCTGCGATTGGCTTCAGATTGAACTGTTCTGTACGAAGTTGCTTATAGACGTTCAAGGGCGACAGTCACTGTCCTTGAACGTCTATATGCAACTTCAAAACAAAGCACATACGATCATGTGGACTATAAGCTCATTTGCTACTTTAAAAAACCGGCTAAGTGCGAGTTGGAATCGAGCACGAAGGGTTCCGTAACATTTTCTATTAATAAACGGCAACGAAACATGTTTGTTGTGTGGGACCTTAAATGTTTATTTTGTTTTTGGTGTTTATTGTTATAGCGGCAACAGAAATACGTTATAAGTGAAAATTTCAAATGTATAATTATCACGGGCCATAAAATACAGTCGAGTGACAGACAGACAGACAGTGAAGTCTTAATATCAAGGTTCCGTTTTTACCCATTGAGTACGGAATCCAAAAAAAGAAAATAACGGTATTTTTATATTATTGAGGAAAATATATTTTTTATTGATACCAATTAATTATATTCTTTATCTTAATCAAATTGGTGTGCTTTAGCTATGGGATAATTTAGCGTAATATTTTATTATAAAAAAATATATATGAATAGAGTAATTAAATCTACCTTAACCTTTATTCAATCGCACTACTTGTGCCCTGTGGGATCCAGGTGATCCCACAGGGCACAAGTAGTGCGTTTAAAAATTGTAAAATAATTTGAATAGAAGGTATATATTATTATTATTTTTTAATTATGGTAGAGTGAAAGGACAGAATGAAATAAAGACTAATTATTAGCTCAAGATATAATCTGTAAATATATCTTAGAACTTGAT
Organism: Spicauda simplicius; assembly: GCA_949699795.1. NCBI lineage: Eukaryota > Metazoa > Arthropoda > Insecta > Lepidoptera > Hesperiidae > Spicauda > Spicauda simplicius. The sequence goes on from OX453080.1 coordinate 2,795,610, forward strand.
AGTTTTGATTTGATATCCATTCAAACAAACAGACCGCCACACAGACAAAAAAATAAAAATATAGGAATGTTAAAAACGCTATTTTTGCCCGCAAATTTATGCCTTCTGCAGACACGTGGAATTGTCCTTTTTTATTGTATTTGTGGAAAAGTTACATTAGTTGATGCGTGGTAGAGACCACTGACCACATCACATCGCTACATAGCTTGCTACTACTTAATACAGTTACAGGGAAGGGCTGTAGCTAAGAGGCTTCTTACTAGATAGAGATGCGCCGAAGAGTGGTTTCTCGGAATAACCAAAAACCGAATACTAACCGGTTTAACTTTTACCGAACCGGATATTCGGCCGAATTATTTGGTTTATCATTTCTTATGAAGTGTGAAAGTTGTTCATAAAAAAAATGTTGGTTTGAGGTTTAAAAATAAATTTTGATATAAGATTTGATTTGAACTTTAATTGCTTTATGTTATCAGCTTTATTCAACACATTCTTCATAGGATTTAATAGGAAAATAAATCTTAAGAAAAAAGTTTTGTTGTTTTGTTCTATACCGTGACGTGTAGCCAAGAAAATAGAAAAAACTGGCACCGAATATGTTCGGCACCAAAACCGAATAATTCGGCCGAATACAAATAGGGAAAAAGATGCCGAATACCGAATAACAACCGAATATTCGGCGCATCTCTACTTCTTACCTACACCCTACAATGTCCAAATACTTAATTTACACAGAGGCCAAACCCGAAGCTGTACATATAAAAACATTAAAACATAAGTATTTAAATTAAAACTTCAGTCTTGTTTGTCAAAGGAATTGAATTTTGCAACAACAAATACTGAGCAAACTCAGCAGAATGAAACATGACGCTCAATGTCACTGTTCTTACATTTTCGCACGTTTAGCTAAGTCAGCTCTTTATAGTAAGGTGTGTGCACTGCACGTCATGAAATACAAACAAGAAATAGGTAAAAAAAGATAAAAAAAAGAAACAGGTTTTTTTTTTATTTTTATCTGACTGAAGTAGCAAAAGAGCATGCAGTCCACCTGATGGTAAGTAGTAACGCTTATGGACATCTGTAATCATACATACAGAACATGGGTTCCATTTAACGTCAATCACAGATGCGTTGTTACTCCCGAGGACTATAATGGTCGCCTCATATGAAAGTGTGCCGGCAACCACACCCTTCCATCAAAACGCAAGAAATGCTTCACGCTAGAAATAGGTGTGGCGGTGGTACTTCCCCGGTCGAACTACACTGGTTCTACCACCTTTTTAAAAATTGAAGTAGCTAACGAAACTGCAGTCCACTTGATGGCAAGTGATCACTGCCACGCATGTCTGTAAGCAACTTCATACAAACAAGGATATAAACCTTGTTTGTATGAAGTTGCTTACAGACATGCGTGGCAGCATGTATTAACTAGTTCACCGGGCGAACTTCGTTCCGCCTAAAAGTCAAAAATCTAAAATTATGTGTTCCTCAAATATGTAATGCATGTATTATACATAAAAACCTTCCTCTTGAATCACTCTATCTATTAAAAAAACTGCAATAAAATCCGTAGCGTAGTTTAAAAGATCTAAGCATACATAGGGACAGACAGCGCGAACTGACTTTGTTTTATACTATGTAGTGAAGTCAATCTCACTTGCGTTGTTCTTATGACGACTACGATGGTCGCCTCATATAAATGTGAACCGATAACCACACCCTTCCACCGAAACGCAAGGAATCCTTTACGCTAGTAATAAGTATGGCAGTTGTGTCTTTTCTGGCGAATAACACCAGTTCTATCACAAAAGCCCCAAAATTTGATATTTTAACATACATTATACACACTTTGGCGTCCAAAAATCCCGTTTTTTTAAGTCATTGTTTATTTATTATTAAATGAAATGTTTTTACTTTGCATAGGCCTACAGGGGCGCTTACAAATTGTCAGTTTCATATTTTTTTACACTACCACCGGATTGGAACACGACCTCAACTGAGAAGATCCGACAAGAAATTCAGTGGGTTTGAGTTTTTCTTTGTATTTCTTTTTTATTTGCCATCTTGTTTTTACATAAATATGCTACATAAATGTAGCTAATAGCTATGTTTAAGAACTCATTAGGATGTCTTAAATTTCAAGAAAATATTTCTTGTACTCCTATTATACAATAATAATAAATACATACATGCTATTTCTCAATCTTCGATTTGTGTTTATCGGCGATGACTGTTTATTTTATAATCAGTAAGCCTTAATTAGGTACAAGATAGTAAGCGATAACTCAACTAAGTCAATAACGGTAGCAACTCACGTATTACTTTTGTATGAATATTAAGGAAAAAAACAAATAATTTGTCAACGTGATGGTATGTGGTAAAGTAACACCATATAAATTTACTTACTTTGCTTGCTATTTTTTATATTTACTTAGTTTGCTATTTCAATATTATAAATAACTTGATGAACCCAGCAGCTTCGCCCTCGTTCAAAAAATCGATGTATCGATTGTCCCGTGGGAATAAGATATTTTCCCACAGTAAAAAGTAGCCTATATGTTAATCCATAGTATCATTTAACTCCGTTTTTTTGTGTTCTCGAGGCGGAAACCTTCAAAAGGTAAAAGGTACCCGACGCCGTGGGAGCGACGCGGGGTTATGTGGGATTTTTACCGCACTAAAACCCCCCCGGTGGCCGACCTCGGCGCTATAAAGAGGACTTCGGGTACTCGGTCCGACCGCAACCGGAATGCTCTGAGCGCGTTGCCCCATCGGGCTCCTCCCAGATGGGTGGCTGGGCCCACCACACCGTCTTGTCTTTACGACGGTATGCGACCACATATACCGCCGTCCTTCCCGGGATCGCCTGACCGAACGGTTCGAGCTCCTACTCTAGCCGTCTGCAACCCCGGAAGCCCCTTTTAGTCGCCTCTTACGACAGGCAGGGGATGCCGTAGCCCTATTCTGATCCCGGAACTACAGGGACGATCGTTTAACTCCCTACCAAATTTTATGAAAATCGCTCTAGCCTAAACGGCATGTGAAGAAGTAACAAACATACACATTCACAAACTTTCGCCTTTATAATATGTATTAATAATATTAATATTATATATTATAATGCAAAGTCTGTATGTGTGTTTGAAGTCTTGCACGCAAAATCTATCGATCGGACTTTGCTGAAATTGGGAACACACATAGTTTATGACCTACAAGCAATGATATAGAAAAACCCAACATACACATTCAACGTCTCAAAACTGACCGGTGAAAAAGAGCGCTCAATTTCAAAATTGAGCGCTCATCAAGTAGTAAAATTTTATTAATTTTTGCTTAAAGCGTTGTAAATACAACTTTAAATCATGGACGTAAGGATGTATTAAAATATATGGTCGTTATGACCATCTATAAATAACTACGCACATTGACGACAGTTTTAGTTATCATTTTTGTTCGAGAGTGTGTATCTAGTGTATTTCTATATCGATGCCTACAAGTAAAGGACCTAGTTTATGACGTCAGCTAGGTATTTATTGTCATGGTAGACGTGACTGTAAAGGGAGCTAAGCCAGAGAGTAACCTAGTAGTTTGTAAAATAGAATAAAAAGCAAAACAAACTGCAAAAGTTGTTCGTATTAAACAGAAATAGGGTAACGGAGGTTGAATGAAAAAAAAAATTTTTTTTTTGTTTTTAAATCGCGCATAAATCTATCTGTATCTTTATAATACCTTTTTTCTGTTTTCGACGCGGAAACCTTCAAGTGAGATTTTTACCTCACTAAAACCCCCCCAGTGGCCCTCCTCAGATCTCAGAACGACCTCAACCGGAGTTCTCCGAGCGCAATGCCCCTTTTGGGCCCTTCCCCGGTGACCGATGGATGCTCACCGTGTCTCTCGGTGTTTACGACGGCATGCGGCCACACACGCCATCGTCCTTCGCAGAGTCACTTGGCTGGACGGTCTGAGCTCACACTCTTACCACCCGCAACCTCAGAAACCCCTTTTAGTCGGCTCTTACGACAGGCAGAGGATACCGTAGCTCTATTCTGATTCCGGAACTACAGGGACAATCTTTTTATTACCTACTAGTAGTTACCAATATCGAAAGGTATCCGTTTTTTAATTTATTTATAGTTGTAATGTTATGGAAATTCTCAAAATATTACAGAATAGGCCAATGTAAAGGGTTCCTAATGACAACGGTGTTTACAAAAGTAATGACAAGTATAATGTACTGCTGATTCATTATTATAGTCTGAAGCGTGTTACAATCATTATCATTTTGTTAATTCTATTATTATATCGTATAGCATACTGGATAGATTCTGTGTTCTTTTGATTAGGCGAATATTGTTAGGGTCAGATGATTTTCTACTTTTCTAAACTTTTCTTTTGCGTAAAAATCACTACATAGTATAAAACAAAGTCGCTTCCCGCTATCTGTTCCTATGTATGCTTAGATCTCCAAAACTACGCTACAAATTTTATTGCATTTTTTAAATAGATAGAGTGATTCAAAAGGAAGTTTTTTATGTATAATACAAGCATAATATAAAGGAGGAACACTGATAATTTTAGATTTTTGTCTTTTAGGCGAAACTAAGTTCGCCGGGTCAACTAGTTGTAATATAAAAGTGTTATAATGCATATTAATGTGTAATAGGTCTACTTACTAGGTCTTATTTAATAATCATATGGTTATGATACTCAAAAAGTCATATCTCCTTTTTCCCTGTCCGCTGGCGCCGTATTTAGAAATTGTATAGCCTATCCTCACTCTCACATCGAAGCCGTTACAATTGATATGTCAAATGTTACACTCTAACACGTGCCATATAAACGGGTATAGATCTCCTATATATTAATACGTGAATAAAAAACTTGTGATCCGTTTTTAGGATACTTACCACAAACGGAGGAGTATAAAACTACGCACGGTTATAGTTGATGTAGAGAAGGATTGCGCAATGCTAATATTTTTTTCAAATAACGCATACAACATACATAAAATGAAGTAAAATACATTGCGCACACTATTGCATATGACACAAACACATACATAATAAACGAAATAGAACATTCACTAACTTACTATGAAAACACATAACGACAAAAATGTCAGATGTCTTTGTCAAAATACCCGCTATTGCTTTTAAATGCAGCTTACTTAATTAACCTCTTTTATCTTTAAAATAACTTAAATGTTAATACAATTTATTTGATTTTGAGAAATATTTGTGATACTTTGGACAATATAAAGTTTAGTTCTTGAGTTGAATTAAGGTCGAATTTCGACCGTTGCGACGGGGACTAGTACGGGTACTTTCATTACCATGTAAAAAAGAAAAACATGATTGTAATTATATTAAAAAAAAAATCATATAAATAAGAAAAAAAGAGAAACCCGCTGAGTTTCTTGTCGGATCTTCTCAGTTGAGGTCGTATTCCGGTGGTAGTGTAAGAAAAAAAATGTAACTGACAAATTGTAAGTGCCCCCGTAGGCCTATACAAAATAAAGACATTTCATTTCATTTCAAATAAACATACGCACGCTTGAAAAACATTACCCTCCTTCTGATGCGGTCGGGTAAACAACTCACAAATCCATTTATCGACGCCATGTGGCTCCACTGGATGTGGACGGCGATGAAACATCCATTGTTCAGAATGTTTTGGTAGCCGCGACCGGCCGCCATTGTCTATCAGATATTTTGACTATTGCCACATACTTCGGTATGAAATGAAATGTCTTTATTTTGTATAGGCCTACGGGGGCACTTACAAATTGTCAGCTACTTTTTTCTTACACTACCACCGGATCGGAATGCGACCTCAATTGAGAAGATCCGACAAGAAACGACTTCAGAAAAGCATATCTGAAATCAACAGTAGGTATGTAGAGAAAAGCAAATCCGCTATCATAATTCACAAAATGAAAATATCAACAACGGGGTTATTCCCACATCTTCATTCGCGTCCGTCAAGTGTTCCACACTAAAAAATATTCTATTTGTTTACCCAGATCATAAGCTATATGTGTATAGGTGTCATAAGCCAAAATTAACCGAAATCCGATTGGTAGTTTTTGCGTAAAAGAGTTACAAACATCCACACAAACTTTCGCATTAATAATATTAATATCATTAAAGTAATGTTTCATAAAAGTAAAACTAAAATAATAATAATAATAATATTATATATAATCAAGGACACAACACTCCCCAATGACCTATGCAGAAAATGTTTCAGTAAACCTGAAACAATACAACACATTACAGGTGATTGCGTAACACTAACACAGAATGACTACACTCACAGACATAATCGACTTACAAAAATCGTACATCAAAAGCTTGCCATAAAATATAAGAAAAACAAGCATACATACATAATAGACATTGCAGTACCTAACACAAATAATTTACAGTCAACTATAGTAGAAAAGATCAGAAAATACACAGAATTACAAGAAGAAATTAAGAAAATATGGAAAATGAAGACTGTTTCCATAATCCCTATAGTTGTCTCCACTACCGGAGTTATCCCAAAGCAAATATTTCATAGCCTTAAAGCACTAGATCTCCCAAAATTTACATATCTTGCGTTACAGAAAGCTGCAATACTTAACACATGTCGAATAGTCCGTAAATTTCTGCAATTAGATTCTGATAATAACACATTACATGATACAAACATCAATCTGAATTAACACTTGGCTGTGCCCGTGTTACTTCATATTACTTGGCAAGTCCAGAGTATCAAAATATATAACAAATAATATTATTAGTTATAACATTATAGTAACAATGGACATAATGTTTGTCTTCAGTTGCCTAAACTGGATTTAAAATCAAGATAACGTAGGGAGAAAGAAAACATATTTTCGATTCTGATACCTAGAATTAACAAATCACAAAAAAAACAATAATAATAATCTATTTATTAATACGTGAAGCAAAAACTTGTGATTCGTTTTTAAGATACTTGCCGCAGACGGAGGAGTACGAAATTACGCACGGTTATAGTTGATGTAAAGAAGAATTGCGCAATTTTTTCAAATACTGCATAAGACATACATAAAATCAACTAAAGACAACACTCACTACCTTGCATTTGACACAAACACATAGATAATAAACGAAATAGAACACTCAATGTCTTATTATAAAGAACACATAACGTCAAAAATGTCAGATGTTTTTGTCAAAATACCCGCTATTGCTTTTAAATGCAGCTTAGTTAATAAAACTCTTTTTACCTTTAACGGGTGCGTCCAAAATAACTTGAAAATTATTACAATTTATTTAAATTAGAGAAATATTGGTGCTACTTTGGACAGTATGAAGTTTAGTTTATGAAGTGAAACTTCTTTATCGGGGTTGGAAAAAAATTTAGTGTAACATTTTTTCGTTACGCGCCATCTTTTTCTGTTACGCGCCATCTTTTTTTTTCGTTACGCGCCATCTTATTTTTCCGTTACGCGCCATCTTTTTCTTATACATACCTACCACGCGTGATATTAGATAAATTATTATAGATTCGATTATTAGATAAAGTTTAATAAAAGCCTTTTATTAAACTTTATCTAATTTAACTTTAGTTAACCAATTTCTGTAAAGTTGCATATAGTAAATTATTTTTGAAAAATAACGTAATAAAGAAGTTTCACTTCTTACGAGTGTACGCTAGTACACGCACACATTTTTTTTATTAATTTAAATTACGGTCGAATTTCCACCGTTGTGACGGGCGACTAGTTAAACTAAATCACCATTGTTTAAAACGTCGATACTCCCAAGCAACGACAACTCCCAAGTGACGTGATGTGTTAACTTAGTAAACGTTTTCATTGACGACGGGGTGGAAAGATCCAGGTCTAGCAAAGGTCAACGAGATAACGGAAGTGTCCGGATGACATTGACTGTATAGATTTTATATTTAATTAGCTATTCATTGCGTCTTCGTTTGCGTGACGATATGTTTCCTTATTTTGGTAATGGTAATGATTCTAATCTAAATTAACGAAACCAGAAAGCTAAATCTTTTTGCGTGACCGGGCTATGTGTACTTGGGTATTTCTAAAGGATTAAATCAGCAAACGCAGTCCACCTGGTTGTAAGTACTCGTTACCTTCTGACATCTGTAATGAACTTCTTAGGGGGGTCCTACCTATGATAGAAGCCGATGCCACTTCTTAGGCCTAAAATGATGTCCCTGTAGTTTCGGGATCAGAATAGGGCCACGGTATCCCGTGCCTGTCGTAAGAGGCGACTGAAAGGGACTTCCGGGGTCGCGGGCGGCTAGAGTATGCGACGACGACGAAGACGCTATGCGACCACACATACCGCCGTCCTTCCTGAGATCGCCTGACCGAACGGTTCGAGCTCCCACTCTAGCCGCCCGCAGCCACGGAAGCCTCATTTAGTCGCCTCTTATGACAGGCAAGGGATGCCGCAGCCCTATTCTCATCCCAGAACTACAGGGACGATCTATCATCTATCTTAGTCTATATTAACACATAGGATACTCTTTGTTGTATGGTAAACCTGAGCTGAGCGGACAGAGCCGCGTGAAGTAGTTAGTAAGCTATGAAATCACTCAAATTGTTAGTTATTTTACGAGCTTTTCGCACTTATCGAATTTTTTAATTAATCACTACAACGCAAGTCGCCGGGACGTAGTAAGTTTGTTATAAAACGTGTATTTGAGGTAATTGGAAATAGATTGGACTTTTCCGCAAACATTTTTATTTCAATTTTTTTTTTGCAGTTGAAAAAAATAAAATAAATATAAAATGTTATATTTGGGAAGTCCACCTATTTTTATATTAAGCCTTATCCAAATTGATTAAGCAGTTTCCAAGATTGACCGCACCTAGTGTCAGACGAAGAACAATTTTCAAAAACGAAGATTTTTTCGTTATATTTGTATAGAGAAGAAATGTTTGGAAATTTATAGAGGCCTCGCGAGGCCTCTTTTAGTGCGAGGTCGGGGGCAATGGCCCACTGCACCCACGCCTAGCTACGCCACTGTTTAGCACACACATAGTTTATGTCCTGGATTAACACAGGATACTCATTACGAGATAAAGGTGATCAAAGCGGGTAGAGCTGCTGAATAACCTAGTATTATTATAAAACAATGATTACCTTCTTTTTAATCGTATGCTGCATTGAAACCATGAGAGTTACTTATCAGTACTTAATACACTTTATCTTAATCGTATTATCTTAAACTTATTATTATCCTTTTTCGTTTCTTTGTAGCTGTTGTCCGCGACTAAACATATATAGTAGGATTATATATTAAGAATATTTAATCCCATTCATTTAGCAGTGATAGACAAATGGTTAAATGTCTGCCTCTTCGTCGAGGGTCTGAGATTTAACCACAGTTTTTTAATGATGTCCTTATTAGCAAAATAAATATCATCATAGCTTTACGAGAAGCCGGCGATGCATTGGCGACTTCTCTGGTGTTGCAAATGTCCATAGGCGACGGCCGGCCCGTCTGCCTTATCGTTAGGTATAAATATAAAAATATCGTGTGGACACCTGAGATTTCTTTAAAATAGTGCTTGTGTTCGAAGTATATGCTGTAGAACCTCTGTTCTTTATATGGGTTGTAATTTGTAAATGCCATGGACGGCAGTCCACTTACCGTCAAGTGAACTGCTTGCTCTATGCTAGATTTCAATTCATTGGACAAAATAAGCCTGTACCTTATAATACTTAAAGGGTATTCACGATATGTGGTTTATGAATTCTTATAGAATTGTTTGGCCGTGACCACGATCCATGCAACTGGGTCGAAATATCGGCAAAAAGAATTCTATAAGAATTCATAAACCGCATACCGTGAGTACCCGTTAAGTATTATAATGTATCAATTCCGCGATAATACTAGTCTAAAATCATATGCCTGTACCTATTCACAGCCAACGAAACGCAACTGTTTCATGCTAGAAATTACGTGAATGTACCCAAGTAACAGGTGTATCGGTGGCTACCGAGCAAGCCACGTACGTAATAATCCAAAGATTGAACACTCGAGTCAATTACGATAAGAAACCGATCAACCTTATCGCGCGGTCACCGGCGTATCTCGAATTTGTCCACGATAAAATATATACATCGAATTATATGCACTATCTTGTTCAGTTACGAAGTTTTCCTTGCGTGCCCCTCGGAATAATTAATTAATGTATTGATTTAACTAGCAGATCGCTACTTCGTTCGTACAAACCATATTATTATAATTCATTAATTAGACTTATACTTAGACTGGTGGTAAAACCAGTGTAGTTCGTCCCGGGAAGTACCGCCACACCTATTTCTAGCGTGAAGCAGTTTTTGCGTTTCGATGGAAGGGTGTGGTTGCCGGCACACTTTTATATGAGGCGACCATCTTAGTACTCGAGAGTAGCAACGCATCTGTGATTGACTTCAGATAGAACCCATGTTCTGTATGTAGTTGATTACAGATGTCTATGAGCGGCAGTGACCACTTACGGTGGACTGCATGCTCGTTTGCTACTTCAGTCAGATAAAAAAAAAAGTTAAGTCCGAGATTCGAATTCCAGGCGCTCACCGCTGATTTATTTTAAATTATGTGTGAATTGGAAATTAATGATCTCAGCTTCCTGAGAGTTCTCTTAGAAAGTTCTCAAAGGTTTGTGACATAAATATACTGTGTAAATGTCATAAACATACTGTGTACCGCGGTGTCGCTCCCGTTTAAATAAATGTCAAATTGTAATAATTTCGAAAATCGATTGAATAGACTAAATGTTTGCAAGAAGACGATAAATACTTTTTCAAGGATTTAAAATAAATTCGTTAGTTTTGGTTATAAACGATTTCACCACACTTAAGTTCCGTAAAATTTATTTATTTTATTATTCATCTGGTATATCAAAAGATATTACCAATTAAAGTTAGGATAAACTTTTATAACGTTATTTTTCATTATGCGTTATACTAACTCTGTGCCACGAGTGAAAAAGGGTATAAGTCTGATTTTTGTCAAATAGACTTATTGTACCGAAATTGCTGGAAAGGCGGCGATCTTTCGATAGATTTCTCCAACACGGAGATTGGATTTTCTAATATTTCTGACATGAAAAGTCTATTTGTCAAAAATGTTACTTATTCCCATTTTCACTTGGAGCACAATCTAAAGTAGATTTAAAAATTGTTGAATGTATAAAAAACATTAAAAAATCATGTTACCTTTTTTAAAGCAAATAATACCACAAATGCAAATAATACCACAAAGCCCTTTGTACTAAATATTTTTGTAAATGTATAATTCCTGTAATGTCTCTGTGTACAAAAACTTATAAATAAAATAAAAAATAAATAAGGTGGTAGAACCAGTGTAGTTCGACCGGGGAAGCACCACCGCCACACCTATTTCTAGCGTGAAGCATTTCTTGCGTTTCGATAGAAGGGTGTGGTTGCCGGCACACTTTCACATTAGGCGACCATCATAGTCCTCAGGAGTAGCAACGCATCTGTGATTGACTTCAGATGGAACCCATGTTCTATATGAAGTTGATTACAGATGTCAATGGGCGGCAGTGACCACTTACCATCAGGTGGACTGCATGCTCGTTTGCTACTTCAGTCAAATAAAAAAAAACATGCGTGCGTACAAAGTACACATGTCAGAAGTGAAACTTCTTTGGCGAACTAATTTATAAATTTTGTTTATATTTATACAAATCTAAAACTTTAAATTTCCAAGATTAAGAGGAAGGGAAAAAGGCGTGATACGACGTTCGCTCTCTCTCACTTTTTCTCTCAATCTTTCTCACTCGCTTGCTCCCTACTCTCACTCCACGGCTAGTTGCTCATGCTACGTTCGCCCTGTCTTACTCTCTCTCAATCGGTCTCGATCACTCTCTCTCTCTTTTCCGACACTTCAGTTGCATACCGGCGTGACGTTTCATCTGTAAAAATTTTACCCTCATGCGCCTAAAGAAGTTTCACTTCAAAAAAACACGAACCATCTTGTGCTCACCATCTTGTACAATATTATAATTTCTAATTCCTTGTTACAGCTCAAAAGACGATGAGATAGACGGCAATTGCATAGTGCGCGCCCGCGGCCTGCCCTGGCAGTCATCCGACCAGGACATTGCCAAGTTCTTCAGAGGCCTCAATGTTGCCAAGTAAGTTTTAAGACTGTTTGATTTTAAGGATTGTAATCAGATTTTTGAAGTGAAACTTCTTTATCGGGGTTGGAAAAAAATTTAGTGTAAGATTTTTTCGTTACGCGCCATCTTTTTCTGTTACGCGCCATCTTTTTTTTTTCGTTACGCGCCATCTTTTTCTGTTACGCGCCATCTTTTTTTTTCGTTACGCGCGTGATATTAGATAGATTATTATAGATTAGATTATTAGATAAAGTTCAATTAAAGGCCATTTATTAAACTTTATCTAATTTAACTTTATTTAACCAATTTCTGTAAAGTTGCATATAGTAAATTATTTTTTGAAAAATAACGTCATAAAGAAGTTTCACTTCTTACGAGTGTACGCTAGTACACGCACACATTTTTTTTTGTATCTGATTGAAGTAACAAACGAGCAGGCAGTTTACCTGATGGTAAGTCATTGCGGCCCATGGATAGCTGTAAGCAACTTCATATTATGATTTTAGACTAGTATTATCGCGGAATTGATACATTATAATGCTTAACGGGTACTCACGATATACGGTTTATGAATTCTTTTTCGGCAAATATCGGCAAAAAGAATTCTATAAGAATTCATAAACCGCATATCGTGAGTACTCGTTAAGTATTATAACTTTATATAGAAAGAGGGTTCTATCTGAAATCAACAGATATACTCACGAAGACTAAGATAGACAACTTCTTACAAATCAAGAGTTCTGTCAATCACAGATGCGTTGCTACTCCCGAGGACTGTGGTGGAAGGTGGTCACGTTATATGATAATGGACCGGCACTCAAAGACTTACAGCGAAATGCAAGAACTGCTTCACGCAAAAAATTAGCGTGGCGGTGGTATTTTTACCCGTTCGAACTATATGGTTTCTTCTACAACCTTAATACCACCACGATATTTGATTTTAAGGATCCTAAGTTTATCTGGTTTTGATAAAAATACCATTTTTATAACATAATAATTTTCAAATATAAGGTAGACGGGGTACATTAAACAGTACCTTTGCCTGGGCATTTGCAACACCAGAGGAATTGTCAATACATCGCCGGTTTTGATATCTGTCTAGCCGAGGATCGAAATCGCAACCCACTAAATAGACCAGTGTGGTAACCGTTACGCCACGCGGAGTAGCCGAGAATGCATTGCTGGCTTTGATATCTGAACGGGGATTGAATCCGAAACCCCCTACGTCAGACCGATATGTTAACTGCACCGCTATGCAGGTTAAACCGGCATGGTCGGCGTTAAAATCTGTCTGACTGGGGATCGAACCCGGAATCCACCACGTGTCAGACCGGTATGGTTAACCGCTCCACCACGCCGGTTAGCGAGCAATGCAAAGGCTTTGATATCTGCCTCAACGGTGATCGAACCCGGAACACACCAGTGTATAATAGACGTTGTTCTTTCCAGGGGTGGAGTAGCCCTGTGCCTGTCGCCCCAGGGTCGGAGGAACGGTGAGGCGCTGGTGCGATTCGTGTCCCAGGAGCACAGAGACATGGCGCTCAAGAGGCACAAGCACCACATCGGCCCGCGGTACATCGAGGTAAGGGTTTTGAAGGTCGAAGTGAAGTAACCTGATGGTAAGTGGTCACTGCCGCTCATGGACATCTCTTAGCAACAAGGGTTCTATTTGAAGACATAAGGTGAGTGGTCGCTGCTGACCATTTTTTTTTTATCTGATTGAAGTAGCAAACGAGCATGCAATCCACCTGATGGTAAGTGGTTACTACTATTTACTATTTACGTTGTTCTTTCGATTTTTTTTCCAATTAAAGCACACAGAGCTCTTTATTCGTCTATCGGTACTCTGCATTGCTACTCTCCGTCCATTCACGTCCTCTGTTGGACATAGACCTCCCCTATTAAGAATTTTATCCAATGGTTATCGCATGACATAGTCATCGCCGGCATGCGTGTTGACTGCAGGTGTTGATGTCAAATACATCCTATGACATTCACGGGAAGAGAGTGGTGCTATTCAAGACACCATATTTCTACTGTCACATGCCTCTAAAACATTTTCCTTCCCAGGTGTACCGGGCCAATGGAGACGATTTCCTGTCAGTGGCGGGAGGAGCCACGTGCGAAGCGGCCGCTTTCCTGTCACGCGGCGCGCAGGTCATCGTGCGCATGCGTGGGTTGCCCTACGATGCGACGCCGCAACAAGTTGTGAGTTCCGTTTAGTTTTTCGTTTTAGGGAGGGTAATGGTCTCAAGTGTTGTCGTCGTCAACCCATTATTATCCCACTGCTGGGCACGGGTCTTCCCTCTGAATGACAGAGTTATAGGCCATAGTCCACCGCGCTGGCCAAGTACGAATTGGTGGACTTCAAGTGTGTGTATACCTATGTATGTAGGGATGTATACCTATTTCTTTGACACACTCTACTGCTCGTAAGGATTGGCCAATCGTAATATCTAAGGTATCATTAGAATCCACTCAGCTGTCAAAGTGACTTGAGCATATATACTTTTTAAATATGATACGAACAGAAAAAAGACTTTAATGTGAATAAATACCATGTGGCAGACACCAAAACTATACGTGAGTTCTTGTTTTGACATGATCTACCAAATATATTAAGAAAGAATTATATGAAATAACTAAATAAGTTCGAGTAATAAAACGATACTTAGTAACTTTTCGAGATGAGACCAAGCAGCCATATTTGTAATTTAATTATCTTGTATATTAATGATTTTAGTATTATTTTCTTTTTAACTTACATTTTAATGTAGTACCAAATAAAAGGTTTTTCTTCCTTCCATTCTAATCGTCAGACACATTTCCAGTCTTAGATTAGATTGCAGATTACAATCTATATGAGGATTGTTTTTGTAGAAGCTTTTGCCCTAAATTCCACTAATTTCCAGCTGGAATTCTTCTCAACCGGCGAAGACCCTGTCCAAGTGTTAGACGGGGCGGACGGGGTGCTCTTCGTCCGTCGGGCGGACGGACGTGCGACGGGGGACGCGTTCGTCCTCTTCGCAAAAGAGGAGGACTCCCCCAAGGCGCTCTCCAGGCACCGCAAACTTATTGGAGCTAGATACATCGAGCTGTTTAGATCTACCACTGCTGAGGTGCAACAGGTAAATGCTTTTGTGTCACCGACATGGTCCATGTGTAAATGCGGGGGGTTTAGTATGACATTTCACGATTAAGGATATTTCACGGTGAAGGATTAGAAGCCATCCTTCAAGATCTTAACGCCATTGCGTACAAGTCACTCGTAATACGTGTTCTTGTGTATTTTATCGTGGAGCCAGCAACATGCCAGGTACGCTCAAATTTTCTCAAAATATTCGTCGCTCGGCATCGAACAAGCATACGTTAAAATCGTAGTAGCATTCAACACTTAAAGGTATAATTCCTATGTTGGCAACCAACCGGGTTGCGCGTCACAAACCCATATGTACCACCCTGCTGGACACGGGGCTTCTCTCAGAATCAGAGAGTTTCAAGCCATAGTCCACCGCGCTGAACAAGTGCAGATTGGGTTGCGCAACTTATTGTTAAGTAATTAAGTAATTTATATAAAGCGCTAAACAACTTATGGGCGCGACCTAATTACGAGGTCGCTAACCAGTGGGACCTGGTCTTTGGACGCGGTTGTATGTCTCGGTAGCGGTCGCACAGATCTTAATTATACCTTAACATTGGAGTAATCAGTAGATCTTGACAGATTCTTGTCACAGTCAACGATGATCATGCATGAGACTGGAATTAGTAAGTCAGGAAGTCGCCACAATTTGTAACACTTGTCAAGTTTTTTACTATCAATGATATTAATTCATGATATTAGGTTAATTGTCAAGGATTAGATACATTTTAATACGTAGCGGATACTTAATATACGCGGCTCCACTAGAACTAGTTAAGTTTTCTGATTTTTTGAGGTTTGAGATATCTTTATTCTCATCTCTCGTCAACCCACTATTGTCCCACTGCTGGGCACGGGTCTTCTCTCAGAATGAGAGAGTTTTAGGCCATAGTCCACCGCGCTGGTCAAGTGCGAATTGGTGGACTTTTTATTCTCATAAGAATATACAATTTTGGCAAAGGGAGATCTCCCGCCAGGCTAGGTCATCATGCCTGTCGGTCTCCGACAGTCGTTGCTCGGAACTTGTATATATGCGGGGTATGAAGAATACTTCGATAGCGTGTTTCAGAATACTAGTAACGCCATCTCTTGATGAGTAGCGGGAGGTCGCCACATAATATTCACTTACACGAGAATTTTCACGAATAACATAAATTATTACAATATTGGTTAGGTACACTACACAAGACAAAAAGTGCATTTTTTGTATCCATCAATTAAATTTCATGTACACTACAGTACCTTGAAGCGAAAATAATTCAGTTTGGCCCGCAAGTGACCATTTTAGTAAGAAAGACTATTTCGCTTATAGAAATTTATTTACGATCAATAAAATTCGATTGTTTCTCCATAATGGGGCGATAACGTTACGCGGCGCGCTGTAGTTGCCATCAAGATAACATTGTTTCAGTGAACTAATATTACATTATCAAGAAGTAGGCCGCTCGTATGAAACGGTGCTAAGAGTGCGCCTAGGGGAACACCTATTTTAATAATGTGGTTATAAGGTGGTAGAACCAGTGTAGTTCGACCGGGGAAGTACCACCGCCACACCTATTTCTAGCGTGAAGCATTTCTTGCGTTTCGATGGAGGGGTGTGGTTGCCGGCACACTGTCACATGAGGCGACCATCATAGTCCTTGGGAGTAGCAACGCATCTGTGATTGACTTCGGATTGAACCTACGTTCTATGTTAAGTTGCTTACAGATGTCTATGGACGGCGGTGGCCACTTACCATCAGGTGGACTGCATGCTCGTTTGCTACTTTGGTACTTCATAATAATAATTAAAAAAAAAAACTTATTCTACTTAAAATCTGTGTCTGAGGACTAAGGTAGAATGCCTCTTGTACGTATCACATATATAACTTAAATTCCATTTTTAGAATACGAATTGCGTAACGGAACGGCCATCATAATGGTTTGACACGTAATGGGTTTCTAGTTCGATCCCTGGCTAGACAGAAATCTCAAATGCATTTAGATTTCCGTTCTGTGTCTGGGTGTTGCATTTGTCTCTGTGTTCATGGCACCCACGATGAGATATTCCTAGTGGAGCCCTGAGTAAATGTGGTCATTAATTAATATTAAACCCAGTTTCACCAAGAATCAAACTCGCTACCCAAATATGTCAGACGATAGTTATTTCAAATCATATAATTTTATTGTTTCTTCCACAAAACGCAGCGATTTTCTATTTACAATGATTGTAGTAAATTATGTTTTTATGTCTACAGTCTGCCCTTGAGTGGAGAGGTAAGTTATTTGTTAGAAGCCATAGAAATTGTGGAAATATGGTAAATAGTAGCAATAGGGAATATGCATACAATTTAAATTTGTCTCAAATATTATTATAATAAAAAGATTTCTTTTAATTTACTTGTCTCTTAAACCCTTTAAATGTTATACGAAAGTGAAAAATAAGGAAACGAAATTCAAACTTACAAAACTTCAAGGTGGTAGAACCAGTGTAGTTCGACCGGGGAAGTACCACCGCCACACCTATTTCTAGCGTGAAGCATTACTTGCGATGGAAGGGTGTGGTTGCCGGCACACTTCATAGGCGAACATCATAGTCCTCGGGAGTAGCAACGCATCTGTGATTGACTTCAGATGGAACCCATGTTCTGTATGAAGTTGATTACAGATGTTCATGGGCGGCAGTGGCCTGCATCAGGTGGACTGCATGCTCGTTTGCTACTTCAGTCAGATAAAAAAAAACTTACAAAACGATTGGTTAAACTATGACGTCAGCAGACACGACATCGGAGCGATATTCATACTGTGTACTACAAACAAGTGTTTGTGAGAATAACAGTTTAATCCTGTATTTTTTGTGGTGGAATCTAGTATATCTAGACTTGTAGTAAATCTAGAATAATGAATGGAACTTGTCAAAGCACAATCGAAAATAAATGCATTTATGATGACAGCATATTTTGCTTCAAAATTTGATTTTACTTATTATATTACATATAGTCTTTGTAATTATTAAGAAGTGATTGTTATTATGTTTATAACACTACCTCGTTTTATTTTCTAAACGTTATTTATGTCATATTACTCATTAGGTAAAGTACTTTTGATAGCAGTTTTTTTTATTTTTTAATATCTGTAATAGTTACCTGTGCACACTTAATGATTACATCCTGTATATCAGCTACATGTAGACATATTACTCAACCACAACAATTAGGCGCATAAAACAAAAGTGGTTCAATACCCCGCATCTCGCTTCTTACCCCGCGCATCCCCTAGTGACGTGCAGTCGCGCACGTCTAGGTGTTTACGTAGCCAACACGTGTTTAATTTTATTTCGTTATAATGTTAGTTGAATGAGTGATTGTTGAATTTTTAAAGTTATTATTAAATTAGTTGATTATTCGTCAATAAAACTCAAAATGGGTAGGAAAAAGACTATTCGTGGAGGAGAAAGGACTCTTACATTTAAAATATGCTTTTTTTAACAAGAGAAGGGTATTGGGCTCAGTATTCCTGTCTCCCAAGTCGAAAATCGAATGTGTGCTGCAACAGGCATCGGTCTCTTACACACATAAAAAAAGAAAGAAAATATTCCATGTCTGCGAATATATTAAACACATGAAAGTGCTTTAATAAATACTAGACTATTGAAAATACACCACTATGGTGTAGGTTTTAATAATGGTATACCTACATACTTTTGGTATTTGGTAATAGAATATATTTCTTATCGGGATGGGAAATCCCTAGTTCTAATGACGTTTCAACTATCGTGCGCCTAATTGTTTTGGTCGAGTAGTACTAAGATTGTGCCATAAAGTTAGTGTATAACAATTTGATATCTTCTTGCGGTAAAATTAGAAGCCATTAGGCAGCTAATGATCTTTACGTGATGCATGCTATTCACTCAAAACGTCATTTATATTGTTTCGTGTCTGATTTGTGCTTGTGTTTACACGAACAACCTTGATTTTGATGTACTTTCATGACATCTTATTTACGTAAAAAATAAAACAGATAAATAGAACCTCCTTCTCCTTTTGTCTCCAGGAATAAATATTGCATTCCTTATCACTATGGTAATCTTATGCAACCCTAAGAACAGTGGCGTAACCGTTCGAGGCCCGCGGCAAATTCATCGCCCCCCTCCCCCCAATATATCATATTTTGCCGACTTGACACCCTGTAATTACGGCGCTTCCGAAGAAATAGTTATGTTTAACTAAAAATAAATTAATATAAATTTTAAATGTATACTTAACAATAAATTTTGCTAAACATTGTGATACGCATAACATAAATACAAGGAACAAGCACAATCTCTCTGCACATGTTACTCGTCTTCACAAAATTAATAATTCTTTTATGGGTCAATGTATACGCTTTTATAATAAACTTCCTGTTGAAATCAGAAATTTGTCAATGAATAAGTTCAAAGCATTGATTAAGATTAAACTTTGCCGTAAAGCGTATTATAAAATTTCTGATTACATAGAAGACAAAACAGCTTGGGACTGAGCAATAATATGCATTACTATAGTATATTTAATAAATGTCAAAGTGTAGCGTATCTTGCCAAACAGGGCTCTCTTTTACTGAACTGTAAGGCAAGATACTGGAGCTAACTTTTATTACCATGTAAAAAAAACATGATTGTAATAATATTAAAAAAAATGAATATAAATAAGAAAAAAAAGACAAACCCGCTGAGTTTCTTGCCGGATCTTCTCAGTTGAGGTCGTATTCCGATCCGGTGGTAGTGTAAGAAAAAAAAATGTAACTGACAATTTGTAAGTGCCCCCGCAGGCCTATACAAAATAAAGACATTTCATTTCAAAATACGTAAAATAAGTATAAATTAGGATTTTCATTGCTCTTACTTCAAGAAACTTTATTTGTATTGTACCATCCATCCATCCATCAGCCTTTGAAAGTCCACTGCTGGACATAAGCCTCCCCTAATCTGCGCCACTTCGACCGGTCCTGAGCCATCTGAATCCAGCGGTTACCCGCCGTCTTCTTCAGGTCATCAGTCCACCGGGTCGGGGGGCGGGGGATTGTATTGTACAAATTATAATAAAACATAATGAAGATCCGTACTCATTCCGTTATTACTTCACTCATTCAAATTCAAAAGCAAAATTCATCATTATTCAACAATAGAAATCCTATTGAATGACCAATATCATGTCATTCGTTCACTCGTTTATATCCAAAAGCAAAATCCCACACATCTTTACTTTCTTCAAAAATATTATAAAGCGGAAGAGTTTGTTTGTTTGTTTGTTTGTTCGTTTGAACGCGCTAATGTCTGGAAGTACTGGTCAGATCTAAATACGTATTTTTGAATCTAATAGGATATTTATCGAGGATGGCTATAGGCTATATTTTATTTAAATTGGATGAATGGCAAGATAAATATATACGACCAAAGTTATCTCGATATAAACCTCTCTATAGTATCGACTCTCATACATAAAGGAGGTCAATTAAATTGGTTTATCCGCGCGAATTATAATGTACCAATATTTAATGGCCAATTTATATCATCCCCAGGTCCTAAACAGGTCCCTGGAGACCCGCACCAGCCAGGCCAGCACCCCGTCCACAGCGAACGCCCCCGCAGAAGGCCTCCTGCCCGTTGCGCTGGTCCCGCAGCACGTCATCACCTCCGGGACCGCTAAGGACTGCGTCAGGCTGAGAGGCCTGCCGTATGAGGCACAGGTATGTGACTGGGATATGGTGGGGGCTATTTCATGGTTATATTAATAAGGGGGGGACAGGAAGAGATTCACATGGGATATGTATTAAGTGAAAATGTGTAACAGTTCAATGTCATCGTTCGTATTAAGGGAGGGGAGGGGGGGGGAAATTAGGTCAAATCAGGTAAAAACTTTAAACACAATTCATTTAAATACGGAAAGGGGGTTTGGTGGGGGTCACTTGTAAGCGACAGGGTATCGTACACTAATAATATAGGCTTAAAGGGATAATGCCTCATACACAGGTTGCTTTATCACTGAATAGACAAAAAAATTATCCCCTAAAATTATTACAATGCGGTTCACGCGGAGACTTATTCATTCAGGTAATTGTTTTTTTCTTTATTATACATATTAGTTTTTACTTAAAAACTTAGTGTATTGTGTTTAAACGACCTAGGTCCCTTTGTCCCTGGGCTGAAGACCAAAATGTCTTTAAGTCCCCGGTGGATCGACTCATTCGTTCTATATTTTGTGTTTTTACTATATGGAAGAGATAACATATGTTTTATTGTATTTTGTTGCAGGTGGAACATATTTTGAATTTTTTAGACGAATTCGCCAAGAATATTGTCGTCCAGGGCGTCCACATGGTGTATAATGCTCAGGTAAAATATTTTAATTAAAATCATTATAGCATGACCTTTTTTATGTTATTTCTATAATCTTGAAAAAATTAACCATGCAGTCCATCTAATAGTAAGATTCTGCGGGCGGGAACCGATAAAGAGCACAGAAAAATCTACCATATTATTATTAGTTACCGTGTAATATGTAGGTTATCTACATATTTTTAGTGGCTGCCAATAATACATATCGGACCCGCGCTCAGCATTAGAACAATAATGGGTTGACGAAATTCAATATCCACATTATTGACGTGACAACGTCTTATAATTCGATGAAGCCGGCTGCACGCACCAAAAAGCATGACTCATGCGGCGTTACCTCGCTCTGAGGCGTTCCATTTAAGGCTTGAAGTGCAGAGCGAAGAGCGCGGAAACGAGCGACAAAGAGACACAATCGGCCTCCGCGCTCGGCAGCGCTCGACATCTGTCTCTCTCCTACTTGAGTGAACGATGCGTCCGCGTGGACAACTCCTATGCGAAAATGCAACCATTCCATCAGTATTTTCTTATGACGTAGTCACGTTCAACTATCGTCAGTAAAACAACTTTACAGACAACAGATTTTTTTTATGGTAATTAAAATTATCGTCCTTTGCCCTTTTTTCTGTTGGCTGGGTTCATATTTATATAAAAGTGTAATAAATTAAGATATCTGCGTTTATCTGGCATAGGTCTCATTTTTACAACATGTCCTACTTCCACAATTTTTTCAAAGTATCTATATTTTTCTAAAACTTAAAAAAGTGGACTTAAAACAAATTCGTCAAATTATACACCACCACACCTATTTCTAGCGCGAAGCTTTTTTTGCGTTTCGATAGAAGGGTGTGGTTGCCGGCACACTTTCACATGAGGCGACCATCATAGGCCTCGGGAGTAGCAACGCATCTGTGATTGACTTCAGAATCCATGTTCTTTATGAAGTTGATTACACATGTCCATGAGCGGCAGTGCCCACTTACCATCAGGTGGACTGTATGCTCGTTTGCTACATCAAAATCATCAAATACCGTTATTTATGGTCATATATGTATATATGTGTGTTATAAATGTGTGGATATGTGTCCAGGGCCACCCGAGCGGCGAGGCCTTCATCCAGACTGGACAGTGAGACGAGCGCGTTCCTGTGCGCGCAGCAGAAGCACCACCGCTACATGACCTACGGGAAGAAGCAGCGGTACATCGAGGTATCCTTCTATATGTCCGATTAATGCTTCGGCTTCGGCCAACAGGACGAAGTTGTGGCCCTCCCCATATGCCGAAAATACAGAATAGGGCTACTGTATCCCCTGCCTATTTATTTTTTGTTCTCGAAGGGGATTCTCGAGGTTCTGTCCACCAATTCGCACTTGGCCAGCGCGGTGGAGTATGGCCTAAAATTCTCTCATTTTGAGAGAAGACC